>JASDDO010000004.1:254817482-255323562 GCA_030015575.1 Agapanthus africanus | reverse complement strand
ACTACAACAAGATCATTACTAGATAATTAGGGTTTGTCTTTGTGATGTGATGAACTAGAGAAAGTGAAAGGAGGTTATACCCTTGAAAATCAAGTCCTTCACTTCACATGCTCCATCCAGTAATTCCCGTGACTCCATTAGGCTCCACTTGAGGTTTGTGTAGGGTGTTTTTCATCACCCTATTGAGATGGGAATACGCGCACGCTTGTCAGGCGTACTACAGATTCCCCCTGCCTAGGGTAGGCCCGGGTTTAATGATTGTGGGGATCCGAATCTCCGGCAGCCGTGGACTGAGCTGCCGTTAATTACCCCTCGCCTTTGGGGCGAGGGAACCTCCGATTAACGGGTTAAACTGGTCATGCGAACTCAATGTGCAGTGTGCGTGTGATGTGTTTTGAAGGGGTTTTTGGATATGTCGGGAGCCACGTAGAGTTTTTACGGGGTCCCGCTACCCGGATAGCGGGCTGGGGGTCAAGGGGGCTAGCAGCCCCCTTGCGGGGTGCGGGGGCAGCGCCCCGTTATAATTTTTTTCTAACAGGGACAGTGTCGTGGAGTACGTGTGTGTGCAGATATGTATACATATGTATATGTATATGTATGTACATAAAAAGATGGGAAAAGACATCCAAGGGATGCGTGGGGCTAGCGCTTTGCGCTTAGGTGCTGTACGCTCAGGCGCAAGCGCGCCACGTGTCGACACGTGGGCGCTTTGCGCATGAGTGCTGGGCGCTGGAGCGCAAGCGCGCCATGTGTCGGCATGTGGGCGCTTTGCGCTCGGGCGCAGTGCGCCTGAGTGCATGCACGCCACGTGTCGGCACGTGGGCGCTTTGCGCTCGGGCACAAAGCGCTGGAGCGCAAATGCGCCACGTGTCGGCACGTGGGCACTTTGCACTCGAGCGCTAGCGCGCCACGTGTCAGCTCGTGGGTGCTTTGCGCTCGATCGCTAGCGCGCCGCGTGTCGGCACGTGGGCGCTCGGCGCTTGAGCGCTTGGGCGCCGGCGAGGAAAAGGGGCTTTTAGTCCCAGAAACAGAAGCTATGCTTCAGAAAGGAAATATTTGCTGTTATATATATATATATATATATATATATATATATATATATATGGAGTTAAAACTCCTAAAAAATGTTTTGTTTGAGGAAATGGGTTCTTCTTCCTCCTCCTCTGTTGGCTGGCTCAAGAGATGTGAGATCTAAAAATCTCTTCTTTTTGAGATCTAATGACAGATCCAAGCTCCCCTTGGTGGGTTTTGTGGTGAAAAACTATTTAGTTTTGGAAAAGGAAGAGTAAAACTCTTGATTTAATTCAAAAGAAAAGAAGGTCTGAAACCTTCAGAAAGGGGAAAGAGGCACAAACCCTAGGTTTTTTTTTTTGAGAATGAAAAAGTGTTATCTTTTATTCATCATCATGTTGCCTTATATAGGCTTACATATTTACATATAGCCCCTTGGGCTTTGCAAAATGGCATTTTGCCTATCACATGGCACATGTGCCCTTTCATTTTGCACATAAGCCATGGGCTTACAAAAATTTGGCTTTATGCCCATTTTGCATACATTCATGCACAAAAATTACATAAAAATTATTTGTTACATGATTTTTGTTGTTGGCATGGGGAGGCTGGCCACGGGCTCGACTCGGGCATGGACCCGCTTGACCTGGGCTTAGGCCCACCTAGCTTGGGGGTTGACCTTGACTTTGACTCGGTCAACCGCGGCGTAAATTTTTACCCCAACAAATTGCCTCCCATCAATAAATGCATACAGCATATGTGGGTCGTGTGCATGAAATTGATGGATCATCTTTTACGTGGAGGCGACTTGCTTTGGTTCCCACTTTTTGGGATGCACTGCCCTTTTTACGACATGGACGGTCGATGCTTGACGCGTCTCCAAGACGGATTGTCTGTGGTAGACGTTTCCCTGATGCGGAGTGTCTGTGTTGGACATTTTCCGATGCAGAGTGTCGCTAGTTGACGTGTCCCCGGCATGGAGTTTCTGCTTGACATTTCCCCGGCACGGAGTGTCGTTGTTGGACGTTTCCCTGATGCGGAGTGTCTGTGTTGGACGTTTCCCCGATGTACAGTGTCGCTGGTTGACGTATCCCCGGCACGGAGTGTCTGCTTGACGTTTCCCCGACACGGAGTGTCGTTGATCGACTTTTCCCCGGCACGGAGTGTCGCTGGTTGACTTTTCCCCCGCACGGAGTGTCGCTGATCGACTTTTCCCCGGCGCGGAGTGTCGGGTTGACTTTTCCCCGGCACGGAATGTCGCTGATCGACTTTTCCCCGGCGCGTAGTGTCGCTGGTCGACTTTTCCCCGGCACGGAGTGTCGCTGCTCGACTTTTCCCCGGCGCGGAGTGTCGTTGATCGACTTTTCCCCGGCACGGAGTGTCGCTGATCGACTTTCCCCGGCGCGGAGTGTCGCTGCTCGACTTTTCCCCAGCACGGAGTGTCGCTGCTCGACTTTTTCCCGGCACGGAGTGTCGGGTTGACTTTTCCTCGGCACGGAGTGTCGCTGATCGACTTTTCCCCGGCGCGGAGAGTCATTGGGTTGACTTTTCCCCGGCACGGAGTGTCGCTGGTCGACTTTTCCCCGGCGCGGATTGTCGCTGGTCGACTTTTCCCCGGCGCGGAGTGTTGCTGGTTGACTTTTCCCCGGCACGGAGCGTCGCTGCTCTACTTTTCCCTGGCGTGGAGTGTCGGGTTGACTTTTCCCCGGCACGGAGCGTCGCTGATCGACTTTTCCCCGGCGCGGAGTGTCGCGGGTTGACTTTTCCCCGGCACGGAGTGTCGCTGATCGACTTTTTCCCGGCGCGGAGTGTCGCGGGTTGACTTTTCCCCGGCACGGAGTGTCGCTGATCGACTTTTTCCCTGCGCGGAGTGTCGTTGGTTGACTTTTCCCCGGCACGGAGTGGCGCTGCTCGACTTTTCCCCGGCACGGAGTGGCGCTGCTCGACTTTTCCCCGGCACGGAGTGTCGGGTTGACTTTTCCCCGGTACGGAGTGTCGCTGATCGACATTTCCCCGTCGTGGAGTGTCGCGGGTTGACTTTTCCCCGGCACGGAGTGTCGCCGATCGACTTTTCCCCGGCGCGGAGTGTCGGGTTAACTTTTTCCCGGCACGGAGTGTCGCTGATCGACTTTTTCCCGTCGCGGAGTGTCGGGGTGACTTTTCCCCGGCGCGGAGTGACGTGTTGACTTTTCCCCGGCATGGAGTGTCGCTGATCGACTTTTCCTCGGTGCGGAGTGTCGCTTGTTGACACAGAGGTCGATGTTGGAATTGGTTGGTTTGATTTGTTTGATTTGAGTCGACATCAGCATCGCTACACTGGAATATGGTACCAGGAAGCGAATCATCATCCGTCTTTGAGAGGATTTGGGAATTGTGGTTTTTGTTTGGCATCTACATTGCTGCACTGGAATAATGCCAGGAGAAACTCATCATTTGCCCCGAGAGGATTTGGGAATTGGTTTTTTTTTGTTTGGCATCTGCATTGCTGCACTGGAATAATGCCAGGAGCAACTCATCATTTGCCCCCGAAAGGATTTGGGAATTGGTTTTTTTTTGTTTGTGTAACACTTTAGAATGTGTTTAGAGGCTAATTATATGTTAATAAATGATTTTTTAATAAAAAGTTTACCAAACTAGTTTTCAAATATTTTGTCAAGAATTATAAATATTTTTTTAGAATTTTCCTAGACTTGCACACACTTGTGTATGTAAACTAGGGTTAAATTAGGGTTAAACCATGTTTAGCAACCATGGTAGACTAACCCTTTCTTATTAAGTTAAATTGATTTTAATTAAGGGTATTTTTTTAAAATGGAAAATGAATTATTGCTTTGGGTTAGACTTGGTGAGAGAGATAGAGTGCATGATGGGCATCATGGCATGAGCCCATGCTTGCATTGAATGGGAGAGAGAGGGTGTTGACCTTTGTTATCTCATTTCTTGTGTTGTGCTAACTCTTTCTCACTTTTCTCTCTCACTCTCACACTCCCTCACACACACCAGCAGCAGCAACTGCAGAAGCAGCAGCCTTAGCAGCAGCCACAGCAGCTACACCAGCAGCTTCAGCAGCTCCAGCATCAGCAGCAGCAGCAACAAGCAGCAGTAGCAGCAGCAGCAGCAGCACAGCAGCAGCAGCAAGCAGCAGTAGCAGCAGCAGCTCCAAGCAGCAGTAGTAGTAGCAGCAGCACAAGCAGCAGCAGCAGCAGCAACAAGCAGCAGCACAAGCAGCAGCAGATCCAAGCAGCAGCAGCAGCAGCACACCACAACAGCACAGCACAGCAACAGCACAGCACAGCAGCAGCAGCACAGCACAGCAGCAGCAAGCACACAGCAGCAGCGCGGCACAGCAGCTAGCAGCAGCAGCGCGGCACAGCAGCTCCTTCCCTCTACTCCTCCTTCCTCTTGCTCCCTAGGGTCGAGAGTGGGGTATACTTCTTAACCCTACATCCTAGTTTCCTTAGTTGGTGTGTTATAGCTTCGATTAGTGATTAATTGTGCGTTTTAGTGCTAATGTGGTGAGTAGTCTGAACTTTGGTTATGTGAGGTTAATATTGGTTAGAATAAGTTAATTAAGTGTTGCTAAGGCCATGTTAACCTAGCTTAGCCCAATTTCACTAAAATACCACCAGTTTTCTGTTTGATGCAAAATTTATTTAATTCTTGCTGTATAAAAATCTGGAGCTAAATACCAGTTTCTCGTATTTTAAATCTTCGCGACACACGTGATACGTGTGTGGGTTTGGGGTTTCAGCGTATCGCGACGCGTCGGGGTAGCTTCAGGTGCGTAATCACACGTTTTAGCGTATTGCGCACACGCGCGCTTGGTTTGCGACACGGGTTTCTAGTTTGACCTTGATATCGTTTTTTTGTAGATTTGAGCTTATGTGTGATATATTGTGTAAATTCTAGGTTCGCAGGCGAGTGGGATGGACGCTGCGAAAAAGGGGAAGCAAGTCGTCGGCTACACTTAGCGCGAGACTTCGGTGAGTAGATTTAACATCTACGGGGATATCGCCCGCATGGCGTTATGCGTCAAGGCTGATAGGACCTTATAGCTACATATTGCATTTACCTACATTGACTGTTCATGGATACTGTTGTTGCATACTGCATCCCCTGCTATGTATGTAAACTTAGAATTGATAGAACACCGCACTATTACTAACGGTTCATGTTGCACGAGTACTAATCTGCATGTTACACACACACCGTTAGTAATTGCCATGACACACTCACTGTAGAATTGCCATGATCATTATACTGTAGTTCCTTTCACATATGATTCGATATGATTTTCATAGACATTGGGAGCCGCATGAGGTCTTTAAAAAACTGAAACTATTTTAAAAAGCGGTTCCTCCCTTTTTCCTATATTATGGCTTGATGTACATAGCACATCGCATTTGATTTACTCATTGATGTTGGATTTCATGTGATTTCTGGTTTTGAGGACCGTGGGGTTATTTAAGAAATGATGCACTATTTGAAAACCCGGTTCCTCGTGATATGATATTTTGGTGCGTCCACCACGCGTTTTCTCGGTGCCGTGACGTGTGCTTGAAACCCGATTCGAGGAGTTGGATGATCCGTTTGCGGGTTCGTGGTGGACCCGGTATTGGTTCCCCTCGGTAAGATGATCGATGGACTTTGCCGATTGAGCCTGGAGGTGGGAGAGTACCTACCGGTGATTGGTTGGACCTGGCGGTTATCCGGAGGATACTGACCAGAGTCGAGAGATGGACGCAGGATGATCTATACTGCCGGGGCCGAGGGCCGATACCGCAGACGGAGCCCGTGGGCTGATCCGGACTGACGGAGCCCGATATATGAGGATTTGCGTGTCGATGCTGGACACGAGTATTTTATGATATTTTGAGTGCCGATGATGGGCACTCGTGATTCTCAGGGATTTACTGGATTTGAGGGCCGATGGGAGTGCCGGCGCCTGAGTTGTTGGGATTTGGGTGCATTGGTGGGCACCGATTATTTTCCACGTTGGCATTCCGTGTAGATGTTATTTCATCCCATGCTCAGCATTTATTATTTATATCTCATCCTGTAGTTATTTTACCTGACAGAACACTTGCATGATTTTGCACATACTGCTTATCGCATATAGATTTATCTGCTGGCCTTTGATAGAGTAGCGCAGTACGTGCATGCTCGCGATTACCTTTATATGTTATCTCTATTCACGAGTTGGCAACTAACCCCGTTGTGCCACAGTATTTGCAGGTTGCCCCTCAGAGTAGTCAAGGCAGGCTGTCTTTTGCATCTTTTGTCTACAGATACCACTACAGTTGGAGCGTGAGCTGTTCGCCGTTAGGTGGGTTGTGGTATCTGGTTACTTTTATTGTACACACCTTGGTATCTAGTATTCTCCATCTACCATATATGTACTGGACTTAGAGACAGTGTGAGAACGATGATGTATATTTTTTTTGTATTCTGGTGTCGAGCTCGTGGGAGCCGACTTTTTATTTGCAGTATTATTATTCTGTGATGTTTTACTTATTGCTCATTTCTTCGCTACGGCGTCGTATATTACTCTTGTGGTGATGGTTTCCACCGTTGGGCGTGATTACTCCCGTTTGGGAATGCTTTATTTCATTATATATCATTTTCATTTATATCCTGCTTTATACCCGATTTCGGGGTTACTTTTACAAAGGAAATGCTGCCAAAATTATCTAAACGATAACTTAACTTTAAAAGAACTTATTGAACTATTAAAGGTTTTCTAAATGTTTTAATTAAATGTTTTCAACACTCACTACTTTTAATTGGTTTTGATTTCTGGGTTCGGCTTACTTAACCGCGTTACCCCTGTAGACGTTGTGAGGATAAGTGCCGGTCGCGAGCCGAAACATTCGGGTCATGACAAAGTTGGTATCAGAGCGTAGGTTTTACCTTTCGGAGTGTAAGATGACCTTGGTATGATGGAGTAGGTAGCTGAAGCAGAGTGGCGTAGCGTGTGTATGTTCCACGGCATACTCACGACATGGTACTCTGCCAAAGCGACCTTAGGACTTATTGATTTAAATTCCTTCTTGAGTATATATATATTCATGCGATTCGATTTCTGTATTCTTATCGAATCCTAATTTCCTTTCAGCCATTATGCCGCCAAAAACTCCGAGGGCTTAGAGAGCGGCCGCGAGGGCCGAGATTAGAGTTGATTTGTCTGAGACGAGGACTAATCCGGGCAGTACACCGGTTGTACCCGAGCAGGCTGTTCCTCCCGTGACAGATCAGATCGCCACGCTAGGGGCTGGTATGCAGGAGATGCGCCAGACAGTGGGATCCAGCATGCAGGAGATGCGCCAGATGATAGGATCGCTAGTTGAGACGCTTCAAGCGCAGAGACCAGAGGTAGCTCCACCCGTTACAGAGACCGCGATGGTACCTACCGTACAGCCAGTTGCCCCTACAGTTACAGAGGTCATCTCAGTATCGATATCAGAGTTTATGAGGCTGAAGCCTCCGGTCTTCACAGGCACCGATGCAGCCGAGGACCCACAGTCTTTCATTGATAGGATGGCTCGGATATGTCGTTCCCTCAGATGCGCAGATGCGAGATGGGTTGAGTTCGCGAGCTTTCGCCTAGAAGGTCTTGCGCAGAAGTGGTGCGAATCAGTCGAGAAGGGTAGAGCAGCATGTCTTCCTCCTATGACTTGGACAGAGTTCGTGGCACTATTCCTTGCCCGCTTTCTCTCACTTAGTGTCAGAGATGCTAGAGCACGCAGGTTCGAGTCCTTACGCCAGACTCCGGAGATGTCAGTGGCAGAGTATGACGTGCTGTTTACAGAGCTATCAGTTTATGCCCCGTATTTAGTGGTTACCGAGGAGTTGCGAGTCAAGAGATTTGTTCGAGGCTTGCTTACACCACTGTTCCTTGCGATCAGCGCGCAGCATTACGAGACATATGCATCATGGTAGACGCGGCCCTATTAGTCGAGGAGCGCCTTGCTGAGACTTCGGTAGTTCCAGAGCCGAAGAGAGTTCGTACTGGTATATCAGCACGGACAGGTATCGTTCAGATACGAGGAATGGCAGAGATTCGGGACGAGACCAGATGTTTAGTTCGTATCCACGGGAAAGTCAGCAGTCGTCGCGGGGTTGCTATAGATGCGGCAGTCTACTTCACCTCGTCAGAGATTGTCCTGAGATACACCGGAGGGAGACAGCAGCACCGCATGTTACCTTACCACCTTCCCCACCCCCACAGGGCGTTGCGTATTGTACCCACAGTTGCTCCGCGTCAGACCCACACACAGAGAGGCCATGGTCGCGGAGGGTTTGTTCCTAGAGGACGAGGTGGCCGAGGCAGAGGACAGCCAGCTGCCGGCAGAGTACAGCCAGTCACAGGTGGAGGACAGGCACGGGTTTTCGCGTTGACGCATCAGGACGCGCAGGCGTCCAATGCGGTGGTCTCAGGTACCTTATCAGTATGTTCTGTTGATGCACACGTATTGTTCGATCCCGGATCCACGCACTCGTATGTATCCACACACTTTGTGCCGAGTTTGGGTAGAGAGTCCGGTTTGCTTGATCAGCCGCTTGTTGTGACCACTCCTGTGGGAGAGTCGTTTGTTGCTAGGCACGTGTTCCGATCCTGTACCGTCTGTATTGGCGGGAGAGAGTTGCCTGTCGACTTGATCCTTCTTAAGATGTTGGATTTCGACGTTCTTATGGGTATGGATTGGTTAACCACGTGCTATGCGTCTGTGGACTGCCGCGAGAAGACGGTTAGATTTTGTTTTCCCGGCGAGTCGGCTTTTGTTGTGCAGGGGGACCGTGGTGTCGCCCCTCACAGGTTGATTTGTTCTCTTCGCGCTGGACAGCTGTAACAACCGAGCCCAATGCTACTAGTTTATGTTACCGTATGAATGGTGTATGGTATTTATTTCATTGATCCAAATTGACTGTTGCTAGTATAAATTTTACCCGACAATTCACTTCTGCATATAACAATCTAAGGCATCTAAAATAAAATTAAAAATATTTGTCATGGCATGCTTGACACCCCTAACCCTGTTGTAGCGTCCTTGCATCGTGTTCTCATCCCGTTCAGTGAAACGGGCGAGTTTGGACGGCTACGCGCACGTACGTGTGTCCGTTTTGGGGGTATGCTTTTTGATCATAAAATACTTCATTTTAAATTTTGGATCCCGCCTATAATTTTCTTATTTCAATTTCAAATTTTTGGACCCGACCCGGGCGCAATTTGGAAATATTTTACATTTGCGCCAAATCCTAATTTCTAGTATTTTTTTAACGTCGAATATATAAAATTTAACCCCCAAAATAATTTTTTTCCGTTCCTAAAAATCTTTCACAATGTTTTCTCCCAGCCAATCCCCTTCAGTCTCTCCCTGGGACCCGCTACTCTCTCTCTCTCCCCGTCTCTCTTTCTCTCTCTCTCCCTGGCACTACGTGCCAAGTTTCTTTCTCCTCCCCGATTCTCTCTCCTCTCTCTCCTCTCGCAATCCCTCTCTCTCTCTCCCCTTCTCTCTCTCTCTCTCTCCCTGGCACTACGTGCCAAGTTTCTCTCTCCTCCCCGATTCTCTCTCCTCTCGATCTCTCTCATCTCTCTATCTCTCTCCTCTCTCTTTCCTCTCGCAATCCCCCCTCTCTCTCTCCCCCCGTCTTTCTCTCTCTCTCTCCTCTATATATTTCCTTCTTCCTTCTATTTTTTCTTTCACCGAAACAACCCAACATCGCGAGCCATAACCGCCTCGTTCTCCCTCACCTTCGCCCCAACGCCGACGCCACCATCACCGACCTCCTCGCCTCCTCGCCCTCGTCAACTCCACTGCATATCCTTCCTCCCTCCTCCTCTCCCGAGGACCCTGCACGAGCACCGCGTACCCCTGCACGCTGCAGCACGTCGAGGGATCGCCGCCGGCGATCTTCATCCGTTCCCTGGTCTTCGCGAGCACCCTCCTCGGTGAGCGTAGCATCCCTCTCCTCTTCTCCTTTCTTCTTCTTTCTTCTCTGCTCATGGTTTCTTGATCTGTAGTTTCTGTCGCCGTCGTCGTAGGCCGACCGTCGGAGCTCCGTCGACGTGATCGGCGACCACAACCTCCCCACAGATCCTCGTGAGCATCCCCTTCTCCATCCTCCATCCCTTCTTCTTTATTTTCTTTTCTTTCTTGTTTGCATTTTTTGATCGTTCACTGTTTTTGTGTCTCGCCGGAATCCGGCCGTGCCGGCGACGTGTCTTGACGATCTAGCGAGATACCCTGACCTGTGTGGTTCTACTGTTCGTCCTTTGGGTTCATTCCGTGAACCGTGCGCTCGTCGCGAGATTTCCCCGCCGACGTTTAACGTTCCGTTTTCCCGATTCGCGACCCGTCGAGGCAAGTACCCCTTGCTACATGCTAAATAATTTTTACATATACATTGATAACACCCTAAACCTGCAGTTTAACTTTAGTACTATAATTTCCCATTTCCGTATTCAATGTCGTGTTATATCATTTTATTCTTCCAAGCTTGGAACCTACCGTTTGCAATTACTGTATTGAACTTAATAACCACATTTACATGTTTTAATCACACTTTCACTATTGACGTAGCCTATGACACTTTCTCTATAGTTTTACTTCATGCGGACACTCGTGTACATTTAACCTGTATTAGCTGTGATTTCATCCATTGAACCTATATATATATATATATATATATATATATATATATATATATATATATATCATTGCATCCATAAAATTCTTAAACTTGTTAACATGATTTAACGGCCATAAATGTCATATTGTATTCTTATAACGTTAAAATCACCTCTGAAACACAACTGATAACTATGCTGCTAATTAATTGAAGCTTCTTTATTGTTTAATTGGTTGCTTAGATTTATGTTGTTGATAACCATGCTTGATTATGTAACTGAGTATGAGCACACCCATGATATCGTTTACATCTTGACCTGACTTGCTACATACATATTGATTGACCCGACATGGTACCGTGTACTGCTTGACTTGACCTGATGTACCATGACCTGACCCGCTACCTGATCTTGTGCCTAATGCCAACAAACCTGATATGTAGTCCTCACGGACCGTTCCTGTTGTCTATCCAGACAAACCTGCTTACCTAATCCTGTGTTGGCATTAGTTCTTGATTACGGAATACCTGACTTGACATACACATATAACTTGGGGGTATGGGGAAATCAAAAGTGAAACCTGACTTGTAACTCAACAGTTCGCTACTTGTTCTGATCAGTTTTAGATGCTAGGCAAGCCTTGGAATGATGCTGCTGACATCATTCATCTGTACGTATTCCTGTTTAGGGCCTAGCGGCATGTCTCGGTTTCAGCCCGAGAATCTGGGCCGTGGCCCCGGGTATGCACGGGATACTATTGAGTTACATCGATGATTCACCAATTTGGTTTCAAAGTCTTTAGAATAGAAAACCTGATAGAACAGTTTAGTTTACTCAGTGCACACTACCCTACACTGCCTTGACCTACCTTACTGTTACACCTGCTTTTCATTCTTGTTTATATTGCATTGCCTGTTACCCTGTTTATATGTTATTACTTGATGACTTGACGCGCTGACGTCTGGGTTTTGCATGGCCCATATTCTGTATCGCTGTTGCAGTCCGAGCAGGAGTACTTCAGCCAACAGGCTGAGCTGTGAGTGTCAGCAGTACTTAGCCTTTCTTTCCTGCATTTTATTCCTGATGTGAGCCTGCATTATGGGACATACATTCCAGTTATTTGTATTGGATCTTTCGCTTCCGCATTTTATTATTCTTGACTCATGTTATCTTGGATTATGGACATGTTTTAGATAGTTTTATTTTGTTCTTGATATCTCTACAGCCGTAATGTGACTGTGGATGGATACTTCCTACCCACAGGTAGAATGGTTGGCTATGTCACGTGCCCATTTTAGCGTACTCTGGGAAGCGGGGCATGACAACAGCTTTTGATGAAGGGATGTCAGGGATTCCTAGCCTATGTTTGTGATACTAGAGCTACGGATGTTCCGTTGGACCAGATTCCGATTGTATATGATTTCCCTGATGTGTTCCCTGACGAGCTTTCTGGGCTACCGCCTGAGCGCGACATTGCCTTCTGTATTGATTTGATTCCCGGCACGGGGCCTATTTCTATACCGCCTTATCGGATGGCCCCGGCGGAGCTTTGTGAGTTGAAGAGTCAGTTGCAGGATTTGCTAGATAAGGGACTTATTCGACCCAGTGTCTCTCCTAGGGGTGCTCCGGTCCTGTTTGTTAAGAAGATGGACGGCAGTTTGCGTCTGTGTATCGACTACCGCCAGCTGAACCAGGTGACAGTGCGGAACAGATATCCATTGCCACGCATCGACGACTTGTTCGACCAGCTTCAGGGTGCAGGATACTTTTCGAGGATCGATTTGAGATCAGGCTACCATCATCTGCGAGTTCGACAGGAGGATATTCCGAGGAAGGCTTTCCGCACGCGTTACGGCCATTATGAGTTTTTGGTGATGTCGTTCGGACTCACCAACGCCCCAGCAGCATTCATGGATTTGATGAACCATATATTTAGGCCGTGCCTTGACTTGTTCATCATCGTATTCATTGACGATATATTGGTGTATTCCCGGAGCAGAGAGGAGCACGAGCAGCACCTGCGGATCACACTGCAGACTTTGAGGGAGCACCAGCTTTATGCAAAATTCTCCAAGTGCGCGTTCTGGCTGGACAGTGTAGACTTCTTGGGTCACGTGATTACACGGGATGGTATATGTGTAGACCCGAGGAAGATCGAGGCCGTTCAGAGTTGGCCCAGGCCTACATCCGTTACTGAGATACGCAATTTTCTAGGATTGGCCGGCTACTACAGGAGATTTGTACAGGATTTCTCCCGCATTGCTGCACCCTTGACTGGATTGACCCGGAAGGGAGTTCCTTTCAATTGGACGGAGGAGTGTGAGCACAGTTTCCAGCAGCTACGGACTTGTTTGACTACGGCGCCAGTGTTATCATTGCCTTCAGGATCAGGCGGATTTGCAGTCTATTGTGACGCTTTACGAGTGGGGCTACGGTGCGTATTGATGCAGCATGACAGGGTGATCGCGTATGCTTCACGGCAGTTGATAAGACATGAACAGAACTACCCTACCAACGATTTGGAGATGACCGCAGTGGTCTTTGCACTTAAGATCTGGCGACATTACCTCTATGGCGAGTCGTGCAAGATATTCACTGATCACAAGAGCTTAAAGTATATATTTCAGCAGCGGGACCTCAATCTCCGACAGCGCCGTTGGATGGAACTAGTGAAGGACTACGATTACGAGATCTTGTATCACCCGGGCAAGGCTAATGTAGTAGCAGATGCGTTGAGCAGGAGGCCCGGGGGCAGTCTATCTTGTTGAGCGCAGTGCAGAGGCAGTCGTTGGTAGATTGACAGATATTATGTGACAGCAGAGTGCAGTTCGAGTTCACGCCGATCGGGGGACAGCTTGCGCATGTTCGTGCATGCCCACAGTTACTTGACCGTATACATGAGGCACAGCACAGTGATGACCGATGTTCAGAAATCATGGCACAGATTGGACAGGACAGATTTTCCGAGTTCATGATCGATGATCAGGGGATACTACGATTTGGGACTAGATTGTGCGTACCAGATGCTGAGGGACTGCGGCGTGAGATTCTTGAGGAGGAATATCGATCGGTGTACAGCGTCCATCCCGGTTCTACCAAGATGTACCACGATATGAGAGATGTTTACTGGTGGGACGGGATGAAGAAGGACATCGCAGATTTCGTGTCGAGATGCCTGACTTGTCAGCAAGTCAAGGCCGAGCACCAGAGGCCGGCATGAGAGCTACAGCCGTTACCCATTCCGGAGTGGAAATGGGAGCAGATTTCGATGGATTTCGTTGTGGGTCTACCCAGGACTAGGCGGGGGTATGACTCCATTTGGGTGATCGTGGATCATTTGACGAAAGCGGCTCACTTCCTGCCAGTGAAGACGACTTTCGGATTTGCTCAGTATGCCCAGATTTATATCGACGAGATAGTACGACTGCATGGAGTCCCGATGTGTATCGTGTCCGACAGAGGCACCCAGTTTACCAGCCGACTATGGCAGAGGCTTCAGGAGGCTTTGGGCACCAGCTTGATTTTCAGCACAGCATTTCATCCGCAGAACGACGGCCAGTCAGAGCGAACTATTCAGACTCTCGAGGACATGCTCCGAGCGTGCGTTTTAGACTTTGGTGGTAGCTGGGATCATCATTTACCCTTGATAGAGTTCTCCTACAACAATAGTTTCCAGGATACTATTTAGATGGAACCTTTCGAGGCTTTGTATGGGAGGAGATGTAGATCGCCCGTCTGTTGGACAGAGCTCAGTGAGAGCAGTATTTTGGGGCCACAGATCGTACAGGAGACGACCGAGAAGATACAGCTGATTCGAGACAGGATGAGGACAGCTCAGAGCAGGCAGAAATCGTATGCTGATAGACACCGCCGCAGATTAGAGTTCGCAGTTGGCGATCATGTTTTTCTGAGGGTCTCTCCAATGAAGGGAGTGATGAGGTTTGGACGGAAGGGGAAGCTTAGCCCCAGATTCATAGGTCCTTTCGAGATCCTCGAGCGTGTGGGCGCAGTGGCATACCGTTTGGCTCTTCTACCCGACTTCCCAGACGTTCACCCCGTATTCCACGTGTCGATGCTTCGCAGATACCTACATGACCCTTCGCACCTGATTCAGCATCAGACCGTTCAGCTCGAGCGCGATCTTTCGTTCACCGGGCAGCCAGTCATGATATTGGACAGGCAGGTGAAGAAACTTAGATCGAAAGCCTTGCCATCAGTGAAGGTGCTTTGGCGCAGCCCGAATGGTGAAGAGATCACTTAGGAGGCCGAGGGCGAGATGCGGAAGAAGTTCCCTCATCTTTTTGAAGGTATGCATAGCTTATATTTTAAATTCGGGGACGAATTTCTTTAAGGGGGGAAGATTGTAACACTTTAGAATGTGTTTAGAGGCTAATTATATGTTAATAAATGATTTTTTAATAAAAAGTTTACCAAATTAGTTTTCAAATATTTTGTCAAGAATTATAAATATTTTTTAGAATTTTCCTAGACTTGCACACACTTGTGCATGTAAACTAGGGTAAAATTAGGGATAAACCATGTTTAGCAACCATGGTAGACTAACCCTTTCTTATTAAGTTAAATTGATTTTAATTAAGGGTATTATTTTTTAAACGGAAAATGAATTATTGCTTTGGGTTTGACTTGGTGAGAGAGAGAGAGTGCATGATGGGCATCATGGCATGAGCCCATGCTTGCATTGAATGGGAGAGAGTGTGTGTTGACCTTTGTTATCTCATTTCTTGTGTTGTGCTAACTCTTTCTCACTTTTCTCTCTCACTCTCACACTCCCTCACACACACCAGCAGCAGCCACAGCAGCTACACCAGCAGCTTCAACAGCTCCAGCATCAGAAGCAGCTCCAAGCAGCAGCAGCAGCACAAGCAGCAGCAGCTCTAAGCAGCAGCAGCAACAGCAACAAGCAGCAGGAGCAGCAGCAGCAGCACAAGCAGCAGCAGCTCCAAGCAGCAGCAGCAACAAGCAGCAGCAGCTCCAAGCAGCAGCAGCAGTAGCACAAGCAGCAGCAGCAGCAAACCCAGCCGCAGCAGCACAGTAGCAGCAGCAGCACAGCAGCAACACAGCACAGCAGCAGCAGCAAGCACACAGCAGCAGCGCGGCACAGCAGCAGCAGCGCGGCACAGCAGCAGCAGCTCCTTCCCTCTACTCCTTCTCCTTCCTCCTGCTCCCTAGGGTCGAGAGTGGGGTATACTTCTTAACCCTACATCCTAGTTTGCTTAGTTGGTGTTTTATAGCTTCGATTAGTGATTAATTGTGCGTTTTAGTGCTAAATGTGGTGAGTAGTGTAAACTTTGGTTATGTGAGGTTAATATTGGTTAGACTAAGTTAATTAAGTGTTGTTAAGGCCATGTTAACCTAGCTTAGCCCAATTTCACTAAAATACCACCAGATTTCTGTTTGATGCAAAATTTATTTAATTCTTGCTGTATAAAAATCTGGAGCTAAATACCTGTTTCTCGTATTTTAAATCTTCGCAACACACGTGATACGTGTATGGGTTTGGGGTTTCTGCGTATCGCGACGCGTCGGAGTAGCTTCAGGCACGTAATCACACGTTTTAGCGTATCGCGCACACGCGCGCTTGGTTTGCGACGCGGGTTTCTAGTTTGACCTTGATATCGTGTTTTTGTAGATTTGAGCTTATGTGTGATATATTGTGTAAATTCTAGGTTCGCAGGCGAGTGGGACGGACGCTGCGAAGAAGGGGAAGCAAGTCGTCGGCTACACTTAGAGCAAGACTTCGGTGAGTAGATTTAACATCTACGGGGATATCGCCCGCATGGCGTTATGCGTCAGGGCTGATAGGACCTTATAGCTACATATTGCATTTACCTACATTGACTGTTCATGGATACTGTTGTTGCATAATGCATCCCCTGCTATATGTATGTAAACTTAGAATTGATAGAACACCGCACTATTACTAACGGTTCATGTTGCACGATCACTAATCTGCATGTTACACACACACCGTTAGTAATTGCCATGACACACTCACTGTAGAATTGCCATGATCATTATACTGTAGTTCCTTTCACATATGATTCGATATGATTTTCATAGATATTGGGAGCCGCATGAGGTCTTTGAAAAACTGAAACTATTTTAAAAAGCGGTTCCTCCCTTTTTCCTATATTATGGCTTGATGTACATAGCACATCGCATTTAATTTACTCATTGATGTTGGATTTCATGTGATTTCTGGTTTTGAGGACCTTGGGGTTATTTAAGAAATGATGCACTATTTGAAAACCCGGTTCCTCATGATATGATATTTTGGTGCGCGTTTTCTCGGTGCTGTGACGTGTGCTTGAAACCCGATTCGTGGAGTTGGATGATCCGTTTGCGGGTTCGTGGTGGACCCGGTATGGTTCCCCTCGGTAAGATGATCGATGGACTTTGCCGATTGAGCTTGGAGGTGGGCGAGTTCCTACCGGTGATTGGTTGGACCTGGCAGTTATCCGGAGGATACTGACCAGAGTCGAGAGATGTACGCCGGATGATCCGTACTGCCGGGGCCGAGTGCCGATACCGCAGACGGAGCCCGTGGGCTGATCCGGACTGACGGATCCCGATATATGAGGGTTTGCGTGTCGATGCTGGACACGAGTATTTTATGATATTTTGAGTGCCGATGAGGGGCACTCGTGATTCTCAGGGATTTACAGGATTTGAGGGCCGATGGGAGTGCCGGAGCCTGAGTTGTTGGGATTTGGGTGCATTGGTGGGCACCGATTATTTTCCACGTTGACATTCCGTGTAGATGTTATTTCATCCCATGCTCAGCATTTATTATTTGTATCTCATCCTGTAGTTATTTTACCTGACAGAACACTTGCATGATTTTGCGCATACTGCTTATCGCATATATATTTATCTGCTGGCATTTAATAGAGTAGCGCAGTACGTGCATGCTCGTGATTACCTTTATATGTTATCTCTATTCACGAGTTGGCAACTCACCCCGTTGTGCCACAGTATTTGCAGGTTGCCCCTCAGAGTAGTTACGGCAGGCTGCCTTTTGCATCTTTTGGCTACAGATACCACTACAGTTGGAGCGTGAGCTGTTCGCCGTTAGGTGGGTTGTGGTATCTGGTTACTTTTATTGTACATACCTTGGTATCTAGTATTCTCCATCTACCATATATATACTGGACTTAGAGACAGTGTGAGGACGATGATGTATATTTTTTTTGTATTCTGGTGTCGAGCTCGTTGGAGCCGACCTTTTATTTGCAGTATTATTATTCTGTGATGTTTTACTTATTGCTCATTTCTTCGCTACGGCGTCGTATATTACTCTTGTGGTGATGGTTTCCGCCGTTGGGCGTGATTACTCCCGTTTGGGAATGCTTTATTTCATTATATATCATTTTCATTTATATACTGCTTTATACCCGATTTCGGGGTTACTTTTACAAAGGAAATGCTGCCAAAATTATTTAAATGATAACTTAACTTTAAAAGAACTTATTGAACTATTTAAGGTTTTCTAAATGCTTTAATTAAATGTTTTCAACACTCGCTACTTTTAAATGGTTTTGATTTCTGGATTCGTCTTACTTAACCGTGTTACGGCTGTAGATGTTGCGTGGATAAGTGCCGGTCGCGAGCCGAAACATTCGTGTCGTGACAACGTTGGTATCAGAGCGTAGGTTTTACCTTTCGGAGTGTAGGATGACCTTGGTATGATGGAGTAGGTAGCTGAAGCAGAGTGGCGTAGCGTGTGTATGTTCCGCGGCATACTCACGACACAGTACTCCGCCAAAGCGACCTTAGGACTTATTGATTTAAATTCTTTCTTGAGTATATATATATTCTTGCGATTCGATTTCCGTATTCTTATCGAATCCTAATTTCCTTTCACCCATTATGCCGCCAAAGACTACGAGGGCGCAGAGAGCGGCCGCGAGGGCCGAGATTAGAGTTGATTCGTCTGAGAAGAGGACTGATCCGGAAAGTACACCGGTTGTACCCGAGCAGGCTGTTCCTCCCGTGACAGATCAGATCGCCACGCTAGGGGCTGGTATGCAGGAGATGCGCCAGACGGTGGGATCCAGCATGCAGGAGATGCGCCAGATGATAGGATCGCTAGTTGAGACGCTTCGAGCACAGCTACCAGAGGTAGCTTCACCCGTTACAGAGACCGCGATGGTACCTACCGTACAGCCAGTTTCCCCTACAGTTACAGAGGTCATCTCAGTATCACTATCAGAATTTATGAGGCTGAAGCCTCCGGTCTTCACAGGCACCGATGCAGCCGAGGACCCACAGTCTTTCATTGATAGGATGGCTCGAATATGTCGTTCCCTTAGATGCGCAGATGCGAGATGGGTTAAGTTCGCGATCTTTCGCCTGGAAGGTCTTGCGTAGAAGTGGTGCGAATTAGTCGAGAAGGGTAGAGCAGCAGGTCTTCCTCCTATGACCTGGACAGAGTTCGTGGCACTATTCCTTGCCCGTTTTCTCCCACTGAGTGTCAGAGATGCTAGAGCACGCAGGTTCGAGTCCTTACGCCAGACTCCAGAGATGTCATTGACAGAGTATGACGTGCTGTTTACAGAGCTATCAGTTTATGCCCCGTATTTAGTGGCTACCGAGGAGTTGCGAGTCAAGAGATTTGTTTGAGGCTTGCTTACACCACTGTTCCTTGCAATCAGCGTGCAGCATTACGAGACATATGCAGCAGCGGTAGACGCAGCCCTATTAGTCGAGGAGCGCCTTGCTGAGACTTCGGTAGTTCCAGAGCCGAAGAGAGTTTGTACTGGTATATTAGCACGGAGACAGACATTCAGACGCCGCGACAGGTATCGTTTAGATACGAGGAGTGGCAGAGATTCGGGACGAGGCCAGATGTTTAGTTCGTATCCACGGGAGAGTCAGCAGTCGTCGCGGTGTTGCTATAGATGTGGCGGTCTACTTCACCTCGTCAGAGATTGTCCTAAGATACACCAGAGGGAGACAGCAGCACCGCATGTTACCTTACAACCTTCCCCACCCCACAGGGCATTGCCTATTGTACCCACAGTTGCTCCGCGTCAGACCCACACACAGAGATGCCATAGTTGCGGAGGGTTTGTTCCTAGAGGCCGAGGTGGTCGAGGCAGATGACAGCCAACTGTCGGCAGAGTACAGCCAGTCACAGGTGGAGGACAGGCACGGGTTTTCACGTTGACGCATCAGGACGCGCAGGCGTCCAATGCGGTGGTCTCAGGTACCTTATCAGTATGTTCTGTTGATGCACACGTATTGTTCGATCCCGGATCCACGCACTCGTATGTATCCACACACTTTGTTCCGAGTTTGGGTAGAGAGTCCGGTTTGCTTGATCAGCCGCTTGTTGTGACCACTCCTGTGGGAGAGTCGTTTGTTGCTAGGCACGTGTTCCGATCCTGTACCGTCTGTATTGGCGGGAGAGAGTTGCCTATCGACTTGATCCTTCTTGAGATGTTGAACTTCGACGTTCTTATGGGTATGGATTGGTTAGCCACGTGCTATGCGTCTGTGGACTGCCGCGAGAAGACAGTTAGATTTTGTTTTCCCGGCGAGTTGGCTTTTGTTGTGCAGGGGGACCGTAGTGCCGCCCCTCACAGGTTGATTTCTTCTCTTCGCACTGGACATCTTTTGAGGAAAGGATGTCAGGGATTCCTAGCCTATGTTTGTGATACTAGAGCTGCGGATGTTCCGTTGGACCAGATTCCGATTGTATGTGAGTTCCCTGATGTGTTCCCTGACAAGCTTCCTGGGCTACCGCCTGAGCGCGACATTGCCTTCTGTATTGATTTGATTCCCGGCATGGGGCCTATATCGGATGGCCCCGACGGAGCTTTGTGAGTTGAAGAGTCAGTTGCAGGCTTTGCTAGATAAGGGACTTATTCGACCCAGTTTCTCTCCGGTCCTGTTTGTTAAGAAGAAGGACGACAATTTGCGTCTGTGTATCGACTACCGCCAACTGAACCGGGTGACCGTGCGGAACAGATATCCGTTGCCATGCATCGACGACTTGTTCGACCAGCTTCAGGGTGCAGGATACTTTTCGAGGATCGATTTGAGATCAGGCTACCATCGGCTGCGGGTTCGACAGGAGGATATTCCGAGGACGGCTTTCCTCACGCGTTACGGCCATTATGAGTATTTGGTGATGTCGTTCGGACTCACCAACGCCCCAGCAGCATTCATGGACTTGATGAACCGTATATTTAGGCTGTGCCTTGACTTGTTCATCATCGTATTCATTGACGATATATTGGTGTATTCCCGGAGCAGAGAGGAGCACGAGCAGCACCTGCGGATCACACTGCAGACTTTGAGGGAGCACCAGCTTTATTCAAAATTCTCCAAGTGCGCGTTCTGGCTGGACAGTGTAGACTTCTTGGGTCACGTGATTACATAGGATGGTATATGTGTATACCCGAGGAAGATCGAGGCCGTTCAGAGTTGGCCCAGGCCTACATCCGTTACTGAGATACGCAGTTTTCTAGGATTGGCCGGCTACTACAGGCGATTTGTACAGGATTTCTCCCGCATTGCTGCACCCTTGACTGGATTGACCCGGAAGGGAGTTCCTTTCGATTCGGGTCGTGACAGTTTGGCATCTGCATTGCTGCACTGGAATAATGCCAGGAGCAACTCATCATTTGGCCCAGGAGGATTTAGGAATTGGTTTTTGTTCGGCATCAACATCGCTACACTGGAATATGGTACCAGGAGCGAATCATCATTTGCATTTTCTTATTAGGGAACGATGGCTTAGGAGACAGGTTTTAGGTCCCTATCACCTAAGACTTTTCAATTTTGTGAGCCGTAAGGGTCTCACAAAGCATTTTCTCCCTACGGGTCGTAAGGATCCCGTAGGTGTATTTTCTCCTTAGGAGTCGTGGGGACTCCTAAGTGTGCTGCTCCTTGGTGAATCATAAGGATCTCACGCGGGAATTTTCTCCTCACAAAGCCGAGAGGGCTTTGTGAGTGCATTTCATCTCTTTTTCACGAGTTTGCGCCCTTTCGGGTTTTCACAAACTCGCCTGCAGTCCTGCTGTTTTTACTCACGAAGCCCTTTCAGGTTTTCATCCGTGCCCATTTTTCTTGTGGACATACCCTTTTTTTATTTTATTTTATTTTTATATTTGGTAGGACTTTGAATGTGGTCTCACCGATAGGACTTGGGAGAGATTGGTATTGTTCTACGCCCGTGGATTGTATACGGTTTTGCAGGATGTATGATCCAGACCGTAGGGCCGGAAATTTTTCGGGACCTTGTCGGCGTCTGCATCGCTGCACTGGAATATGGTACCATGAGCGACTCATCATTCGCCGTTGGGATTTGAGTTTGGAATTTGGTTGGCGTCTGCATCGCTGCACTGGAATATGGTACCAGGAGCGACTCATCATTCGCCACTTGGGGATTGGGGAGCGATGGCTTAGGAGACAGGTTTGGATCCTTCTCACCTAAGACTTTTCAATTTTATGGTCCGTGAGGGTCCCATAAAAGCATTTTCTCCCTACGAGTCGTAAGGATCCCGTAGGTGCATTTTCTCCTTAGGAGTCGTGAGGACTCCCAAGTGTGTTCTTCCTTTGTGAGTCGTAAGGATCCCACAAAGGTTTGTTCTCCTCATGTATCGTGAGGACACATGAGTGGGTCTTCTCAATGGAGCATAATTCCAAAGGCGGAGACTAGCCGCATAACTGGTGATTACGGTGGGGTATGGGTATGATGAGAATTATTTGAGCCCGTGGATTGTATACGGCAGTCAATTTGGGGACTAACCGTAGGGCTGGGAGAATTTTGAAAAATTGGATTTTGGTTGGCGTCTGCATCGCTACACTGGAATATGGTACCAGGAGCGACTCATCATTCGCCGTTGTTTTGTTTGTTTTTTTGTTTGTTTTACCGCTATTGCTCTATCATTTCAGCTTTTCTTATCGCGAAGATCGCGATTGCCCTATCATTTCTGCTTTTATTCGCGGTTGCCCCATCATTTCGGCTTTATTTTCATTTTCATTTTTACTCGCTGATTTTTATTGCGAGTTGCCCTATCATTTCGGCTTTTCTTTATTTTTCTTTTATTTACACATTTTTTTTGTTTATTTACATTTTTTTTACATTCCCAGTTTAACGACTTAGAGGTCGATTATTCCCCATTTAAAGACTTGGTGGTCTGGCATTCCCAGTTTAACGACGTGGTGGTCAGCGGGTGTTCCCAGTTTAACGACATGGTGGTCCTTTTTCTTATCCCAACTCCTTGAACTTTGATCTTGGCGGAGCTTTGTTGATGACCTAGCTCTGTGGCTTGCCGATACATCTGAGGATTGTGAGGTTTTTCCAAGCTTATATTGGTCCTCTGCCCAATCTTTGAAAATATAGCAGTCTTCAATGGTATGACCCACCACTCTATAATATAGGCAGTATATGGGATTGCCGGTCATGTTAATTTCCTGTGGCCTCTTTGGAACAGGCAGTTGCAGACCGTTGTTCAAGGCGTCCATGAATATTTTGCGGACTTCATCCCTCCTGAAGGAGTATACCTTCTTCTTTCTCTCCATTGGAGTAGGTGCCTTTACTGATGCTGGTCCTCGAGTCCGCTCAGTCTTTGGTTCGCCCTGCACATGTCTGGGAGGATTAGGTTCCCGAAATGCTTCGGTCTCCATTTGTGTGAAATCGGCAGTCGTAGCTTGACTATTTGCCAACACACCTTTAGAAAGTTCTACCTCCCCCGTCTTGTATTGCCTTTCGACCCAATCTTTGAAGACGAAGCAGTCCTCAATGGCATGACCTATCACCCTGTGATAGGGGCAATATTTTGGGTCGTCGGTCATATTCCCTTCTTGCGGTCTTTTTGATTCTGGCAGTTGTAGACCGTTTCTTAGGGCGTCCCTGAATATCTTGTGGACTTTTTCCCTTTTGAAGGAATAGACTTTTTCTAGTTTCTCTTTCAGAGGCGATTCCCCCCCGGCATATGTATCGGAGGGACTGGACTCTGATTGCGGCCGTTTTTCGCGAAGGCGCTCCGCTCTTAGGTTGAAGGGGGTATCAGTTGGCTGCCTCCGGGTATCAGTCCCTGGCCCATGTACTTCTGCTGTAATTGCAATCGGGCGACTTTGGTCGCGAGATCTGCCACGACGTTTGCCAGCTCGTCGACTTTGGAATAGACCTCGACCACCTTCTCATCCCTGTCCTGAAATTGCCTTTGAAGCCATTGGAATAATGCTTGTTCTGTAGTTCCGGCTATGACAACCGGGTAATCTTTATTGCCTGAGCTCAATTCCGCAGGAACCACGGGCTCCTTTGGCTTATCGGCCTGAGCAGGCTCTTCGTCATTTAGATCGAGCCGATGCTGGGTAGCGTTAACCATATCATCACCATGGCTGTGAAGAAGAGGAGGGTTCGTTTCTTCATATCCGGCTATGTAGATAGTGTGGATAACACATTCAGCCATTCTTTCATCACTGACAGCTGGTTTCGCGGAGCAGTCCGGACTTTGGAAATTCACAAATTCTAACATGGACGGAGCCCTAGCCCTTTTGTTGGCTCTGTGTCTGAGCCGTTTCTTCCTCAGTTTCTCTTCCTTGAGCGCTTGGCAGGCTTCTGCTCTCTGGGAAGCCGCCATAGGCTGAGTGATGGGGAGCTTAGAGAAGATACCCGATCGAGCAGTTGTCAAGGGTACAGCCGGAGCTTGCTCGAGAGGCCTTGTTACTTTGTCGGTGTTGATGGCCTTGGCCCTAGATGGGGCCAAGGAAAGTCGCTCATACACCGACTTGCGTTTGGGTTGGGGCGCCCTCGAGATCACCACATTTGGTCTCCTGCCTTTTGAGACCGGTTTGTATGTTGCTGGAGCTTGAGGAGCCGGGATGGCGCCAATTGGTATGAACATAATAGAGCCGAATGGTAGCAGCGTCTCCTCCCATTGTCGCTCGAGACTGGCCGGGAGGACCGTCCTAGAGTCTATCCTCATCGTGTAGGAGACGGGAGCCGTGCTGAGAGCGGAGATCGTCCTCGGAGATATTGTGGAGAGGTGATTGATTGAAAACCTGCATGAAAGAGCATTATTTGAGTATAAATACAGACATGTATATTGATTGAGTTCGCATGAACGTTTAACCCGAAATATGGGAGGAGAGATTGGTCCTACCGGGCGTGCCAGAATCTGTAGGGTGTTTTTCATCACCCCATTGAGATGGGAATACGCGCACGCTTGTCAGGCGTACTACAGATTCCCCCTGCCTCGGGTAGGCCGGGGTTTAATGATTGTGGGGATCCGAATCTCCGGCAGCCGTGGACTAAGCTTCCGTTAATTACCCCTCGCCTTTGGGGCGAGGGAACCTCCGATTAACGGGTTAAACTGGTCGTGCGAACTCAATGTGAAGTGTGCATGTGATGTGTTTTGAAGGGGTTTTTGGATATGTCGGGAGCCACGCAGAGTTTTTACGGTGGTCCCGCTACCCGGATAGCGGGCTGGGGGTAAAGGGGGCTAGCAGCCCCCTTACGGGGTGCGGGGCAGCGCCCCGTTAGAAATTTTTTTCTAACAGGGACAGTGTCGTGGAGTACGTGTGTGTGCAGATATATATACATATGTATATGTATATGTATGTACATAAAAAGAGGGGGAAAATGCATCTAAGGGATGCGTGGGGCCAGCGCCTTAAGCTCTGTGCGCTTAGGTGTTGTACGCTCAGGCGCAAGCGCGCCACGTGTCGACACGTGGGCGCTTTGCGCATGAGCGCTGGGCGCTCGAGCGCTGGCGCGCCACGTGTCGGCACGTGGGCGCTTTGCGCTCGGGAGAAAGGCGCTGGAGCGCAAGCACGCCATGTGTCGGCACGTGGGCGCTTTGCGCTCGGGCGCAGAGCGCCGGAGCGCAAGCACGCCACGTGTCGGCACGTGGGCGCTTTGCGCTCGGGCGCAGTGCGCTTGAGCGCAAGCGCGCCACGTGTTGGCACGTGGGCACTTTGCGCTCGGGCACAGAGCGCTGGAGCGCAAACGCGCCACGTGTCGGCACGTGGGCGCTTTGCGCTCGAGCGCTAGCGCGCCACGTGTCGGCTCGTGGGCGCTTTGCGCTCGAGCGCTAGCGCGCCACGTGTCGGCATGTGGGCGCTCGGCGCTTGAGCGCTCGGGCGCCGGCGAGGAAAATGAGCTTTTAGTCCCAGAAACAGAAGCTATGCTTCAGAAAGGAAATATTTGTTGTTATATATATGGAGTTAAAACTCCTAAAAAATGTTTTGTTTGAGGAAATGGGTTCTTCTTCCTCCTCCTCTGTTGGCTGGCTCAAGAGATGTGAGATCTAAAAATCTCTTCTTTTTGAGATCTAATGGCAGATCCAAGCTCCCCTTGGTGGGTTTTGTGGTGAAAAACTATTTAGTTTTGGAAAAGGAAGAGTAAAACTCTTGATTTAATTCAAAAGAAAAGAAGAAGGTCTGAAACCTTCAGAAAAAGGAAAGAGGCACAAACCCTAGGGTTTTTTTTTTGAGAATGAAAAAGTGTTATCTTTTATTCATCATCATGTTGCCTTATATAGGCTTACATATTTACATATAGCCCCTTGGGCTTTGCAAAATGGCATTTTGCCTATCCCATGGCTCATGTGCCCTTTCATTTTGCACATAAGCCATGGGCTTACAAAAATTTGGCTTTATGCCCATTTTGCATACATTCATGCACAAAAATTACATAAAAATTATTTGTTACATGATTTTTGTTGTTGGCATAGGGAGGCTGGCCATGGGCTCTACTCGGGCATGGACCCGTTTGACCTGGGCTTGGGCCCACCTAGCTTGGGGGTTGACCTTGACTTTGACTCGGTCAACCGGGTTGTAAATTTTTACCCCAACAGTTTGAACGAGCTTCCTCCGACGAATTTCATGCCGAAGATGATCCACGCGAAGTACCTCCACTTCGAGCTACCTCTACACTAAACTCTTTAGCGTAGTAAACACGCTACACTCGATCCCTAGTCAAGTGTAGGATGGTGAAGTAGGGGATTTGATTTGCTCACTAATGTGTTCAAAAATCCATGGTTCACATCACATGTAAGGGTTTGGATTTTTGAAGGCATGAAGAGGAAGAAGATGAGGAGTAAGAGCAACTCAAGAAAGAGCAAGCATGGAAAATGGCTAAGTGTTGTGAATGAGCTTCGAATGAATGGCAACATTTGACCCCCACTCATTCAAGCATGGATTTTTGCAATATAAAATTGCAACCATGATTGAATAGTGAGTCAAGATGAATAAATAAAGAAAAAACCCCATGCTTGCAACCATGCTCTCATTTTCAACCTCATTTCTATTTTTCTCTAGTTCATCACATCACAAAGACAAACCCTAATAATCTAGTAATGATCTTGTATAGTCTACCTTAGCACCTAATAAAAATTTGAATTTGGCATGCGTGATGCCTCTAGAACCTCATGGTGGTGCTAAGGTCGACTTTCATATATCACATCACTCCTTTATGCATTTACTCACACACATCCCCATATGTGCCCACTTGTGTTTTGGGCAGCCCCCACCTAGGTCCTGTTGGAGTTTCTTAGCACCACCACTAGGTTTTGGGAAGAATCAAGTATGAAATTTTAAAAATCTAGAGTGCTAAGGAACACAAACCTAGAATCTAGCTAGAAAATTAGGGTTTATGACGCATGTAAACAACTTTACACTAAGTGAATAAGGAATACAACCTTTGTATACCGGTCCTCCACTTCTAAAGCTCCGAGTAGTAGTCCCTACGCTCCAAGTAGTGGTCCCCCAAAATCTTCTTAGGCTCCACTTGGTGAAAGAAACGAGCTTGCTCACAGATCATCAAGGTCGAAGGTGATTTACCTTGAGGAATCTCTAACTCACGCCACCTCTTCACTAATCAAGGAATTAGTGAAGCAACCAACCTACACTAATGGGCTAGATGAGAGTAGGTTGATGAAGTAGGACATTTTCCCACTTTAGAATTATTTTTCTCTTTTTCTTTTCTTCACTCACTAAAATCTAGAAAGCAAATGAGATGAAGATGATGCTGAACTGGTGAACTAGGGTGAAAGAATATCTCATAGATATTTGTAGAGAGTTAACCATGGTTAATAGATAATGGTTAGGTTAATAAAAATCTAGAGTAAAACAAAATTAGTGGAATTAGGTCAAGACATGTACATGCTTCCACGGGCACCTTTAGCCATGCCAAATTCCACCCAATTTTGAATTTACTCTAAATAAATAAAACCCTAAATTATCTTAAGCTTGGTGTGAGTATTATACACCCATGTCCGATGTATCATCCACCATGACACATTATAATATATATATATATATATATATCATCATATATACAAACATCAAGAGAAAGAATTCTTTAATGAGCTAATATTAGTTAATATATATTAATATATCAAATATACAAATATATATCAAATTATTAAATCAACACATGATTTAATAATCCGGCTATATCATATATAACCGACTAATATCACTTTGTAATGCCTTAGATTTCGGTTAGTGTTAGTTTAGACGTTAAGGCGGGTTTACTGTAAAAAGTTTACCAATTTGGGTTCCTCACATTTTATAATATTTAATTAATATTTTATTATTATTTGTTATGAGCATGCACGTACGTGTGCACGTTAATGTGAGGCTTTATTTGTGTTAATCTAGTTCTTAGCAACCATGACACTTAACCATTTATCTAATTTTTGCTTTAATCCTTTGCCTTAACCCTAATCCAATCCTTAACCATTTCCTTGATATTTTTGAATGAGAAGAGAAGATATTTGTTTTGGAAGTGAGGAGGTGGCAAGTGAGTGTGAATGCATTAATGGTGTTTTAATGCAAGGTGCACTCACCCCTTAACCTCACCTCCCTCTCTCTTTATCATTCACTCTCTCTCTTTTTCTCTATCTCTTTCTCATTTTATTCATCTCTCTCATTTCCTAACTGAACACTATCAAGTTCTACACAAAACTTCATCAAATCCTTCACAAAACTCACAAAAATCATATCTCTGAACACCTTTTGCCTCTTGGATGCCTTGGAGCTTGTAAAGCTTGGATCTTTGAGTTCTCTTGTGTAGGTAATGATCTCTATCTGTTCTTTATATAATTATTGTGTTGTTTAGACTTTTAGTTTTAGTTTAGAATGTTTAAAGTTAAGTTTTCGTGCAAATATCGTATTTTTAGTGTCAATATATGTCATCTGTGATCTGCTGTGACCCGGAGAGTTTACTAGAAAACCAAACAATGTAGTTGCGTTGTACCTGAGACCCTGATCCTTCACCTCAAGCATGAGACACCCTGCTCGGACCATGGCCGGCGACACAGAGGGGAATTCCGGCGACCTCGGCTTGGTGGGAGAGTTGGGGTTTGGGTTTTTGTGGGTAGGAGTCTGCAGTGGTTTAGGCGTGTTTGGTCTTGTTTAGTTGTTGAGTTTTCTTTGTATACAAAATCTGAGATCACATAGGTAGTTTCTTGTGTTTCGTTTACATGCGATACGGTATACAACACGGATCGTGCACTTTGTGTGATTTTGCTCTTGGGTTGGTTTCGTCGTGTCGCTACGCACGTTAGCCACAATACGAACACTTTAGAGTATGTTTTGTGTTGTTGCGTCGGTCAAATGTTGTTTGTACGTGTTTGGGTCTGTTGCTAATATACACTTGTTTTATTGTTTTAATGTTTTAGGTTCGCAGGCGGGGACTTCGGATGCTGCTACAAAGGGAAAACAGGTGGTAGGCTTCACTTAGCGAGGAGCGTTGGTGAGCAGATTCAACATCTACAGGGGAATCGTCCGCATGACGTTATGCGTCTGGGCTAGAGATGTTAATATTGTCGCATATTCTATTTAATTTATAGAGTTGCGCATACACCCTACTACTTAGTTAATTGTTGTGCTTGGACTAGTATCCTTAGAACACTACACTATTATTGACGGCTCATGTTGCACGAGCACTGATTGTATGCCACACACACCGTCAATAATTGCCATGACACGCATAACCCACATATAGATATAATATTGTTTGGTTAGGGACATTGAAGCATTGATTCATATTTCTTTATGTATATGACATATAGCATACTTGTATACCTACATGCTTACACATATGCTTTGACATGCTTACATGCTAGATACCAGATACCTATAGGGTATTGTACCATTAGCGATAGGTACATACACATATAATGACATAGCTACATGTATACCTTGCTATACCTTTATGTTTACACATATATCTGGCTTTAGCTACATGTTTACCTTTATTGGATGTTATATAGACTTGGAGAAATTAGGAACCGCATGTTATTTATATTAACTTGTTGCAGTTAAATAGCGGCTTTTCCTTTATATGCTCGCATTTCAGTTTTATGTTGCATATATTATATTCATGGATTTCGCATTGAGATATGGTTTTCATATGATGTTTTCTGGATTGTTTTACTCCTACGTATATATATCAGTGGTATGGGACGTTGATATATATATATATATATATATATATATATATATATATATATATACCCATCGTATATATATATATATATCAGTGGTATGGTGTCAGTAGGATCACCTAAGATGTATACAGGTGCTCATTGGGTTATGAGTACACCGGACAGGACTCGCCGGGAACCTGCTAATTGGTATTATGCATATCGTCAGATAGCAGTTCCCTGGTGACATGTGTACAGGTTAGTTCATCGACCCGAGGTCGTCATTTGTCTCGTGTGAGTTCCCACTGTGCTTTGATTTCTACCCTACCACGGCTCAAAAGAGTCGGGCAAACAGGTCTTTTTTGGGTACAGTCCCGAGCCACATGGAGGCAAGTGAGCGGATCGGCAGGGGATTCGTCTCTCCCGGTATTGGGGGTGAGATCGCGCTGTGTCTAGGAGAGCCATTACACAAAGCCCTCGGCCGAGGCAGGAAATTTACTGGTAGGTACTCCAGTAGTATCTCAGGGTGTTCTGGGCCACTCTCTGACACGACTTATACTGCTATTGGGGGTCTGACGTTACCAGCCCCTAGGCAGATATGCGATACTCATAGACGAATGGACCGGACTGTATGTATATTGTCACTGTTAGGCTCAGTAGGGTTTATGGATGAGTTCGCTCGTCAGATTCCCTTCCAATCAATACATAGGCAAACCGTTACGTACAGCTTGTACCTCTGACGTGCTAGTGGTTATAACCAGTGCCAGTGTGTTGATGAGTCATTAGAGTCCCCCACAGACACTTTTCCATGTTCGGGAGAAACGTTGTAGAGGCCGTATGGTATTATGGCAAGGTTCGGAAAATGCACGTGCGTTTTCGCACGTGTCATTTTTCGGGCAGATGATACTGGTCGGTTTTGGTTTAAGCCGGATCCGAGTATTATGCTGTGTAGATATAATATCTTTATCTCTGATGCATTTGTATTCGGTCGTAATATAAATGCGGGTATGTTTATACTGTTACGGGGTTATCCTGAAATTCATTTCAGGATCACTTTTGGAAGTTGCCAGTTTCCAGTTTTCTATCAGCCGTATTTAACATTCTGTTAAATACGGATTTATCTTTTCTTCTTGAGTGTGAGTCATGGGGTGAGTCGTGTTTCTAGAAGGTTCTAGATGGTGACTAGGATGATGAGGTGGCATGTGACTCATTGATGCATTAAGTGTTCATTTAATGTTGTGATGACAAGGTTAAGTGATTCATTGTTTTCATTAATGCATTCATACTAGGTGTTATGATAAGTATCATGTTGTTGTAGTCACCACTCCCTCCTCCTACACTCACCCCTCCTCTATATAGTGGCCGGCCTACCCCCCCCCCCCCCCTCATTGCTAATGGTTGTTCATTTGAAAAGATATAAGTTTTGGTGCATAAAAATTAGATGTGATCGGTTTCTCATTTCACCCGATTCCAAAAGGCAACTTCATTAACCGTTCGTCCATAGCCTTGGACGTAACGAGACAAAGTGTTCTACTCATTCTCTACATCATCTTGGTCGTCTCTTCTAGCAAACTTGACGACCGAGTTGCCTCGGTTCAGAGGCGGGAACCCGTTTAAAGATCCGTCGACGTGGTGCCACCTGGACGAGAAGATTGGAGATTCAGGAGATCGGAGCAGCTGTAACAAGCGTGGGATGATGGTTGAACACCGAAGGACTCGGATCGTTCGGTATAACCTTTCTACCCACTTTGTAGTTTGTTAGTTTAGCTTTAATGGCAGATCCGGGTTACAGTACGCGATAGCGCCAGTTGTAAAAAGTTTTTGTTCCGCATTTGGCGTCTGTTAGACGGCCGGGGCGCTACCGTGGACTTACACAATGGCCAAAAATGACCCGGTGACATCACTCCCAAAACCGGCCTGCTCAGCCCTGTGTGCTCTATTTGGGCTCGTATTCTCAGGGTGGCCTCCTACTGTTCAATCCAGGTCACTAGAGTTGCTAGCTTTTCTCGTACAGGTCTCAGGTCATCCCAGATTTCCTGTAAGCACACAATACTTCACAAAACCGACACGGGGAATTTCCTAAGTCTGTCTTTTGGTTTCTAATCCGGGTCTTGGCCAGTAAAATCAACACTAAGGTCTTATAACAGCCACTACACATCACCACAACACCACTCAAACCCTAAACCTCAACTTGGAATTTTCTAACATCACTAATCATCACCAAACCAATTCTAAACTAAATAGAAACTAAAGCAATTAAATTACTAAGCTAATGGTGTAGGGAATACCTCTTTTGGAAACTCAAGAATTTTCTTGAGTTGCTCAAAGTCTTCAAAATCCAACTTTGATTGGTCCAATGTGTTGAGGATGAAGTGGGGATCATTTTTAATGAAGGGAGTATAGGTTTTTGATGAATATTTTGAGATGGGTCCTGAGGGTAGAAGTGGGGGAGCTTGAAGATGAAGAAGGAGAAGAAAACAATGGGGGAAATGAATGGGGGCAGCCCTTGCCCTCTCTCTCTCATTCTCACTCTCATTCTCTCTCATGGCATGCTCCCATGCCATGATGTGGTCCCCTCTCTCTCTCCTCAATAATTCATTCTCTTTTCTCACCATAAAACACACAATACCAATAAAACAACATGCCATAAAATACAATATGTCATGGTGCACTAGCCATGGTTAAATATAGAAACACGGATTTGGCTTAATCGCAATTAGTAGTGCACTAATCAATTTTTATTTAAACTTGCGTATAATTAATTATAAAAATGCAAAATCCAATAAATATATATTTAAATGAATAATCATTTTAATCTCCAATTATTTCATAAATATTGGTATATATTTATACCATTTTACGAAAACTCCAAATTCGCAAATCGGGTAGTTTTCGCGAAATATATTATTTTAATATTAAATTCCAAAAGTAATATTTTATATTTTCTGAAATGTTACAAATGAGGTGTGGCTGTCTACTAGTGTATCCCGGCGATTATTCGCGTACGATACGAGATTACGACGGAGTTTCGATCCAAATCCTAACTCCGTGATAATCTATCAATTGAGACTAAAATGCGAGATTTACAAATCATTAACTAGTTTTCGTAAAACTAATCAATGTAGATTCTTAAAACTGTATCACATATCCAAAGCACTATAGATGATATTAAATATTTCGATCGATGTTTCAAACAACACCAATTCACAGAGACCTCAACCACTTGAGCCTTATTAAAAATATCCAGAAAATACAAAATGTCAAAATGAAGCAGCTCATGAAAAGCGAGCTTGTAACACCACATTTGGACAGCGGAACCGCGGCCAATACATGGTATATGTTGGTATGTACGCCCTAGAGGCCATTATTGTATATGTATACAGATAGATGCTTGGGATATGTATGTACAGGATAATTTTGCTCAGTTATATAGTATATTATTTGAGTTGTCTTTATCGGGATATGTGTATTTATTTATATTGATGTTTTATCTTGCATGCACATATTGATAAAGACTCGATGTAGTAGTATACTATTATGGTTTGTCTTTATCTTAACATATGCATATGTTATATATGTCGACCACATGTTGATAAAGCCCGTAGGATCTTGCTTGACTACCTGCGTTATGATGGCGATCATACTTGTGGGAGCAGGGTAGTCCATAAGCATATCCTTGAATGGTCCCTAGTCGCGTGAGTATCGAGACTGGGCATTGATACTCCGGAGTAGAATAGTGTATACGTTTCTAAGACCCCGACGAGGGGCGATGGTTGGTCCTGCAGCCATTGGTCTGATGCACCTAAGATCGTATACAGGTGCTCACTGGGTGTGAGTACACTGGACGGACTCGCGGAGAACTTCCAGATGGTACTATACCTATCGTCAGATGGAAGTTCTCAGGTGACATGTGTACAAGTTAGTCTTCAGACATGAGATCATCATTTGTCTCGTATAAGTTCCCACTGTGCTTTGATCATTACCCTACCACGGCTCCACTGATTCGTGCAAACAGGTTTTGATTGGGTACAGTCCCGAGCTACATGGAGGCAGTGAGTGATTTTCGGGGATTCATCTCTCCCGGTATTGGGTGTTGATATCGCACTGTGCTCGATTGGCTAAGACCATAAGACCTTGGCCAAGGCAGTTGGGATTTACTGATAGGTTGATCAGTAGTTTTCTGGATTAGTCCTGAGCCATATCAGTACGACTTATCGGGTTATTAGGGTTTGACGCTTACCAACCCCTAGACCCGGTATGCGATACTCTTAGACGAAGAGACCGGACTGTATGGAGATTTTCATGAATAGGCTCAGTAGGAGTTCGGACGAGTTTGCTCGTCGGCCTTCCTTTTAGACAGGTACCTAGGTAGCCGTTACGTACAACTAGTGTCGCTGACGTGCTTGGGGTTAAACCCACTGCCAGCCTACTGTTGAGTCTTTAGAGTCCCACACAGAGGGTTTCCCTGCTTCGGGCAACACGATATAGAGGCCGTATGTTTTACTGCAGGGCTTCGATCACATACGTACACTTGTGTACATATGATAATCGGGCGGATAATACTGGTGGGCTTTGGTTTAAGCCGGATCCTAGTATTATATTGATGGATTATTTTCGTCTCATTGTATTCGTATTCTTCGGAATACGGATGCGGGTATGTATATACGGATGAGGGGCATTCTCGTAATTACTTTGAGATTGTTTCTAGAAGAGTACACTTCATTACTTGAATTAGCCTTTAGGTTAAATGCTTAATGAGGTGGATATTTGAGGTGTGGCTTGTGATGATTAAGCATGGCCACTTGGTGACCCTTGGAGCACTATTAAGGTGGTGACCCTTGGAACACTATTGAGGAAAGAGAAAACCTAGATATTTGGTGATATTCTTAGATATTTTAGTGAGAGTTTTTTCTATGCCATATAATACACACAAGTTGCCATGCTCATTCATTCTTATCATAATCACTCTCTCACCTCAAAGATCTTCTTCTTCCTCTCAAGAACCCTAACCTCTCATGTGTTGAGAATCCTAGGGTTTCAAGAAACAAACTAATCCATCTTCATATTATAGACAATCTATGCTACTTAGATTAGCACTCTAAGTACTCTAGCTACCTCGATTTAGGAGGTAGGAGCTCATTGTAGGCACTCTCGGGTGGATCATCATTGACGCGAGGAGGCCAAAGTTCAAGCACGATCCGTACATATTTTGAGGAGCCAAAAGAGAGGATCGAAGACCCAAAGGACTTTTTTTCTTTAGGTATACTTTCTATCGTAGTAGATAGAACTCTTTAGACGTGTTAGTGTATATGCCCTAGAGGCCATTACTGTATCATACTAGTTTGTATATTACTTAATGGAAGCTTGGGATATTCACCTTGTATAAACAATCTTGCTCAATATAGTAGTATGCTACTTGGTTTGTTTCTACTTCAATGTGTACATGTGTTTATTTTAGTATATCACCTATACATATTAGTGGAGCCCTTAGGATCTTTGCTTGATTACCAGCGTTGTGATGGCAGTCACACTAGTGGGGGCTGGGTAATCTATAAGCACATCCTTATACAGGTCCCTAGTCGCAGGACTATCGAGACAGGGCATCGATACTCCGGAGTAGACTAGCGTATGCGCTTCTCATCCCAGTGTGGGAGATGGTCTGTCCCACAGCCATCAGTATGTCGTACTGGAGATAGTATGCGGGTGATCGTTGGGTTACGAGTACACTGGACAGGACTCGTTGGGAACTGTTGGTTGGTACTATACCTATCGTCAGTTATCAGTTCCCAGGTGACATGAGTACAGCTTAGTCCGCTGACTTGACACTGTCACTTCACCTCGAGTGTGTTCCCACTGTACTTAGATTACTACCCTACCATGGCTCAAAGGAGTCGTGCAAACAGGTAGTAGTTGGGTGCAATCCCGAAGCACTTGGAGGCAGTGACGGTTAGACAAGATTCGTCTCTCCCGGTATTGGTGGTTGACATCGCGCTGTGTCTGGGAGAGCCATTACACGAGTAGTCCCTGGCCAGGGCAAGCGAGATATACTGGTAGGTTTCCAGTGTTATCTCAGGGTGTTCTGGGCTTCACTCCAACACGACTTGTACCGCTATTAAGGGACTGACATTTACCGCCCCTTGGCCCGCCATGCGATGTATCATACGAACAGACCGGACTGTACGGAGATTGTCACAGTCAGACTCAGTAGGACTTTAGATGGGTTTCACCTCGTCAGTCTTCTTGTCGGCCTCTACCTGGGGACCGTTACGCACAGCTAGTGCCGCTTGCGGTCTGTGGTTAAACCCACTGCCAGCGTAGTGTCGAGTCTTTAGAGTCCCACACAGAAAGCTATTCGCCTTTAGGCAAAAGAGTAGAGGTCGCATGGTTTTGCGACAGGGTTCGGTCACATCCGTGCACTTGTGCACGTACAGTGTCCGGACAGTTAACACTAGCGGGCTTTGGTTTAAGCCAGATCCTAGTGTACGTTTTGGGATTGGTTTTATATCATATGTATTCATGTTCCTCGGAACGCGGATGCAGGTGTGTATGCACAGTTGATGGAGAGACAGAGGCAGAGGATTCTCATTAGGGTTGTTGACTGTTGACTTTTTGCTCAACCCTAATGAGAATATGATATATGATTAACAATAATATTAATTAAGTATTATGGTGACATGGTTGTTGAGGGGTTTACTTTGTTGACTTGTTGACTTTGTTGACCGGTTGACTAGGTTGGACTAGTTGACCATCATCATGACAATAGCTATCATTTCATGGCAAAGACTTTTGCTTGCTTGTTTATCTTGTGCAAAATGAGTGCATGAAATGATATTGCTATTTTGACTTAAACCATCACATAATACTTGATTGCTATTATTGGTTATGATGGCTTTGGATTTTGAGAGCAAAGAGAAAAGTCTTGCTCATTCTCTCATTTCCATTCTCTCTCTTGTTTTGAGCTCTCACCCTCTTCCTCTTGCTCTCCCTCTCTCTAGTCTATGGTTCACTTGTCTCATGTATTGAGAAGCAAGAACCATAGAGAAAAATCCCAACACACTCTCCTCTACTCACTCTAGTTCACAAGGTTTAGCAAACCGAGTGAACTAGTTTCTTCAAAGTTCGAAGAAGAAGCCAAAGGTAGAAGCTTTCGGGTGGATCGATCTTCGGCGCAAGGAGACGACGGGGTGAAGCCGATCCGTACACCATCGAGAGTTGAAGACGAAGGAGTTCAAGAAAGAAAGGTATAACCCCATAACCGAGTAGTTAACAACTCATAGTTAGGTTGTTAGGTAGATAGTTTAACAAAGATCCGTTTTGAGTCCATGTTACCGCCTCTAGAAAATTATTTTTCACCAAATTCCGCATGCCCGTAAGTACCGCAAGAGGTAGCATGGTCTTACAGTGGAATCAGAGCCTAGTTAAACACTACCTAACATGTTAGCATAGTAACTAGAAATTCGATCGAAAAAAAAAAGTTGCGAAAAACACCCGGATTATCAACTTTCTGTCGAATTTTTCCACTGTTCAAAAAATGATAAATCATGCTTTAAAATTCGGCTCAGGTTTTTTAGAAGAAACTGCAAAAAATTGGTCCACTGATCCGATCAAAGAGCCGTGGAAACGCGGCGGGAGCGTGCTCCCGCCGCGGTTCCGCGGCCGAGTTGACTCGGCCGTGGGGAATTTTGGTTGCAGTTTGTTCTATGGGGTATTTTGGGATTTTTGGTATATGGTTTTTCAGCCCAGGTTTTCCAGAAAGAAAAATTTGTTTTGGGGGCTTTAAAAACCGTATTTTGATCGAGTTTCTAATGACTTAAGCTGACGGGTTTATTTCTGTGATGTGATATTTGTATTGAACGTCTGCTAATCGCTATATGTCGATTAGTGGGAGTTATACAAATCCGTGGTCTGTAATGTTGATGGTATGTGTATATGAATTCTTTGGATTGTCGTGGGTGAATAGCCGGGGGTTGTGAGATGATAGTGTTCTTTTCTTTCAATTCATGTAATATGTAAATTGATGTAATATTATTCTTGGCCGCACAACCGGGTCGGGGTTGTAGCCGTCATTGTATAATTTCTTTTTACTGTTTTTGCTCCTAGGATAGATCCAAGGTGGGGTGCACAAACTACCGGGTATCTCGAAGTGCCGAGTGGCCTACTCACGTCGTTGAGGGAGGTTGCTCCACTTCGGATATTTGGCGGGTAGTTTGCCGCACCCATAGGGGTTTAGGGTGGGGTATTGGCTATTCACCGCGACCGTGTAATCCGCTTTTCGTTACAGGCTCGTACGAATTGCGGATTCCTAGTATATCCATTGTATTCATCTATGATCTGAAATGGCTATCATTGCAATATATCTATATATGATATTATTTTGGCGTTGCTTATGTTTTGCAGCCGCGCTAGCCCAGCCCCCGCTCTGTCGTTAGTTAAGTAACCTAACGGGTAATGATGGGGCCCCGTGGCGAATGCGAATTGCATAAGCGTACGTCATATTTTGGTTGTTTTCTGCAATGGTAGGATTAAATGATGGGACGCATTAAAAGAACTAATGCAAGAAAAACACGCATTAAACGAACTAATGCAAGAAAAATAAACCAAGTAAAAGTCGTTGGAACACTTTGAAAACCACTCGGTTCTTTTCAAAAACTAACTTTTAAATGCGGAGCTTGAACCACTCCTTTTAAAAGCTATCTCGTTCCATCGATTATATCAAGTTCACTACGTTCACGGTTTCGCCAAAACCATTCATAGTCCTCCGTCGTTTCACATGGATGGTCAATAGTATTCAAGCTATGTTTGTTGGCCAAAGTCAAGGCATAGTGATTGGTAGCTATTGGGTATTCATGTGCAGCATAGATAGATGTGTTGGTTTGGGGAAGTCGTTCTACCTTGTTGGCCAAAGTCAAGGGTATGTGCGGGTGGGCTCAAATTAACCTGGAGAATAACGGGTAGAACTTGACATGTGACTTATGATTTGTTGGCCAAAGTCAAGGTCATAAGAGCATGGGGCAAAAATCCACATCGGGAGTTTCAAAAGAACTGAAACTTGCTAGTATTGCATACCATTTGGAGTGTGATGATTCTGGTAGGATTCCTTCAGTTTCGTCACGCGATGATATTTGGATCCGGATCCTACTGTGAGTATATGCTACTCCTCGGGAAATTTCTCACTTAACGATCAATGCTATAAACCAAGTAGGTGTCAGAAAGGTGTTAGCGGGGCTACGCCCCCAGGGAAAAGAGGTTCTTAAATTAAGGAACTTCGCGAAAGCGTTGGAAAACCTCCCTCGAAGTACCGACACCAGCCTGGCCGAACGGTTAAGCAAGTATTGTACGGTGAGATTGATCCTGATTAATTCTTCCTTTTTGGTTTGAGGAGGGATTCGAGAGACAGTGGGAGCCATCCTGTTTAGACAAATTAAAAACCACTCTAAACTTGCAAGAGCATCATGCTAAAGTGTTTCTTCTCTCTCTCCTAATTGCAGCGACCAATTATCATGACCGGACTTAAGTTATTACTAGATAAAAACATACTGACAGGGCCAAACTACAAAGATTGGCTCAGGAATGTCAAAATGGCAATCATTTATGACAAGTTGGGGTATCTCCTTACCACCAAAGCTCCCCCTGTCCCAGGTCCCAAAACCAGCGTCGCGGAAAGGGAAATCCGCAAGACCTGGGAGATCGATTGCGCAAAGGCCAAGTGCCTCGTGCTTGCCTCTATGGACAACAAACATCAGAGGAGGCACGAGAATATGGACCTCGAATCCATATTTCTCCATACAAAAGAACTGTATGGAGAGCAATCTTGTATCGCAAGATACGAAGTGTCGAAGAAGTTATTTTCGGCAAGGTTGGCCATCGGATCATCGGTAGCGGAACACATGCTTAAGATGATTGGCTTCATTGAGGAGCTCGCGGACCTTGGGACCACGTTTGAGAACGAGCTCTATACGGACTTGATTCTCCAGTCCCTTCCTTCCACTTACGCCCAGTTTATCCTGAACTTCAACTTACAAGAAAAAGAAGTTGAACTTTCAGAACTCCTCAACATCCTGAGGAGTGCACTGGGCACCCTACAGAAAGGTAGGGAAACATCCACTTTGTTTGTAGGAGGATCTTCATCTTCTAGGTCCAAGGCGAAAGCCAAGGGAAAGAAGAAGAAAGCCCCCGCCAAACCAAGGGGCGGTGTTAGTAAAGTGGATACGAAGGGAAAGACAAAAGCAACAAAGGTAGTGGGGAAGCTTATAGGGAAGGAAGAGTGCTTTTTCTGTCATAAGAGTGGTCACTGGAAGAAAGATTGCAGGGCTTGGAAAGCCAGGACACAGGAACTGAAGCAAGTTGCGGCTTCAGCTTCAGGTGTGTATGTTATTGAAAACTGTCTATCAATAAACTCTACTTCCTGGGTATTGGATACCGGATCAGGATCTCATATCTGTAATTCTTTGCAGGCGTTGAGAAACCATAGGGTTTTGAAGGCAGGTGACATGACCCTCAAAGTTGCAAACGGAGCTAGCATGGATGCTAAGGCCGTAGGGGACTATCACCTGGGAATGTCAGATGGACATGTTTTGGTTTTACGTAATTGCTTTTTTGTATCCAACGCAACTTGTAATATCATTTCTGTATCTTTGATTTCTAAAGAAGGTTATGAATTTGTGTTTGTAAGTAATGTTGTAAACATTCACCTTAATCAAGTTCTGATTGGGTCAGGTATATTAAGCAATGGTATATACGTACTAAACCAACCACAGATTTTCAATGTCCAGAATACACACAAAAGAAAGTCTCCGGAAATAAATCAGACATTTCTAATGGCATTGTAGACTGGGTCACATCAATGAGAGAAGGTTGACGAAGTTACATACTGAAGGATATTTGAATCCGTTCGAATATCAATCGTATGCCACATGTCAATCCTGTCTCAAAGGAAAGATGGCAAAGACTCCGTTCACTGGACACGGAGTAAAGGCGAGCGAGCTCTTAGGACTCGTACACAGCGACGTGTGCGGTCCAATGTCTACACATGCGCAAAGCGGTTATTCTTACTTCATTACTTTTACGGATGACTTTTCAAGGTACGGTTATGTCTTCTTAATGAAACATAAGTCCGAAGCCTTTGGAAAATTCCAGGAATATAAGAATGAAGTAGAAAAACAAACCGGCAAAAGTATCAAGATTCTAAGATCGGATCGAGGTGGTGAATACTTGAGTGCCGAGTTCCTGGACTACTTAAAAGAGAACGGAATTCTCTCTCAGCTTACTCCTCCATACACTCCGCAATATAACGGTGTATCGGAGAGAAGGAACCGAACCCTATTGGATATGGTACGGTCCATGATGAGTAACGCTGAGTTACCGCGATCATTGTGGGGATATGCATTAGAATCAGCTGCATACCTTTTGAACCGAGTTCCAACTAAGACTGTGCCGACTACACCATATGAAATGTGGTGTGGGAAGAGACCTTATCTTAATCACATTAAGACATGAGGATGTCCAGCTTTTGTCAAAAAGCAGCATGCGGACAAGCTCGAGGCACGCTCAGTACAGTGCAAGTTTGTGGGATATCCAAAGAACTCCAAAGGATATTTCTTCTATTGCGAAGAGGAACAAAAGATTTATGTTTCTCGTCATGCCCACTTCTTGGAAACTGAATTTTTGGAAAATCAGATAAGTGGGAACGCAATAGAACTGGAAGAAATTCCAGAACCACGAGCTATTACTGAAAGCTTAATAGAACCAGAGGGTTCGAAAGATCAGGACATTCCTACGCCGCTCCGCAGAAGTAGTAGGCAGTCTCATCCGCCCAAGAGATACTACGGTTTTCTCATAGACGGGGATAGAGAGGATTGCATCATAGATTATGATGAGCCGACTAGCTTCCAACAGGCCATTCAGAGCGTTGACTCGGTAAAATGGCTGGATGCAATGCGTACCGAAATGGAGTCCATGTACACCAACAAAGTATGGACGTTGGACGTTGCTCCAGATGGGGTAAAACCCGTAGGATGCAAGTGGATCTTCAAAAGGAAGATTGGTGTAGATGGACAGGTTGAGACCTATAAAGCTAGATTGGTTGCAAAGGGTTTTCGTCAAAGACCTGGTTTGGACTATGACGAGACCTTTTCTCCAGTAGCTATGCTGAAATCCATTCGGATCCTTCTTGCCATTGCTGCCTTCCACGATTATGAGATTTGGCAGATGGACGTAAAGACCGCTTTTCTAAATGGAAATTTAGAGGAGTGTGTTTATATGGACCAGCCAGAGGGTTTCATTCAGAGTGGGAGCAGCGGAAAGGTGTGCAAGTTGCTTAAGTCCATCTATGGACTAAAGCAGGCATTGCGGAGTTGGAACATCTATTTTGATGAGACGGTCAAGGAATTTGTCTTTATCAAAAATCCAGATGAACCATGCATCTATAGTAGATTTGTAGCGAGAACTGTAGTATTCCTCGTTTTATACGTGGATGACATTCTCTTAATAGGAAATGACATTCCTATGCTACAATCTGTCAAGGGGTTCTTGTCACACAGGTTCTCCATGAAAGACCTGTATGATGCCTCATACATTCTGGGGATCCGGATCTATCGTGACAGATCCAAGAGGATACTGGGACTCTCACAGTCCAGATACATCGACAACATACTGAAAAGATTCAGTATGGAAGATTCCAAGCGCGGTAATCTACCGGCTTGTCACGGGATCACCCTCTCCAAAGAGATGTCTCCCAAGACTGATTTGGAAAGGGATCGCATGTCTATTATACCCTACGCTTCTGCGGTAGGCTCTATAATGTATGTGATGTTGTGTACCAGACCAGATGTAGCTTATGCACTGAGTGTGGTAAGCCGGTATCAGTCGAACCCTGGGAGAAACACTGGATAGCAGTAAAGAACCTTCTCAAGTACTTGAGAAGGACTAAGGAGACGTTCTTGGTGTATAGCGGAAAAGACCTCCAGATGAAGGCCTTTGCTGACTCCAGCTTCCAAAGTGACAAGGATGATTCCAAGTCCATGTCGGGTTATGTCTTTACCCTTAATGGAGGGGCGGTGTGTTGGAAGAGTTCCAAACAGGAAACCGTTGCCGACTCGACGATGGAAGCGGAATATATCGCTGCTGCAGAAGCTGCAAAAGAAGCTGTCTGGGTAAGGAAGTTCTTAACTGAACTTCAGGTGGTTCCGTCCATTGTTGATCCAATACCTCTGTATTGCGACAACAACGGGGCTACAGCTTTAGCAAAGGAACCAAGGTCCCATCAGAAGTCCAGACACATCTTGAGGCGGTATCACCTGATCAGGGAGATCATGGGTCGCCAGGAGATCGAGGTACGGAGAGTTTCTACAGAAGAAAACACTGCTGTTCCACTCATAAAGGCCTTGCCCTAGACTCAGTTCGAGCGGCTGATCGAGATGATAGGTCTTCGATACGCCAGTACATGGCCTTAGTGCAAGTGGGAGATTGTTAGTGTATATGCCCTAGAGGCCATTACTGTATCATACTAGTTTGTATATTACTTAATGGAAGCTTGGGATATTCACCTTGTATAAACAATCTTGCTCAATATAGTAGTATGCTACTTGGTTTGTTTCTACTTCAATGTGTACATGTGTTTATTTTAGTATATCACCTATACACATTAGTGGAGCCCTTAGGATCTTTGCTTGATTACCAGCGTTGTGATGGCAGTCACACTAGTGGGGGCTGGGTAATCTATAAGCACATCCTTATGCAGGTCCTTAGTCGCAGGACTATCGAGACAGGGCATCGATACTCCGGAGTAGACTAGCGTATGCGCTTCTCATCCCAGTGTGGGAGATGGTCTGTCCCACATCCATCAGTACGTCATACCGGAGATAGTATGCGGGTGCTCGTTGGGTTATGAGTACACTGGACAGGACTCGTCGGAAACTATTGGTTGGTACTATACCTATCGTCACTTATCAGTTCCCAGGTGACATGAGTACAGCTTAGTCCGCTGACTTGACACTGTCACTTCGCCTCGAGTGTGTTCCCACTGTACTTAGATTACTACCCTACCACGGCTCAAAGGAGTCGTGCAAACAGGTAGTAGTTGGGTGCAGTCCCGAAGCACTTGGAGGCAGTGACGGTTAGACATGATTCGTCTCTCCCGGTATTGGGGGTTGACATCGCGCTGTGTCTGGGAGAGCCATTACACGAGTAGTCCCTGGCCAGGGCAAGCGAGATATACTGGTAGGTTTCCAGTGTTATCTCAGGGTGTTCTGGGCTTCACTCCGACACGACTTGTACCGCTATTAGGGGACTGACGTTTATCGCCCCCTAGGCCCGCCATGCGATGTATCAGACGAACAGATCGGACTGTACGGAGATTGTCACAGTCAGACTCAGTAGGAGTTCAAATGGGTTTCACCTCGTCAGTCTTCTTGTCGGCATCTACCTGGGGACCGTTACGCACAGCTAGTGCCGCTTGCGGTCTGTGGTTAAACCCACTGCCAGCGTAGTGTCGAGTCTTTAGAGTCCCACACAGAAAGCTATTCGCCTTTAGGCAAAAGAGTAGAGGTCGCATGGTTTTGCGACAAGTCGCATGGTTTTGCGACAGGGTTCGGTCACATCCGTGCACTTGTGCACGTACAGTGTCCGGACAGTTAACACTAGCGGGCTTTGGTTTAAGCCAGATCCTAGTGTACGTTTTGGGATTGGTTTTATCTCGTATGTATTCATGTTCCTCGAAACGCGGATGCAGGTGTGTATGCACAGTTGACGGAGAGACAGAGGCAGAGGATTCTCATTAGGGTTGTTGACTGTTGACCGTTGACTTTTTGCTCAACCCTAATGAGAATATGGTATATGATTAACAATAATATTAATTAAGTTTTATGGTGACATGGTTGTTGAGGGGTTGACTTTGTTGACTTGTTGACTTTGTTGACCGGTTGACTAGGTTTGACTAGTTGACCATCATCATGACAATAGCTATCATTTCATGGTAAAGACTTTTGCTTGCTTGTTTATCTTGTGCCTAATGAGTGCATGAAATGATATGGATATTTTGACTTAAACCATCACATAATACTTGATTGCTATTTTTGGTTATGATGGCTTTGGATTATGAGAGCAAAGAGAGAAAAGTCTTGCTCATTCTCTCATTTCCATTCTCTCTCTTGTTTTGAGATCTCACCCTCTTCCTCTTGCTCTCCCTCTCTATAGTCTATGGTTCACTTGTCTCATGTGTTGAGAAGCAAGAACCATAGAGAAAAATCCCAACACACTCTCCTCTACTCACTCTAGTTCACAAGGTTTAGCAAACCGAGTGAACTAGTTTCTTCAAAGTTCGAAGAAGAAGCCAACGGTAGAAGCTTTCGGGTGGATCGATCTTCGGCGCAAGGAGACGACGGGGTGAAGCCGATCCGTACACCATCGAGAGTTGAAGACGAAGGAGTTCAAGAAAGAAAGGTATAACCCCCTAACCGAGTAGTTAACAACTCCTAGTTTGGTTGTTAGGTAGATAGTTTAACAAAGATCCGTTTTGAGTCCATGTTACCGCCTCTAGAAAATTGTTTTTCATAAAATTCCGCATGCCCGTAAGTACCGGGAGAGGTAGCATGGACTTACAGGATGCTAGTTAGTTTTATGGTCAAGATCCGGTTTAGGGTTATTCTAGCGCCAAGTTTTGATCGTTCTAAAAAAATTTCTTCCGCAAACGACCATGGGAGATGGCTAGGGGGTTAGCATAACCTTTCATGGTATCAGAGCCAGCCCATAAACCCTACACTAGCAGGTTTAAACAACGTTAAAGTAACGAAACCGAAATAACTCCGAAACATGAAACCGAAATCCACGTTTCTGTTGAAATTTTCAGAGGCTCTAAAATTTTTTTAAACAACTGAAGAGTGCTCCTTTGGGTGTTAGATGATCACAGGAGAAGAACGAGGCAATTCTATCACTTGGTGGCCGGCCAAAACCCCAATATGGCCGGCCCCACCTGTTTGAAAGTGATGAAATGCCTTGGATTTTCTTCTAAGTTCTTGTCTCTTGGATTTTGGTTTTCAGGTATTGTTTGTTTTTCCCGGTTTGGATATTTGTGTTATCTTTTTCTTTGGAGGCAATTCGAAGTCGTTATTTTTAACATTGTTTAATATGTTTATAGTATACATTACTATCTGCGACCGTGAATGTCATTCAATCGGTATAACTCGTCTAATTGCTATATGCTCTTTTAGACGGGTGTGCGAACATGACATTCACGTTGATGTTCTGTGTTTGTGCTGTGGTTGTGGTTGGATTGTCGTGGTGGATAGCTTGTGGTGCAATGTTAGTGGTACGGTTGAGATTCATTTGTACATTTGTTATTACGGAGCGAGCGTCCGACATGCGGATTACTGTCTTTGTCGGGTTGTATATTATTTGATTGGAGCACGACCTGATTGAGTTCGATGTCACCTTTGTACATATTTTGTAACATTTCAGAAAATATAAAATATTATTTTTGGAATTTAATATTAAAATAATATATTTCGCGAAAACTACCCGATTTGCGAAATTGGGGTTTTCGTAAAATGGTATAAATATATTCTCTTGAAATTTCTAAACATTACATACCCTAACCAAATCACATTCTAACTAAACTAGAATACAAGAAAACTCAAACTAAACTAAATGGAAGGAATTATATCTCATTTGGGCAACTCAAGAAAATCCCTAGAAGTCCAAAGTCTCCAAAATCCAACTTTGATTGGTCCATTGTGTTGAAGGTGTGGTGGGGATCAACTTTTGTGAAGGGAGTATAGGTTTTTGATGAAGGTTTGGAGATGGATCTTAGGGGTGAAGGTGGAAGGAGATGAGGAGGAGGAATATGAAGAAAATAATGGGGAGGAAATAATGGGCAGCCCCCCCTCTCTCTGCGTGGTTATGAATCCGCCGGTTGGCGAAGGGCTAGCTCCCGCTTATGGATACCTTTATTATTATCATGTGTATGTGGTTTTGGATCAAACTTTACAAAGGAAGTGCTGCCCAAATTTTTAAAAGACGAAACACGTTTTTCAACTAGTAAAATTCACTTGCATTTTTCATGTCCCACTATTTATGCATCTAAGAAAATGATTTGATTTATCATCATACCTTTGTTTCAAAACTTCACCTCTTTTATTTTCTTTAAAAAGGTTTAGATTTCTGGGTTTCGGCTTACTTGAATTACGTTACGCCGTTAGACATTGCGTGATTTAAGTGCCGGTCATGAGCTAAATTTCAGGTCGTGACATATTTATTATCTTTTCTGTACTAGGTTTACCCCACGATAGATTGCACGAATAGCCGGGTTCTAGAGGGAAACAAATCCGCATCTCATGGCGTTGAGACGGAGGGGGCTTCACTCTAGAATTGGAGGGCTATTCGCCGCATTCGTAGGGGTATAGGATGACCGAAGGAGGGGCGCTTAAGTTACCGGATTCCGTAGAGTGCTGGGTGGCCCATTCACTTTGTTGATTGGGGTTGCCTCACTTCTGGCATTGGCGGGTAACTTGCCGCACTCGTAGGGGTCCGGGTTCTCATGGCAGAGGCTATCCACACGACTGGGAATGTCAGATCTCATTTGCGGTTCAAATGAAAGCCGGAGCTCCAAGATAATCCACCATTCTGTGTTGTTGACTGAGATTCTGTGATGTTGCTAATTATCATGCCTGGGACGAATGTTGTATATACTTATATATATACTGGTATATGTTGTATATGTTTTGCACCCGCACTAGTCCAGCCCCCGCTCTGTCTTTAGTTAAGTAACTTAACGGGTGATGACGGGGCCCCGTGGCGAATGCGGATGGCATATACATACATTGTATTTTCGTTCTTTTCTGGTGTGATAGGTTAATTGATGTGACCGCATTAATTTTGATTAATGCAAGAAAAGAAACCTAAAAGATGTTGTTGGAACAAATTTCGAAAAACTATAGTTGTATTCTTTCGCTTTGCATAGTGGTATTCGGTTGTGAATATCCTGCACCTCATTCCACGAGACAAGAGCCGAGATCCCTTCGCGGGGAGTGATCTCTTGAGCAAAATTCTACACTGTAGATTACTCGGTTTTCTTCAAAACCAGCAGTTTTTAAAAACGGAGCTTAAACAACTCTTTTTCAAAGCCATCAAGTTCCTTCAACGATATCAAGTTCATTACGTTAATGGGTTTTTCACCAAAAACCCAGCTGTAGCCCTCCATCGTTTCAGAAAATTATTACTTAGTATTCGTGCTGTGTTTATTGATTATTCGTTAAGGCACAGTGAACGGTAGCTGAGTAATGATTCTTTGTTGCATAGATACATGCGATTGGTTAGGACAGTCATGTGATTTTGTTGATTATTCATCAAGGATCATGCGGGTGGGTCTAATGCAATCCTGGATAACGACGGGTTGAACTTGACTAGGACCTTTTGATTTGTTGATTATTCGTCAAGGTCACTTAGGTCATAGGGGCAAAAAACATATCGGGAGTTTCAAATATACAGGAACCTTGCAGAATTAGCACACCTTCTGGAGTGTGGTGACTAGAGTGGATTCCATCTAGTGCAACACACAATGATAGTTGGATCCCTATCCCACTGATGAGTAGGATTACTCTCGGGAGATTTTCCACTTAACAATCAATGCTATAAACCAAGTAGATGTCTAGAACAGTGTTAGCGGGGCTACGCCTCCAGGGAAAAGAGGTTACATAATTAAGGAACTTCGCGAAAGCGTTGGAAAACCTCCCTCGAAGTACCAACACTAGCCTGGCTGAAAGGTTAAGCAAGTATTGTGACGTACGATTAATCCTGACTAGTTCTTCTTTTAAGGTTTGAAGAAAAATTCGAGGAAACAGTGGGAGCCATCCTGATTAGATAAATTAATAACTAATCTAATTTTGCAAAAGTGCACACTAAGTGTTTCTTTTCTCTCTCTCTCTCTCTCCAGGTAGCAACCATTTCACGCCCTAATCAAGATAATAAAATGTATCACTTGACCGATCCGAATTCTTATTCGGGGCTGAGGAACGTATGTTTGGCTCTAAATTATGATGACAATCATTAGTATGAGCAGAGGAAAGAGGATTGCATGAATTCCTTCATCACCCCTAACGAAGAAGAAGCATACTATTGCATCTCCTTCAGGTGTTCTTGTAATTGAGAACTGCTTTTCGGTCAGTCCTACCTCTTGGGTACTAGATACTGGATCAGGATCTCATATTTATAATTTATTGCAGCGACTAAGAAAAAGTAGGATAGTTGAACCTGGTGATATGTCCCTAAGAGTAGGGAACAGAGCACCAGTTGATGTTGCAGCCGTCGGTGAATATCACCTGGTATTGCCAAATGGCAATACTATGATTTTGAACAATTGCTACGTACCTTCCATGGTTTGTAACATCATATCAGTGTCTTTACTTGATAAAGATGGATATAACTTTGTTCTTGATAGAAATATCATGAACATTTACCTTGATAAGGTTTTTGTTGTAGAAGGTACACTGTTTAAGGGTATCTATGTTCTAAATCAAAACATAGTTTTCAATATACAAAGCATATGCAAGAGGAAAAGTTCAGAACAGAACGAATCCTACTTGTGGCATTGTAGACTTAGTCATATTGGAGAGATAAGACTGAGTAAATTGCATAAGGATGGATATTTGAATACGTTCGAATTTTCATCTTATGAAACTCGTCAGTCTTGTCTCAAAGGAAAGGTGACCAAATCTCCATTCACCGGACACGGAGAAAGAGCAGGAGAGCTCATGGGACTAATACACAATGATGTATGTGGTCCAATGTCTATATATGCACAGGGTGGGTTCTCGTACTTCATCACATTCACTGACGATCTCTCTAGTTTCGGATATATGTATCTGATAAAACACAAATCTGAAGCTTTTGAGAAATTCAAAGAATTCAGAAACGAAGTAGAGAACCAGACTGGCAAAAGTATTAAGATCCTCCGATTTGATAGAGGAGGGGAGTACTTGAGTACGGAATTCCGGGACTTTCTGAAAGAGAATGGTATTCTCTCTCAGCTTACTCCTCCGTATACACCACAGCACAACGGTGTATCGGAGTGGGGGAACCTACCCTATTGGATATGGTTCGCTCCATGATGAGTAACGCCGAGTTGCCTCTTTCATTTTTGGGACATGTGCTTTTGACATCGGCATATCTTTTGAATCAACTTCCATCCAAATTCGTGCCTAAGACTCCGTATGAAATATGGAGTAGTAAGAAACCATGTCTTAAATTTATTAAGGTATGGGGTTGTCCGGCCTATGTGAAAACACAGAAACCGGACAAACTTCAGGCACGATCGGTTCTATGTAAATTTGTAGGATATCCTAAGGATTCACTAGGATATCTATTCTACCACACTGAGGAACAGAAAGTGTTTGTATCTCGCAACGCCACCTTTTTAGAAAGGGAGTTTCTTGCAAAAGAAACTAGTGAGAGTACGGTAGAACTGGAAGAAATTCTGAACAACAAAATGTAACTGAAGATTTGGTAGAACCGCTAGATTCAATAGTCCCAGAAGAACCTCGGCCACTCCACAGATCCAGTAGGATTTCTCATCCGCCCGAGAGATACTACGGTTTTCTCATAGACAGGGATCGAGAGGATTGCATCTTGGAAGAAGATGATCCTACTAGTTTCAAGCAGGCCATTATCAATAGGGACTCTGATAAGTGGCTGGATGCTATGCGATCCGAGATGGAGTCCATGTACACCAATAAAGTATGGACATTGGATATTGCTCCACCTGGGGTAAAACCCGTTGGATGCAAATGGATCTACAAAAGGAAACTTGGTGTAGATGGGCAAATAGAAACCTATAAAGCTAGACTTGTTGCAAAAGGTTTTCGTCAAAGACCGGGTGTGGACTATGACGAAACTTTTTCTCCAGTGGCTATGCTCAATTCCATTCATATCCAACTTGCCATTGCTGCCTTCCATGACTATGAGATCTGGCAGATGGACGTAAAAACGGCTTTTCTAAATGGAAGTTTGGAAAAGTGCGTTTATATGGATCAGCCAAAAGGTTTTGTAGACAGTGGGAGCAGCAGAAAGGTGTGCAAGTTGCTTAAATCCATTTATGGATTTAAGCAGGCATCGCGGAGTTGGAACATCTGTTTTGATGAAACAGTCAAGGAATTTGACTTCATCAAGAACGAGGATGAGCCATGTATATATAAGAAGATTGTAGGACGAACTGTCGTATTCCTAGTCTTGTACGTGGACAACATTCTTTTGATAGGAATTGATATTCCTATGCTACAATCGGTCAAGCTATTCTTGTCACAATGGTTCTCCATGAAGGACCTGGGTGATGCCTCATGCATTCTGGGGATTAAGATCTACAGAGACGGAACTAAGAGATTATTGGGACTTTCGCAGTCCAGGTACATAGAGACCGTACTAAAGAGATTTAGTATGGAAGATTCCAAGCGAGGTAATACACCCGCATTGCACAGAATCACCTTCTCCAAGAAGATGTCTCCCAAGACTGACGAAGAGAGGGTTCGCATGAGCACTATACCCTACGCTTCGGCGGTAGGACCTATAATGTATGCGATGCTATGTACAACAGCAGATGTAGCTTACGCGCTAAGCGTGGTGAGCCGGTATCAGTCGAACCCATGTGAGAACCACTGGACAGCTGTGAAGAACATTCTCAGGTACCTGAGAAGGACTAAGGAGATGTTCCTGGTTTACGGTAATGGAGACCTGAAGGTCGAGTCCTTTACCGATTCAATCTTCTAGATTGAAAGGATGACAACAAGTCCGTCTTCGGTTTTGTGTTTACCCTCAACAGAGGGGCGGTGTATTGGAGGAGTTCCAAATAGGACACCGTCGCAGACTCGACGATGGAGGCTGAATACATTGCTGCCAGCAATGCCGCAAAAGAAGCGGTCCGGATGAAGAAGTTCATTGGTGAACTTCAGGTGGTTCCGTACATTGTTGATCTGATACCTTTGTATTGCGATAACAATGGGGCTATAGCTTTAGCGAAGGAACCATAGTCCCATCAGAATTCCAGACACATCTTAAGGCGGTATCACCTGATCAGGGAGATCGTTGATCGCCAGGAGATCGACGTGCGGAGAGTGGACACTAAAGAAAACACGGCGGATCCATTTACAAAGGCCTTCCCTCAAGCGCAGTTCGAGCACCTTTTTGAGATGTTGGGTATGCGATATGCCAGCAGCTGGCCTTAGTGCAGACGTTGGGTATGAGGTATGCCAATGTATGGCCTTAGTGCAAGTGGGAGATTGTTGGATATGTATGCCCTAGAGGCCATTATTGTATATGTCTACAGATGGATGCTTGGGATATGTATGTACAGGACAATCTTGCTCAGTTATATAGTATATTATTTGAGTTGTCTTTATCGGGATATGTGTATTTATTTCTATTGATGTTTTATCTTGCTTGCACATATTGATAAAGACTCGATGCAGTAGTATACTATTATGATTTGTCTTTATCTTAACATGTGCATACGTTATATATGTCGACCACATGTTGATAAAGCCCATAGGATCATTCTTGACTACCTGCGTTATGATGGCGATCATACTTGTGGGAGCAGGGTAGTTCATAAGCACATCCTTGAATGGTCCCTAGTCGCGTGAGTATCGAGACTGGGCATTAATACTCCGTAGTAGAATAGTGTATACGTTTCTAAGACCCCGACGAGGGGCGATGGTTGGTCCCACAGCCATTGGACTGATGCACCTAAGATCATATACAGGTGCTCACTGGGTGTGAGTACACTGGACGGACTCACAGAGAACTTCCATATGGTACTATACCTATCGTCAGATGGAAGTTCTCAGGTGACATGTGTATAGGTTAGTCTTCGGACCTGAGATCATCATTTGTCTCGTATGAGTTCCCACTGTACTTTGATCACTACCCTACCACGGTTCCACTGAGTCGTGCGAACAGGTTTTGATTGGGTACAGTCCAGAGCTACATGGAGGTAGTGAGTGATTGTTAGGGATTCGTCTCTCCCGGTATTGGGAGTTGATATCGCACTATGTTCGATTGGCTAGGACCATAAGACCTTAGCCAAGGCAGTTGGGATTTATAGATAGGTTTATCAGTAGTTTCCCGGATTGGTCCTGAGCCACATTAGCACGACTTATCGGGTTATTAGGGTCTGACGTTTACCGCCTCGTAGACCCGGTATGCGATACTCTTGTTAGTTATATGTATGCCCTAGAGGCCATTACTGTACATAGGATGTATATTGTAGTGGATGCTGGGACATATATAGGTAGGACTTTCTTGCTCGACATGATAGTACGCTATCTGGTTGCTCTTTATCTTAACATGTATACTTTCTGTCTCTCTGTTACATGTTGATAAAGCCCTTAGGATGTGTACTCGACTTCTAGGACTATGATGTAGATCATACTAGTGGGGCCTGGGTAGTCCATGAGTACATCCTTCAATGTTCCTAGTCGTGGGAATATCGAGACGGGGCATCGATATTCCAGAGTAGACTAGCGTATATCTTCTCGACCCATGTGATGGGCGATGGATGATCCCATATCCATTGGTGTTTGACATCAGAGACGGTATGCGGGTGCTCAGTGGAGACTGGGTACACTGAACGGACTCGCCGAGAACTCCCAGATGGTATTATACCTCACGTCAGATGGCAGTTCTCTGGTGACACTGGTACAGCTTAGTCTGTTGACCCGAGATCGTCATAGAGTCTTGTGTGTCTCCCACTGTGCTTTAATTTCCACCCTACCACGGCTCTACTGAGTCATGCAAACAGGTGGTTTTTGGGTACAGTCCCGATTCACATGGAGGCAATGAGCGATAGGAGGGGATTCGTCTCTCCCGGTATTGGGGGTTGATGTTGCGCTATGCTCGACTGGCCATAACTGGAAATCCCTGGCCAGGGTTGCACTGATTTACTGGTAAGTGTTATCAGTAGTTTCATGCTTGTTATGGACCTTACATCGGCATGACTTATCGAGCTGCTGGGTTCTGACGTTTACCACCCCTAGGCGAGATATGCGACATATCAGACGAACAGACCGGACTGGACGGTAAGAGCCTATGTGCTCGGAGCCTATGTGCTCGGAGCCTATGAGCTCGATGTGAGAGGAGCCTATGTGCTCGGAGCCTATGAGCTCGATGTGAGAGGAGCCTATGTGCTCGGAGCCTATGGGCTCGATTTGAGAGGAGCCTATGTGCTCGGGGCCTTTATAGTCGATGGCATATTATATCTCCCCTACCCCACATTTATTGTATATTCATTGCATCACATATTAGTAGTACTTGATAGAGTACCTTCATGAATGCTGCATACATATTGGATACATGATATATAGGTTTCACTTGATTTTGAGATATATAGTTTGTGTCGATACTCGACTTTGATTTTCTGATGATTTCATTCATGATATCTTATGTTTTCATTTTACCGCATACATACATCATATTTATGATATATTATTACGTGAGGCACTGGCACGAGTACGTGGCACTACACTTATGTTCAGATGTTACATTGCCACTTTACTATGATTCAGACTTATTCATTTAAGGTTTATATTATATCTGATCGTTTGACTTAGGATTATGTCATGCTTTCAATTTCTGCTTGTAGATATTTTCTATTCACGAGTTGGCAACTCACCCCCGTTGTGCCACAGTTCTTGCAGGTTTTGCCGTACAGGTTCCATAGCGGCATTTCCGGCACATTGCTTCCTTTGCGGGTGATTTGCTTGGTAGGTAGGTTCTTTGCATCAGAACCACCCTTGTATATGTATTATTCTTTGTATCTAGAAATTCCATCAACCAAAACTTGTATATTGTTTCAGACTCAGACACTAGTGATGTATTATTTCGACCTTAGAGTCGCGCTTAGTAGTGTTAAGGTTTTCATGTTATTGTGAGTTTCTTTTGAGTTTGATCCTCGCCCTTCGGCGTTGTATAATATATTTCTTGTGTGGGTTGTGCTCTTTGTTTATGCGTAGTAAGTGTTAGATAAAATGCCTCAAGGGAAAATAATTTACAAGATATGTTTCTTTACTCTTAAAATGGTTTTAGATTTTTGGGCTTTTGGCTTACTTGGATCAGATGGAGTCCTATAGACTTCATATAGTTCAAGGGCCAGTCACGTGCTCTTTCGGGTCATGACAAAACGAATCCAAATATCAAAACTCATCATTTCAAATACGGAAAACACATCCTAAGTCATACACAAGTGTTCCCAGATTTTGACTCGGGTCAGATAAATCTAAGCAAACAAGTCTAGGGTGATGTGTATAGTATATATGACCTACTGGACCAATCTAGACCCCTACCCTCACCAAGTGGTTGGCCACATACCATAAAAATCCGGCCTCGCCGGCCCCCTTGGCTCCTATGGGCTTCATTTTGTCTTGATGGTCTCCTATGGTCAAAAATAGGTCCCTGATGTTGTTTGCTACTCTCAGAATTTTCCTGGGTTGTTCCAGATCTCCCTGCACACCCAAAATACTCACTAAACCGACATGGATCAATTCTAAAGTTTGTGCACCTGGTTCAGGTCTATGGCTCAGGTCAGGGGTCATGTTCCCATGGTCATGTAAACACTCACCAATGTTCCCAGATTCCACCTACAGTCATTACATAAAAATCTAGTAGGACCAAACACCCCTAAACAGCTTCAGGCAACTACCCTAAGGAATCCAATCCCTAACTCCCCTACATACCCGGTGTCGCTGGATTTTGCCCAATGGTCGTCGGCCAAAACCGGTGGGGAAGGCCTCGTTCTTCAGGTGGACACTTAAGGTTACGAGCACAACATTACCATACTGTTTGTTTTCCCAGTGGATGCTCGGGGTAACAGCAGGTCAGCAACATCATAAAACGACATCCCAAAACATGATATCACACAAAACTAATCTAAAAGGAAGAATTTATACCTCATTTGATCCCTTTTAGGCAGCACTAACTTCCCAACGTCGTCAAAATCCCACTTTGCTCGGTTCAACGTAAAGAGGAGGAGATGGGGATTAAGTTTTGTGAAGGGAATGTAGGGTTTTGGGAATTGGTTGGAGATGGATCTAGGGTTCTTTAAGGAGGGTTGTGGGGTTGAGAAGATGAGGAGGGAGATGAAAATGGTGGGGGATTGAAATTGGGCAGCAGCCCCCCTCTCTCTCACTAATATCCACTCTCTCTCTCTCCCCCTCCAAGGTATACCTAACCCACTCATTATGTCCCCTTTGACTTTTCCTTTTTCCCTTTTCTTTTTCTCACCAAAAACACATACTCCCATATAAAACCAATGAAATAACATGTAACCAAATGAAACATGTCATGGTGCACTAACCATGAGAACTGTAAAAACGCGGATTTGGCTTAATCGCGATTAGCAGTGCACTAATCGGGTTTTTTTTTATCAAAACTGCGTATAATAAATTTTAAAATTGCAAAATCCGTTAAATATATTTTTAAATGAATAAATCATTTTAATTTCCATTTATTTCACAAATATTGGTATATATATATATACTCTTTTTCGAAAACCCCAATTTCGCAAATCGGGCAGTTTTAGGAAAATATTTATTATTTTAATATTAAATTCCAAAATAATATTTTATATTTTTCTGAAATGTTACAGTTCACCTCTCCCTCTCACTTACCCTCACCTCTCCCCTCATTGTGTTGGACGAATTCCCAGCATCCCCTCCTCCACTTCCTCATCTTCTTCTCATTTCAACCCTCATTTTCTCATCCAAATTAACAATAAAAATCAACACTAATTCCTAGAAAAAATCTTCACAAAATTTCGTTGTTCAAATGTTATCTTGGTTCTTGGCTCAAGTCTCCATTTTTATTAGCATGTTTGGATCTCCTTCCAAACCATTTTGAGGTATAACCTTACTCAAATTGGTACTTTGTTCATACTTGTTCTAATCTAATTTTAATTAAGTGCTAATATGGTTTTAATTGCAAAATAGGAATTTAAAGAGAAGGGTTTGGGTTCAAGTTAGGGTTTTTATCACTTGATTATGGTTACAATGTATAGTTTAACATCTTAAGACTTGAAAAATCTAAACTAGTTGTTAATTTGCTAATTGTTATTTTTAAATTGTCCTAATTAAATATTCTTGCAAAATAAATTCATGATTAATGTAAATAGGTGAGATTAAAAATTTGTTAATAATTTTGTAGTCTAATTAAGATATTAAGTGAATATTGTGGCCGTTAGTTTTCCTAAAACATCTAGATTTGTACTAAATGGTAAGTTGTTGCTTACTAGGTTTTTGGAATAAATAGATTTTAATTAAGTTTGAGGTTGGAATGATTTATAACCTATTTCCCAAAATATTTAGTGTGTTGTGAATGCACGATTGGTACGATTGGGTTCTAGGTTTGGGGATTGTCACGTTTAGCGACCCCTAGTTGTGGTTTGTGGCGTAGTCGCGAGCGCGTTTTGTGCACCAAGTGCGTGCGCGTCTAGTTAGTGCGCGTTGGATGTCTTGTATCGTTTGTGTCCGCGACTATTTATATATCTATCCTCTTATTTACTGGTGTGCGATTCTAAGATCGGGTGCAGAGACGTCGGACACGGCACGGAAAGGAAAGGCTGTAATTGGATCAGATTAGCCGAGGCTTCCCGGTGAGTACATGTACACATCTATGGGGGGATCGTCTGGATGGCACGAGGCGACCGATAGTTAAGATTACTAGTAGTGCTTGTATTTATATGCGTAGTCTCCTAGTCATTCATCTCATTGCATTGCATCATCTTATATACATATGATATTATCTCATAGGTCACTTGCACCATTACCATTGGTCCATACCGCACGTGCACTATTTTATTTGAACACACACGCCATTGGTAATTTCTATGTCATGAACACTATAGAATTTTCTTAGAATCGGTATCTGTGCATTTGCATCATATATGATCTGTAGACATGTACTTGTATATTCATTTCGTCAGGAGGGATACGTAGGATTGTTAGTCATATATACATACCTCATTTGCATCATGATTCATGCATAGCTTCTGGCTGTACTTCACATGGTATATATTATCATATCATAGACATCCATCATCACCGGCATGTTTACATATTGTGATTCTTCTCGAGGATTTCACTATTTATGAGATTTCTGGATTTTGGGGAAAACCGCAAGAATTTTATAAACCTGTTATCTTTTTAAAAATAGAAATTTGCGGTATTCTCATGATATGATGTGTGTGGCGTCCACCATGTATTTTCTCGGTTCTTGAGCTGTATCATATACCCGATTCGAGGAAGGGGATGCACCGTCTGCGGGTACATGGTAGACCCGGTGCGGTACCTCGGGGCAAGAAGATCGCATAGAAGGCGTTGAGCCTGGTAGGGGAGCACTACCGAATGGTTACTGTTGCTGCGGCGGATATCCGGAGGATACCAACCGTAGTCGTGAGATTTGATGACATGGGTCGATCCGGACTGACGGAGCCCGAGACATTGAGATATTGAAACATTGAGATATTGAAACATTGAGATATATGTATTTGTATCGACATTTGACACGGATTTCCGTTGATTTCACTGATGATAATCCAGTTTTTATTTTACAAAATGTTTTACTAAGTTAAAGATACAGATCTTTTCATATCAGATATATCATGATTTCGTGTTGATTATACCTCCATGTTGCATTCATACTTGTGCATCGCATCATATTAGTATATGTAGACTGTAACGCATTAGCGTGCAAACTTACGATATGTAAGTCTACGGTAGCGCCCCGGCTGTCTGTCCGAGGCCAAAATGCGGAAACGAAAACTTTTTCAAAACTTGAAACCGGCGCTATCGCGGACTTTAATCCTGGATCGAACCATTAACCTACAACTAGCTAACTAGAGAAGGGTTAGAAAAGCTATACCGATCGATCCGTGTTCTTCGGTCTTTGGCCACCAACCCAAGCTCCTCGCGGCATCTCCGATCTCCGGTCTCCTCGTCGGAAAGGGCACCACATCTTCGAATCCTTTTACGGGCTCTCACCTCTGAACCGAGGCAACTCGGACACGAAGTTTGCTAGCCGACGTGTCCAAGGTTGCTATAGAATATACGTAGAAGACTTTGTCTCAAGGGTTAATCGAAGTTTCCTTGAGGAGTGGAGATGAAGAAATGAACTTTGGAGATGAGCTAAGGATTTTGTTTTCAATCAAATGAATCAATTTCTCACACTCACAAAATGGGGCTGCCCAAAATTTCTCTCGGACATGGCTTCAAAAAAGGAATGGTGGTGAGTGTAGGAGCAAATGGAGGTGATCATAAGCCAAAAGAAAACCTCACATCCTTTAGCCAAATCAATCCAATCTCAATTAATGCAAACATTGAAACAAAGCACATCTAGAACCTCCGAGATGGTTCAGCAATCTGCTGGGGCCCCAGCACCACAAAAAAACCCTTGCATTTTGCTAAATGCCACTTTTGAAGGAAAACCCCCCTCTCCTCACAAAAATTCAGCCATGAAGGAATAAAGGAAAAATGGCCAAAACGGAATGCAAACTGACAACTTCAAAAAGCGATCCCGTAATAAATTACAGGATAACACCGCAAGTGTATCTGCATACCTGCATTTGTATTTCGACCGAATACAAATGCATTGAGACAAAATCTACACAGTATAATACTAGGATCCGGCTTAAACCAAAGCCCGCTAGTATTATCCGTCCGAACCATGACACGTGCACAAGTGCACGCGTATGTTCGAACCCTGCCATAAATCCATACGGCCTCTACAACGTTTCGCCCGAAACTTGAGAAACTGTCTTTGGGGGACTCTAAAGACTCGTCAATACTTTGGCTGTGGATTTAACCACTAGCACGTCAGTGGTACTAGCTGTACGTAACGGGCTACCAGGTATTGACCAAAAGGGAGGTCGATGAGCGAACTCATCCTGACACCCTACTGAGCCTGTCAGTGACAATATCCGTACAGTCCTGTCCGTTCGTCTATGAGCATCGCATGTCGGGCCTAGGGGGTTGGTAAAAGTCAGACCCCTAAAAGCGGTACAAGTCGTGTCAGAGTGTAGCCCAGAACACCCTGAGATACTACTGGAATACCTACCAGTAAATCTCCTGCCTTAGCCAAGGACTTCGTGTAATGGCTCTCCTTGACACAACGCGATCTCACCCCCAATACCAGGAGAGACGAAACCCCTGCCGATCCGCTCACTGCCTCCATATGGCTCGGGACTGTACCCAACTAAAACCTGTTTGCACGACTCCTTTGAGCCGTGGTAGGGTAGTAATCAAAGCACAGTGGGAACTCACACGAGAGAAATGATGATCTCAGGTCGATGAACTAACCTGTACACATGTCACCAGGGAACTGCTATCTGACATCAGGTATAATACAAACTAGCATGTTCCCGGCGAGTCCTGTTGTAACACCTTAGAATGTGATTAGTGTTAATTGTGTTTTAATGTGGGGGTTTTGGTAAAAAGTTTACCAAAACGGTTTTCAAATAATTTATCTGGTTTTATGAATATTTTATTAGAATTTATTTTGGACAGCACACACTTGTGTATATTAACTAGGGTTAGGTTTGGGTTAAACCATGTTTAACAACTATGGTGGACTAAACTATTTTTACTAAGCTAATTTGATCTTAATTATGGGTAATTGTTTTTTTTTAAAATCGGATTAGTTTTAGGTGTTGACTTGAGTAGGTGAGAGAGAGGGGGGCATGATGGCTTGTGCCATGCTTGGCAATTAATGAGGAAAGAGAGAGTGAGGGGTTGACTCTCATTTGTTTCAAAACAATTATTTCCCTCACACTCATTCTCACATATCTCTCCCTCTCACTCTCACACTCACACACAACACACAACAACAGCAACATCAGCATCAGCAGTAGCTACAACAGAAGCAACAGCAGCAGCAGAAGTGGTAGCAGCAGCAACAACAACACCATAGCAACAGCAACACAGCAACACCAACAACAACACAGCAGTAGCAGCAACACAGCAGCATCAGCACCAGCACAACCGCACAGCAACACCAGCAGCAATAGCAGCAGCATCTGAAGCAGCAGTAGCAGCAAACACAGCAGCAGCAACAACCCCTTCTCCTTCTTCTTTTTCTTCTCTTTCTCCTGCATCCTAGGATCCCTAGAGGTATAATCTCTTAACTTAACTTCTTTCTTTGCTAGGATATGATTATTTAAGCTTAAGTTTAGTGTTTATTATGTGATTTAGTGCTAGTTTTGGTAATTTGAGTGAGATTTGGCCAAGTGATGGTTTTTATTGATAATATAGCTTGACTAAATGTGTTTAAGGCCAGTTAACCTAAGATTTACCCCAGATTTCATTAAAATACCAGATTGTTTCAAATTGGTGTAACTTAGCGTTTTATAGACTTTTTAGCCTTTCTGGGATCTGCTCTTCACCCGGGTACTTCAGGAAAAAGTTATGGATACTGTAGCCTAGTGACCAAGCCAGAGACACACACACGAAGCACGGGGACCCCTCTCCCTCTTTGGGCCGCAAATTTAATCAGTCTGGCAGTAAATTGCGGCCAGAAGGTGGGTGTGGGTGTTGGGATTTTGCCTGTAGGGTTCTGCTGTATAATTAGGGTTTTTGGTATGTGCAACTTTTTCTATTTTAAATCGAGTCAAAATCTGGAGCATTAAACCATTTTTCGATACTTTTTAACTTGTGCGACACGTGTGTGTTCTGTGGTGCACTGCGCGACACAGCGAGTCGGGGTGGTTTCTGGTGAGGTTACGCACGTCCTGACGTATCGAGTGCACGCGCGTTTAGTTTCCAACGCGAGTTATTCCTTGGATCGATATATCACGTTTTTGCAGGATTTTGCGTTATATGTGTTACTTTATGTAAATTCTAGGTTCGCAGGCAGGGACTTCGAGCGCCGCGGAGAAAGGAAAGCAGGTGGTCAGTTACACCTAGTGCGAGATCACGGGTGAGTAGATGTAATATCTACAGGGGACAATCGTTTGGATGGCGCAAGTCGCCCGATAGTTTGAGTAATTTAAAAGATTCCTAGTGATATTAGTAATTATGAGTATAATGCTTGCCTGAACATCATGCTACATTCATGATCTATATATTGACATACATATGCGAACTCATTCCATAGGACACCTGCACCATTGCCAGGGTTTTTATATGCAGCACGAGCACTATTCATGCGTACACACACGCCTTGGTAATTGCTATGCCACAACACTAGATAACTTATAATCTAGAATATTTTCACCCTATTTGATGCCTAAACCTGCGCTAATGCATTTAAATCCTTAAGATGAACCTGTAGGATTGCTATTCATGTGCATGTACCTCATTACATTATTCGTTCATGCCTAGTCTATTAATCATACATTGCAGCTTGATTGTTGATACCATAGTCATTCATTATCATTGACCTGTGCACTTATGATGATTTTCTTGAGATTTATGAGATTTCTGGATTTTGGGGGAAAACCGCAAGGAACTTTAAAACTTATTACCTTTCTCAAAACATGCAAGTTGCGGTTTTCTAGTGATGTATGTGTCGTCCACCATGTGTTTTTCTGTTAGTTTTCGAGACCCGTTTCGAGAAGTTGGATGAACCGTCTCGGGAACATGGTGGGCCCGGTAAGGTACCTCGGGGCAATAAGATCGAGTAGTAGACAATGAGCCTGGAAGGGGACAGACTACCTACCGGTGACTTTTTCTGGCACGGCGGATATCCAGAGGATACCGACCGTAGCCGTGAGATGTTGAGATATTGATACTTTGAGATGGGTCAGCCGGACGGCTGAGGCCAAAAATACTGTGATATGGATACATGAGATTTGAGATAGTGGTTTGGGGTGTCAATGCTGGACACGGATTTCTGTTGATTTTATTGATATTATGCTGATATTTCAAAAGATATTTCTAAGAAGAAAACAATGATTTCTTATACCTCCATATTCAGATCACGAGTTTATTCATGTTGCATACGTACCTGCTAGCTGTTAGTTATATGTATGCCCTAGAGGCCATTACTGTACATTGGATGTATATTGTAGTGGATGCTGGGACATATATAGGTAGGACTTTCTTGCTCGACATGATAGTACGCTATCTGGTTGCTCTTTATCTTAACATGTATACTTTCTGTCTCTCTGATTACATGTTGATAAAGCCCTTAGGATGTGTACTCGACTTCCAGGACTATGATGCAGATCATACTAGTGGGGCCTGGGTAGTCAGTGAGTACATCCTTCATTGTTCCTAGTCGTGGGAATATCGAGACGGGGCATCGATATTCCAGAGTAGACTAGCGCATATCTTCTCGACCCATACGATGGGCAATGGATGATCCCATATCCATTGGTGTTTGACATCGAAAATGGTATGCGGGTGCTCAGTGGAGACTGGGTACACTGAACGGACTCGCCGAGAACTCCCAGATGGTATTATACCTCACGTCAGATGGCAGTTCTCTGGTGACACTGGTACAGCTTAGTCTGTTGACCCGAGATCGTCATAGAGTCTTGTGTGTCTCCCACTGTGCTTTGATTTCCACTCTACCACGGCTCTACTGAGTTGTGCAAACAGGTGGTTATTGGGTACAGTCCCGATTCACATGGAGGCAATGAGCGATAGGAGGGGATTCGTCTCTCCCGGTATTGGGGGTTGATGTTGCGCTATGCTCGACTGGCCATAACAGGAAATCCCTGGCCAGGGTTGCAGTGATATACTGGTAAGAGTTATCAGTAGTTTCACGAATGTTATGGACCTCACGTCGGCATGACTTATCAAGCTACTGGGGTCTGACGTTTACCACCCCTAGGCGAGATTTGCGACATATCAGACGGACAGACCGGACTGTACGGTAAGTGTTACTGGATGGATTCACAGGAGTGTGAGCGGGCTTGCTCGTCGATCTTCTGATCGCTCAATACCCGGGTGGCCGTTACATTTAGCAGACCGCTTGCGGCTTGTGGGTGTTTGATATGATCATCATCTGCTGCCGGCGTATTGACGAGTCTTTAGAGTCCTACACAGAGGTTTCCTGGCTCAAGCGAAACGAAATAGGAGCGCATATGAGATATGTGCGGGACCGAGAATAATGCGTGTATGTGATACCGTATTTCATTCTCGTGATGAATGTGTCGAAAGGTTGTATGCGATATAACCTAGTTATCGAATCAAGGATTGATTCGATAAGCCGATGCATTGGATACTAGCCGGCTATATGCGATATGACCGGATCGTTAAATCAAGTGTTGATTTAATGATTTAATGTATAATTATATATTTGATATATTACTTTGCATTAACTAGTATTGGTTCACTTTAAATGGATTTGCTCACTTGTATTGCACATTGTATATGTGATATATTTTTGTGCACATGATTGTATCATGTTTGATGATACATTCTTGCTTGGTTTTGTGTAAAGTATTGAACCATGGTTAGTTAGTGGTTAGGGTATCATTTCATTTACTTATTCATTTATCTATTTATTTGTTTTATTTATTTCATTTGAAAAGAAAAAGAGAAATGAATGGTGGCTATGTTTTGTTTTTAGTTGAAGATTCTTGAACTTTGACTAAGTCACCATTCTTGTCTCATGCCTAACCCTAACCACTTATCTAACCTTAGTTAAATCTATACACTAAACCATGGTTGAAGAAATGATAAGTATTCATTTATTTTCTTTTTTAAAATGACTTATCATATATTTCTTCTTCTTCTTGATCTTCTTCTTCCATGAAGAAAGCTAGTGACCATCAATGGCAACTAGTGAAATCAAGTGAGAAATCCAATTCTAAAGTCTACCCACTTCCTATTTCTTCGTCCTCTACCTCTTGCCAAGTTGTATAGGGTGTTTCCTTCACAAGTTTTCAAGGCTTGGTGAAGTTGGAGCTTGTTCTTGTGATGCCTCGACGTAGATCATCTTCGGCATTGAACCGACGATCAAGCCCGCCCATTCTTCGATGAAACCGATGCTAGAGTTCAAGAGATGATTTGGACAGTGCGGGGACTTCATCACGGAGCCTAGGAGGTGGTGGACCGGAGCTACAAAGGTTGTGGTCCCTTTCCTTTAGATACATTTCCGTTTACTTGCTCGTTTCGCCTATATATCTAGTTAACGTTCCGTATTAGGGTTTGTAGGCACTTGAAAAATTTGATTTGTGCATGTTTGATCACTTGTGAGACTCCATTAGAGTGCCTAGGAACCTTACAGTGGTATCAGAGCCTTAGGTGATGCGTAGACGGAATTAGAAGTCCGATCGACCCGAAACCCCGACTTGAAATTGCTCTCTAGACTTTTTCTGAAATCGTGGTTTTTTCGAAATTAAAAATATGTAGAAAATCCAGCAGGGAATTCTAAGAATTACGATGCAAAAATTTTTCATTGATACCTCTTTTTCGCGGCGGAACTGCGGCAGAAGCCTGGCTTCTGCGGCGGTTCCGCGGTCACGTCACTTGATTGGACTTCAAACTTTGCACAGTAATTCTTGTTTTCTGGTGCTGGTTTTCCTGGGAATATTTTAATATTTATTCCAGAGTTTTATTTTCTGGGTTATATTGGGGACTCGGTGTATTCGATCGGACTGTCTAATTTTTGTCGGTGTGCTTTTCCGGGTATTTTTAGAATATGTTAAAAAGTTCGACCGGATATAAATACCCATTTTTTCCCTGCCGGGAAATTTCCAATTGTTGGATTTTTCCGTAGTTTAACGACGTTCTAAGTAGTGCAAGTAACGCGATGGACCCTCTAGAAGACAACAAACCTTAACTCGATTATGTGACCGTCTTGAACTGCCCTTTGAACCTTCGGGTTTGGGGCAGTACGGCGTGCCACATGTGAGGCGTTGGCTTGACCCTTCTACGGCTGGACCGTTGGTACCGAGGCACGAACTGAATGTTGTTAGACTTATTTCATGTGTTGAGCTGTATCGGGAAAACTTGGGTGTTCGATTGTTCGATCAAAAAGTTTAGCATTTTCTATTTATCCGGAATGTGATACAATACTTGGAATTCGCAAATAGTTATGAGATGACTGGATGAATGTTATAAACATAGCAGTTTAGTCTCACTTGATCGGTTGCCACGGAATTTTGATGTGATCAAAAGTCCGTTGCAATCACGTAGCGTACGCGGATACTCGCCTGGTAAACTTAATAGACAGCCTCACCCCATAGCCCCGACCAAGTGACTGTAGGAGAACCCCGTCGCCGAAAGCATCCGTCTGGGTGCTTACGGCAGCGGTGTTCCGCCTTGGTGCACTTCGTCGACGGTATCAGGGGTGCGGCCTCCTACTAAAGTTTGCGACGAGCATTCGATCAGTTTTTCGGGAATCTTGTTGAATTGCCCGACTTGATGTTGAAAAGTGTTTTCGATAATGAGACTGAAATGCGGGGTTTATAATTGTTAGGCATGTGATGTCTAAGGAATTCATTTGATTGGGCATGCGATGTCTAAAGAGGTTGCGGATTCCAACTGTTGTAGTTTTACACTTTCTTTTCTGTGACCGTAAGTGTAATATGTGATATCGCCGGTTTCGTTGCTATATGTCAACGACAATTGGGATGGACATATTTACTTACGTTGATGACATGTGATGTTATGTGTTGCTGGATATGTTATATTGGATCGTCGTGTTTGAATAGCCGGGGTTTTTTTTATGTGAGATGAGTGTTTTTCATTTTCATTCATGTAAAAACTTGTATGTAATATTCTTTTATTGGGGCACTTCCAGGTTGCGGATGTTGTCACCATTTGTATATTATTTACTTTTCCGCATTAGGATAGACCCAAGGAGGGGAGCACAAGTAACCGGGTTCTGGGGTCCAGTGGGAGACCAACTCGAGGAGTCGAGTCCGGGTCTCCTAACCCTAGAAATTGGTAGGGTTGCTTGCCGCTCTCGTAGGGGTCTAGGGGTGTGGGATTGGCTATTCATCACGACCGTGGAATCCGTGTTTTATACTGGCTCGTATTGAAAACACGGACATCCTAGTATATCCAATATTTCATATGTTTCTTCTGCTGTGATTTATCAGTGATGTGATCATGTGATGTTCTGTGACAGATATTATTTATAGTATATATGATATATTATATAGACGTTACTTATGTTTTACACCCGCGCTAGCCCTGCCCCGCTCTGCCGTTAGTTACCTAACCTAACGGTGCACGAGGGGACATCGAGGCGAATGCGGATGGCATAAGTGTACGTCATATCTATCTGTGATGTTTAGGTAATTTAAATGATGGGATATTCATTAATGAGATTAATGAAAGAAAATAAACCTAATTGATGTTGTGGAATCGAATTTCAAAATAAAACAGGTAGCTACAGTTCTTGCTTTGCATCGAAGTGTTCATTGAAGAACATCCTGCACCTTATTCGATGAGGAAAGGACCGAGATCCCTTCACCGGGAGTGACTCCTTTAGCAATAACTGGCAGATGCTACAACTCTCGGTTTGTCATTTGATCGCTTCTATAGTTTCCGCTTTGCACAGTGATATATATGATATATCCCGCACCTCATTCGACGAGGAAAGGGCCGACGATCCCTTCACCGGGAGTGACCCCTTTAGCAAAACTAGAAAAGCCTCAAAAACATTCCATTTAAAACCATTTGATTCCGCAACGAGATCAAGTTCAAAGCGTTAAAGGTTTTCATAAAAACCAGCCGCAACCCTCCGTCATTTTAGGAAGTAGAGTACTTAGTATTCGTGCTGTGTTTGTTGACCATAGTCAAGGCACAGTGTACGGTAGCTAAGTGATGTCTTCCTACACCGCATATGATGCGATTAGTTAGGACAATCGCGTGACTTTGTTGACCTTAGTTAAGGGTCATGTGGGTGGGTCTAATTAATCACGAAATGACGGGTAGAACTTGACTAGTACTTATGATTTGTTGACCTTAGTTAAGGTCATAAGTGCTATGGGTAAAAACCTTTATCGGGAGTTTTAAGTGTTGAAACTTGCAATGAGATTGCATACCTTCTATATGATAGTTGGATCCCGATACCCACTGCGAGTAATTGTTACTCCTGGGAGAGTTTTGCACTTTGCAATTAGCCGATCAAGTAGGTGTCTAGAAAGGTGTCAACGGGGTTACGCCTCTGGGAAAACGAGGTTTACTATAATTAGGTCCGTGCGAAAGCACGGGGAACCTCCCTCAAAGTACCGACACTGGCCTGGCTGAAAGATTGGCGAACTTGTAGAGTGTAATTAATCCCGGCTAGTCTTTCCTTTTAGGGTTTGAAGGAAGATATGATAAAAACAGTAGGAGCCATCCTGATTAGATAAAATATAACCAATCTGATCTTGCAAGAGCGAACGCAGAGTGTTTTCTTCTCTCTCTCTCAAGGTAGCGACCATATCACACCTTAATCAAGATAAAAATATGGATGTATTGACCGAACCCGCTTGTTATACTGAGCTGGGGAACGTTGGTCCCGCTCCAACTTATAATTGTTATAAGACAGAGCAGGAAATAGGGGAATACCAGAATTCCTATGCCGGCCAAACGAAGAAAGTGCATATGATGCATCTTCTTCGGGTGTGTTCGTTAAACAGAACCGTTTCTCAGTATCCTCTGTATCTTGGGTATATGATACCGGATCAGGATCCCAGATATGTAAGATGTTACATAGGGCTACAAAAAGGTAGAAAAACTGAGAACGGGTGATAAGTTTCATGAGGCAGAAAACGGGGCAAGTGTTGCAGCCAAGTCTGTTGGTTACTGTCACCCTGTACTACCAGTACATTGATTCTGAACAAATGCTATTAGATACCGAACCTGATATACAAAATCATATCAGTCTCTTTATAAGTAAAGAAAGGATATAATTTTGTATTGATGGATAATGTTTTGAACATTTCCTATATCAAAAGTTGATCGGTTCAGGCACGTTATCTAAAAGCATTGACGTTCTAAATCAAACTACAGTTCCTCGTATACAGAACACACACAAGAGGAAGAGTTCATAAATGAACGAATCCTTCTTGAGGCATTGTAGACTAGGTCACATCAATGCGACCCGACTGGCTGAAGTTACATTTTAGATGCATGTTTAAATCAGTTTGAATTTACATCTTGTGAAACTTGTCAGTCATGTCACAAAGATTAGATGACCATAGCTCTGTTTATTAGAAACAGAGAAAGAGTTAGTAAACTCTTGGGACTGATACATGATGATGTATGTAAAGTCTCCTGTCTACACATGCCAGGGCTGGTTCTTTATACTTCATTATATTCTCTAATAATCTCTCAAGATTCAGTCATATGTTCCTGTTGAAACATAAGTCCGAACCTTTTGAGATATTCACAGAATATAAGTTAGAAGTAGAGAACCAAAATACGGGTATAAGTATTATGTCCTATGATAAGATCAGGGAGGAGAATACTTGTGCATAGAATTCCTGGACTATTCTAAAGAAGAATGAGATTCTCTCTCAGTGTTACTCCTCTGAATACACCACAGCACAACGGTGTATCAGGGCGGAGCAATTGCACAATATTAGATATGGTGTGCTCTATGATGAGTATTACTGAGTTACCTATTTCCTTTCGGGGGTTATGCACTTGAGAAGCTGCATACCTATTGAATTAGGTTTGAATCAAATCAGTGCCTACCACTCCATATGAGATATGGTATGGGAAGAACCCATCTCTTAAGCGAGTTAAGATTTGGGGTTGTCCGGCCTATGTTTAAAGCAAAATCCGGACAAGATCGAGGCAGGATCAGTTCTGTAGAACTGGAAAGGTTCCAGCTATACAAAATTGCAGTTGATGATTTGACGGAACCAAAAGATTCTATAGTTCCCGACGAACCTCAGCCTCTCCGCCGATCTAGTAGGGTTCCTCACCTGCCTGAGAGATACCTCGGTTTCTCGATGACAGTGGGAGCGAGGATTGCATCATGAGATGATGACCCAACCAGTTTCGAGCAGGCCATCGAGAGTAGGGACTCTGTAAGAATGGCTGGATGCTTAGCGATCTGAGATGGAATCCTTATACACCAACAAAGTATGGACTTTGGTTGCTATATCTGAAGGGTTAAATCCCCATCAGGAGCAAGTATATCTTGAGAAGATTACTTGGTGTAGATGGAAAGGTTGAGACTTTCAAAGCTTGACTTGTTAAAGGTTTTCGTCATCGACCGGGCGTGGATAATGATGAAACCTTTTTCCAGTAGCTATGCTTAAGTCTATCCAGATCGTACTTACCACGGCTACATACCATGACTACGATATCTGGCGGTTGGGTGCCATGACTGCTTTTCTAAATACTGATTTAGAAGAGAACGTCTATAAGAACACAGCCAGAGGGCTTCGTAAACAGTGGGAGCAGCGGAAACGTGTGCAAGTTGCTTTACATAATGAAGCAGGCATCGCGGAGTTGGAACATCTATTTTGATGTGATAGTCAAAGTGTTTGACTTCATCAAAATGGTGGACGAACCTTGTATATACAAAAGGGTAGTAGAGAGTAAGGTGGTCATCTTCGTATTGTACGTAGACAACATACTCTTGATAGGAAAAGAGTTTCCTATACTACGATCGGTCAGTCTCCTATTATCACTAGGATTCTCCAAATAGGATCAAAGTGATACCTCCTAAATCGTGAGTTTTCATCTATGAGATAGATGTAATTGGATGCTAGAATTCTCACTAGATGTAGTGAGATGGTATCAATCGATCCTGGGGAGAATCACTGGAAGAGTTCCAGGGTGATAAAGACGACTGAATGTCAGTCACGGGCATTGTCTTTACCCTCAGTAGAGGGACGGTATGTTGGAAGAGTTCCAAGCTAGATACCGTGGCAAACTAGACGATAAAGGCTGGTAACATCGCTATTGAAGATACTACCAAAGAGGAAGTTTGGGTGTATAATGGTTCATAAGATGAACTAGGTTCCTGCCATTGTATGACAATGGAAGTGTGGCTTCGGTCCTGGAACCCTGGTCCCATCAGTGACCCAGACTAATTCTGAGGAAGCATCACCTGATCATGGAGATAGTTGATCTCCAGGTTGATCGAGGTTAGGAGAGTAGACTCAGAGGACAACACGGCGGATCCACTCACGAAGGCCTTTTTCCCAGAGAGAGACTCATATGGGATGGTTGAGTATTAGATACTGCAACCACTGCTACAGATGGCCCTAGTGCAAGTGGGAGATTGTTAGTTATATGTATGCCCTAGAGGCCATTACTGTACATTGGATGTATATTGTAGTGGATGCTGGGACATATATAGGTAGGACTTTCTTGCTCGACATGATAGTACGCTATCTGGTTGCTCTTTATCTTAACATGTATACTTTCTGTCTCTCTGATTACATGTTGATAAAGCCCTTAGGATGTGTACTCGACTTCCAGGACTATGATGCAGATCATACTAGTGGGGCCTGGGTAGTCAGTGAGTACATCCTTCATTGTTCCTAGTCGTGGGAATATCGAGACGGGGCATCGATATTCCAGAGTAGACTAGCGCATATCTTCTCGACCCATACGATGGGCGATGGATGATCCCATATCCATTGGTGTTTTACATCGAAGATGGTATGCGGGTGCTCAGTGGAGACTGGGTACACTGAACGGACTCGCCGAGAACTCCCAGATGGTATTATACCTCACGTCAGATGGCAGTTCTCTGGTGACACTGGTACAGCTTAGTCTGTTGACCCGAGATCGTCATAGAGTCTTGTGTGTCTCCCACTGTGCTTTGATTTCCACCCTACCACGGCTCTACTGAGTTGTGCAAACAGGTGGTTATTGGGTACAGTCCCGATTCACATGGAGGCAATGAGCGATAGGAGGGGATTCGTCTCTCCCGGTATTGGGGGTTGATGTTGCGCTATGCTCGACTGGCCATAACAGGAAATCCCTGGCCAGGGTTGCAGTGATATACTGGTAAGAGTTATCAGTAGTTTCACGAATGTTATGGACCTCACGTCGGCATGACTTATCAAGCTACTGGGGTCTGACGTTTACCACCCCTATGCGAGATATGCGACATATCAGACGAACAGACCGGACTGTACGGTAAGTGTTACTGGATGGATTCACAGGAGTGTGAGCGGGCTTGCTCGTCGATCTTCTGATCGCTCAATACCCGGGTGGCCGTTACGTTTAGCAGACCGCTTGTGGCTTGTGGGTGTTTGATATGATCATCATCTGCTGCCGGCGTATTGACGAGTCTTTAGAGTCCTACACAGAGGTTTCCTGGCTCAAGCGAAACAAAATAGGAGCGCATATGAGATATGTGCGGGACCGAGAATAATGCGTGTATGTGATACCGTATTTCATTCTCGTGATGAATGTGTCGAAAGGTTGTATGCGATATAAGCTAGTTATCGAATCAAGGATTGATTCGATAAGCCGATGCATTGGATACTAGCCGGCTATATGCGATATGACCGGATCGTTAAATCAAGTGTTGATTTAATGATTTAATGTATAATTATATATTTGATATATTACTTTGCATTAACTAGTATTGGTTCACTTTAAATGGATTTGCTCACTTGTATTGCACATTGTATATGTGATATATTTTTGTGCACATGATTTTATCATGTTTGATGATACATTCTTGCTTGGTTTTGTGTAAAGTATTGAACCATGGTTTGTTAGTGGTTAGGGTATCATTTCTTTTACTTATTCATTTATCTATTTATTTGTTTTATTTATTTCATTTGAAAAGAAAAAGAGAAATGAATGGTGGCTATGTTTTGTTTTTATTTGAAGATTCTTGAACTTTGACTAAGTCACCATTCTTGTCTCATGCCTAACCCTAACCACTTATCTAACCTTAGTTAAATCTCTACACTAAACCATGGTTGAAGAAATGATAAGTATTCATTTATTTTCTTTTTTAAAATGACTTATCATATATTTCTTCTTCTTCTTGATCTTCTTCTTCCATGAAGAAAGATAGTGACCATCAATGGCAATTAGTGAAATCAAGTGAGAAATCCAATTCTAAAGTCTACCCACTTCCTATTTCTTCATCCTCTACCTCTTGCCAAGTTGTATAGGGTGTTTCCTTCACAAGTTTTCAAGGCTTGGTGAAGTTGGAGCTTGTTCTTGTGATGCCTCGACGTAGATCATCTTCGGCATCGAACCGACGATCAAGCCCGCCCATTCTTCGATGAAGCCGATGCTAGAGTTCAAGATACGATTTGGACAGCGAGGGGCCTTCATCACGGAGCCTAGGAGGTGGTGGACCGGAGCTTCAAAGGTTGTGGTCCCTTTCCTTTAGATACATTTCCGTTTACTTGCTCGTTTCGCCTATATATCTAGTTAACGATCCGTATTAGGGTTTGTAGGCACTTGAAAAAATTGATTTGTGCATGTTTGATCACTTGTGAGACTCCATTAGAGTGCCTAGGAACCTTACACTAGCACATCATGCCAGTTTAGTATTGTATAATGATTCATGTTGCGTACATATCTGCCAGTAGATCCTGCCACATCAGTATTGTAGATGTTATGATACTTGCGTGCATGCTTGCGATAGCCTCTATAGATGTTATTTATTACTCACGAGTTGGCAACTCAACCCCGTTGTGCCACAGCCTTTTTGCAGGTCCGCTCCGTCAGCACAGTAGCGGCGGACGCACTTACTCCTTTTGCTCCATTTGCTTCGTTTTCCTGGACTCGAGGCTTTTGCTCATTGGTGAGTTGTGATGTTATTTTTGTACCACCTTGTATATTCATTGTATCTAGAGTACTCCATCTACTGCATCTACTGTACCTGTTATTGTATTGATGTATATTGACCTAGAGACGAGACAGTGAGATTTGTGGACTCTTATGTTGTATTTTGGGGTCGAGCTCACTTGAGTCGACATGATGTTGCTACTTGTGTTTTTTTTTTACTGGTTCTGCACATTGCTGATTTACATTGTGTGGGATTTAAGTCCGCTTCGGCGAAGAGCTAGCTCCCGCTTGGGGATGCCTTATTTCATGCTATTCATTTATACTCCTGTTTTGTACCCGTTTGGGGGCCTGTTTTTACAAAGGAGACTCTGCCGAAATTTTTGAAACAAAAGGATGTTGCTTTTGAAAAGCTTGATGTGACTTAATGGATTAAATCGCTTTCAATAAATTGGTTTTTCCTTCACTCTATTTCTTAATCGGGTTTTGATTTCTGGGCTTTGGCTTACTTATTTTACGTACGCCTTGAGACGTTTCGTAACTTAAGAGTCAGTCACGTTCCGTACCCCGCAGGTCGTGACACCTGTCCGGTGTACTCATAACCCAATGAGCACCTGTATACATCTTAGGTGAACCAACTGACACCAATGGCTTGTGAGACCGGCCACCGCCCCTCGTCGGGGTCTCGACTATATACACTAGTTTACTAATGGAGTATCGATTCCCAGTCTCGAAACTCCCACGACTAGGGACCACTTTAAGGATGTGCTTATAGACCCCAGCTCCCACGTATATGATCTCCATCATACTGCTGGCCGTCAAGCAAGAATCCTATAGGCTCTATCAACATGCAATAGCGACCTGTAATGTCACCTAAAGCATGTACACGATGATAAAGATAAACCAGATAGCATACTATCATCCTGAGTAAGACTGTCCTATCGGTATAGGTCCTCCCTCAATCATTGCAATCACGTGCCTGTGATCCAATAATTGACTCTGAGGGCACTATATCCAACAATCTCTCACTTTGCACTCAAGGCTAATTATTGCGATGTCGCATACTCACAGCCCGTGTGATACCGAACACCCAACTCCTCTACTAATCAGTTTCACAAAGCCCGTTTGCGAAACTATTGCATTCGAGGAATAGCCTCAGTGAGCGGATCCGCCCTAATGTTTCTTTCTATGTCTCTCTTTATATCAAGCTCGCGGAGAAAGCCATCTCCCGAAATGAGCAATATCTGTCTTAGAATATGTTTGGATATCTAATGGGACCTAGTTCATAAATGAACTCCAAATCCAAACTTCTTAGACTGTATCGTCAACTGAATTTAATCAGTATCCTGCACCACGCCTCCCTCAGTATCCCCTTGGATCACCCGTCCAAACTACTGCCCCTCGTCAGAGGGAAAACTATAACTCTGACAGTCACTCTGTCGTCCAGGTCACCTTGGAAGCCTGGAATGATAACCGTATCCTGAAAGAGGTTGTTTGTTATCATATCCCTAGAACATCCACTTATGTTCTAAAACTGCTTCCGAACATTTCTCCAGGATACGATTAATATCAACTTATTGCATCTAGTGCAAAAACAACATCTGGTGTGGTACTTGGCATCTCATAATTGACTTAATTGCCTAAGAAAGTGATCTGCCAATCTTGCACATCCCTCTCCCCTTTAGTCTGTAAGACACCTTTAGAGAGGGTGACTCCATCACCTGCAGGTACACTACCGTGCCAGGAGTCGTCCATTCTAAAACACCTTTAGAATGCTGTCTTAGTACCCAGATTCGGAAACTACCCAAATCTAGATCTAAAACTATAGATCTAGTAACCAGAATGTCTGATATTATATCTATATCCTTTGTGGAGAAACCATTGTGTGACAACCAAAGTATAACCGATCGTAGTATAGGAATTTCACTTCCTACTCTGTGTATGTCATCCATATACCAGGACATCACACCCTACTACCTTCTTAACAGATCCATCCCCTATTCTGATAAAGTCAAACCTATGACTGTCACATCAGAAATAGATGATATATCTCCGCTATATCTGCTTTAGTCCATAAATAGACATAAGCTACTTGTCCACTATGCTTTCGCTGCTCCCACTGACTACGACAACCCTCTGGCAGAGTCATATACACGTACACTTCTAAAGCTAGTTTAGAACGACGCTATAATCATCCTCCTGCCGGGTCTCACAGTCTAGAACAACAGCAATGGCAAGTCTGGGTAAACAAGAACCTCCATGTCACCGTCCTTAAGGCTACCGGAGTACCTCTCGGGTGCCTGAGGTTACCCACCATATCTGCGAAGTGGCCAATGTAATGTCAATCCCTATTGAATCTTTAGGTCCTATTAAATTTTCAGTAATCGTTTGCGGTTCTGGAATCACTTCTAGTTCTACCATACTCCCACTTCTGTTTTCTGAAAAAATCCATTTTACTAAAATGGTGGCGAGTCAAGAACAATATCACTATTGATCTTCCAGATGGTAGAAAATCAACCCTCGTCATAGCCCGGGTCAACCCACAAACGACCATTACAGAAATGCGCCTTGAGTTATCCAGAGTCTGGTTTTAAGCATAAGCCGGAAAACTCCCCGTACCTTAACATTGTTAAGATATGAACTATTCTATATCCAATATAGAAACAGAGGCACTGATTTAATTAGAACCAGATTCAAATCATGCAGCTGTCTCCAGTGCATGTCAACTAAATGGAGAGAGGCCGATCAGCATTACTCAATTTAGGAGTACTTCCAATTATGAGTAACCTGAAAGAGAAGCAATTACTATTAACTGAATACCATACACAAGTATCTACATCTTCGATCACCTTGAAGAATCCTGATACTTGCAACACCTGATTCTCTACTTTATTCTTATACTTATAACTTCTTAAAACTTGGATCTTGTATTTCTATGAAATACATGTCTAAGAACTAGAGAAGTCACAAGTAAGCAGAATATAGTACGAGTACCAACCCCTCTGTCCTTATGGATACTGGACAACATACAATACTCTGTATAAGTCCCCTGAGTCTAATAACTCATTCCCTGTGTGTCGTAGGTTGAAAACTGTACTTATGGTTAAGAAGAATTACACCACTGTTTAATGCTCCTTACCTAACTATCCCCTGATATAGGTAAATGTCATAGACATAATTTCAAAAAGTTATATCTCACTTTATAAAAATAAACGTACAGATATATCAATTTGAAATTGGTGCATAACAGCGGATATTCAAAACCAAATATTTGTCGTCCGGCAAACAACCCAGGCGATTTCCTCAAATATCACCAATTACAACGAATCCCGATATAATGAGAATGGTCACTCAATTCCTAATAACTTACTCCCACTCATCATCTGTAAAACTATACAGATGTGAGAATCATACCTGGTAAATACATACCCTGGAGTAAGGACTAATTGGGAAATCAGTTTTCTATTAACAATACACAGTGAAACTGAAACATGTAAACGTTTCGAAGGGGTTTCCGGGTATTCCTAGTAATGCATCTTCCATTATCCAGATTCATGACTGTAACCGTATATTTCTTTGCCATCTCTCCAAATCCCTTTATATGTCTTTAGTCATTACCTTATGTACACCACTTTAGGCTAAATGGTTTTCTTCCTTCCCTACCGTTCGGCACCAGCCTATGGTCTGGAAGAAGACTATCAAATAAGCGTAATTGGTGTACTGTCCTAATCCTAGGAGCACTCGCAACGCGAGAGAGGGTAAGGATAAAAGACAACTGAATAAACCTTATTCTATTTCCCCTGAACCAGAATCCATCCCCGAACTGGAACTAGTTCCTTCAAGTTCGTATATAACCATACGATGGAGTATCCAATAAACTGTGGATCTTCGTAGTGTTCCGGGGTGTTCCGGAGAAATACAAAGGTGAAGTAGGAGTGGCGATGAAATACTTGGTTTGGTCGTGAATGGCAGTCGCAGTTTACTTTGCTCTCTTTCTAATCCCTTTATTTGTCTTAACTTATTACCTTCTGTACACCATCGTTAGGCTAATTTGTTTTCTTCATTCCCCACCGTTCGGCACCTGCCTATGGTTTGGAAGAAGACTATCCAATTACCATAATAGGTGTACCGTCCCAATCCAAGGAGCACTCGCAACCTGAGAGAAGGTAAAAGGAAAAGACAACTGAATAGTCCTATTCATTTTCTCCAGAACCGGAAACCATCCTCGAATCTGGAACAAGTTCCTTCGAGTTCGTATATAACCATACGATGGTTTTATCCAATGGAAGTGGACGTTCGTAGTAATACGGGGTGTTCTGGAGAAAAGGGTAAAAGTAGGAGTGGCAATGAGGTATGCAACTCAAACAATCCAAAAGCCAGTGTTTTAAGAAGGTTCGGTTAACTTGGTCACTGAGTCATAGGCTAGGGTCGGGCCATGGTCTCTGCCAAAGAGAGAGAGAAAAGAAACACTCTGCGTGTACTCTAACCTAGATCAGAATGGTTATCAATTTATCTAATCAGGAAACATCCCACTGTATCGTCAAATTCTCTTCCAAACCTGAAAGAAGAATTAGCCGGGATCACCCGAGGAGTAAACCAACTCATCAGTGGGAATCGGGATCCAACTATCATTGCATGATAACATGATGGAATCCACTCACGTTATCACACTCCAGAAGGTATGCGCATATCTGGCAAGTTTCAGTTTCTTTAGAAACTCCCGATGTGATTTTTACCCCATGCTCTTATGACCTTGACGAAGGTCAATAAATTATAAGTCACATGTCAAGTTCTACCCGTCATTGTCCAGGTTAATTTGAACCCACCCGTACAAGCCCTTAACGAAGTTCAACAAGGCTGTACGACTGTCCCAAACCAACGCATCTATATATGCAGCAGAAAGGTAACAAGCAGCTACCATTCATTATGCCTTGACGAAGGTCAACAAACATAGCATGAATACTAAGTGCTACCCGTCTGAAATGACGGAGGGCTACGAATGGTTTTTGGCGAAAAACCTTTAACGTAATGAACTTGATATCGTTGAAGGAACCGGATAGCTTTTTATAAATATAGTGGCGAAAACCTTTGCTAAAGAGGTCACTCCCGGTGAAGGGATCTCGGCTCTTTCCCCGTAAAATGAGGTGCAGGATATTCCAACTGAATACCACGATTCAAAGAAAAAGGAAATCGGCTATAGTGAAGTTATTACCCTGACGCAAAATTCTGTCCAAGGGGTCACTCCAGGTGAAGGGATCTCGGCGCTAGCCTCGTCGACTGAGGTGCTGGATATTCATAACCGAATACCACTGTGCAAAACAAAATAAAACGTCCTTACAATAACAGCTTTTTGAAAAATGTTCCAACAACATTAAAATAGGTTTGTTTAGCTTGCATTGATCCGAATCAATGCAGTCCCATCAATTAATCACACCATAAAAGAACGAAAATATGATGTACGTATATGCCATCCGCATTCGCCACTAGGTCCCGTCATCACCCGTTAGGTTACTTAACTAACGACAGAGCGGGGACTGGACTAGCGCGGGTGTGAAACATATACAACATCTACTAGTATGTGTTGGATATAGTTCCCTCAAGGCAATTATCATAGTCGCTGACAGATGATTATGATGATTGAGGCAGGACCTATACCGATAAAATAGTCTTACTCAAGATGATAGTATGCTATCTGGTTTGTCTTTATCATGTACATGTTGATAGAGCCCATAGGTTTCTTGCTTGACTGCCAACATTATGATGGCGATCATATATGTGGGAGCTGGGGTTTATAAGCACATCCTTAAATGTCGCTAGTCGTAGGAGTATCGAGACTGGGCATCGATACTCCAGTGTAGACTGGTGTATACTAATCGAGACCCCGACGAGGGGCGGTGGCCAAGTCTCACAAGCCATTGGTGTTAGTTTGTTCACCTAAGATAGTATACAGGTGCTCATTAGGTTATGAGTACACTGGACGGACTCGCCGGGAACCTGCTAGTTGGTATTATACCTATTGTCAGATAGCAGTTCCCAGGTGATATGTATACAGGTTAGTCTGTCGACCTGAGATCGTCATTTGTCTCGTGTGAGTTCCCACTGTGATTTGATTACTACCCTACCACGGCTCAGAGGAGTCGTGCAAACAGGTTTTAGTTGGGTACAGTCCCGAGCCACATGGAGGCAATGATCGGATCGTCGGGGATTCCTCTCTCCCGGTATTAGGGATTGATGTCGCGTTGTGTAAGGATGGCCATCACCATAAATCCGTGGCCACGGTGGACGAGAACTACCGATCCAGGATCGATAATTTCTCAGGTGGTGATGGGTTTCATACCGACACTAAATGTCGCGTTGTTGGGGGTCTAACTTTATCCACCCCCTAGACTCGATATGCAATACTCTTAGACGAACAGACCAGACTGTACGGATATTGTCACTGACAGGCTCAGTAGGGGTTCAGGATGAGTTTGCTCGTCGGCCTCCCTTTCGCTCAATACTTGGGTGGCCGTTACGTACAGCTAGCGTCACTGACATGCTTGTGGTTAACCCCACTGCCAGCGTATTGACGAGTCTTTAGAGTCCCACACAGAGGGTTTTCACGGTTCACGCAATATGGTGTACATGTCGTATGTTGGTACATACGGGTGTCCGATTAAATATGTGCACTTGCTGCGCAGACTTTAATCGGACGGTTGATAATACTAGCAGCTTAGGATTAAGCCGGATTATTAAATCGGGTTTTGATTTAATAATTGTTATATGTATTTGTATATACGTATTCTAGTATTATTTGTTCACTATTAGTTTTCTCTTTGGCTATTCGTATTTTTGTACGAATACGCGTATATGTATTTCGATACATGTACCGGGAAGTATTCCATATTTTATACAGAATAGCTTCTAGAAGATGCCACCTCATTTATATGATTTTCCATTTATGGAAATTCATTTGTTTTTATTTATGAGGTGGAAAAAGTGATGTGATTTGTGGCATGGGTTTGTGCATGTAGCATGGTATGGTCACATTTGTTTAATGGTTAATTGGAAATGTTTTTTTTTGTGGTGGAAATGAGAGAAGGGGGCGCTGCCGGGACCCTTTATGGTATCTGAGCCACCCTTTAAACTCCTTACTAGCTTATTTAGACGTGCTTAAAAGATCGATCGACGGATTTTACCAAAATCATGATTTCATTTTTCAGTTCTCTGTCGTTTTTCAAAAGTGATCAAAAAATAATTTGCAGTAGCTTAAAAATCCGTGCAGGGTTTTCTAAGAGTACACAAAAAATTTGGGCCCATGAATCCTCTAAAGCGTCGCGAATCCGCTGCACTTAACCCCCATTGGCGGCGGTTCCGCGGCGGATTAGTGGCAACGGGCGCCAAATTGTTTCCTGTAGCTCTATTTCTTGGAAATGTGATTTTTGTGATATTCTGTTTTGGCCCAGTTTTCTGTGCAGTGATGTTTTTGCTATTGGGGACAATTTGGAATTTAGTCGATCGATATTTTAAGTGTGCGTTTAACAATACATACATTTCTATCTGCGACCGTGAATGTCATTTGATCGGTAAACTCGTCTAATTGCTATATGTCTTTTAGACGGGTTTGCGAACGTGACATTCACGTTGATGTTCTGTGCTGTGTTATGATGTTGGTTGGATCGTCGTGGTGGATAGCAATGGTGCAATGTTAGTACAATTTTATTTCATTTGTACATTTGATATTGTGGGGCGAGCATCCGACATGTGGACTGTCGTCACTGCCAGTTTGTATATTATTCTTTTGGGGCAGACCGGGCTGAGGTCGATGTCACCCTTGTATATTATTTTATTTTCTGTACTAGGATTACCCCGAGGTGGAGTGCACGAATAGACGGGTTCTAGAGGACAACTGGTCCGCATCTCAAGGCATTCAGACGGAGGGGACCTTACTCTAGAATTGGCGGGCTATTCGCGGCACTCGTAGGGGGTATAGATGACCCAGGAGGGGTGCTCAACTTACCGAATTCCGTGAAGTGCTGGGTGGTCCATTCACGTTGCTGAAGGGGGCTGCCTCACTTCTGGTTTTGGTGGATAACTTGCCGCGCTCATAGGGGTCTAGGTTTCATTGCACATGCTATCCACACGACAAGGAACGTCGGGTCTCACTTGCGGCTCAAGTGAAAGTCGGGGCTCCAGATTATCTACCATTCTGTATTGCTTCTGTGATGTTTCTGTGATGTTGCTTTATATCATGCATGGGACGAATGTTATATATAAATTTATATATACTGATAGATGTTGTATATGTTTTGCACCCGCGCTAGCCCAGTCCCCGCTCTGTCGTTAGTTAAGTAACCTAACGGGTGATGACGGGACCCAGTGGCGAATGCGGATGGCATATACGTACATTTTATTTTCGTTCTTTTCTGGTGTGATTAATTGATGGGACTGCATAGATTCTTATCAATTCAAGGATAAAACAAACCTATATATGATGTTGTTGGAACCAAGTTTTTTTAAAAACTGACATTGCAGACGTTCTCTTTTGCTTTGCATCGTGGTATTCATTTAGAATATCCTGCACCTCATTCGACGAGGCAAGGGCAGAGATCCCTTCACCGGGAGTGACCCCTTGAGTAAAAGTTTGCGTCAACGTAATAACTTTACTATAATTGATTGTTTTTTCTTTGCATCGTGGTATTCAGTTTGGAATATACTGCACCTCATTCTACGGGGAAAGAGCCGAGATCCCTTCACCGGGAGTGACCTCTTTAGCAAAAGTTTTCGCCACTGTATATTTATAAAACCACTTGGATTCCTTCAACGATATCAAGTTCATTACGTTAAAGGTTTTTTGCCAAAAACCAGTCGTAGCCCTCCGTCATTTCGGATAAGTAGCGCATAGTATTCGTGCGGTGTTTGTTGGCCAAAGTCAAGGCATCGTGTGCGGTAGCTGTGTGTTCCTTGTCCGTTGCATGGATATGCATTGGTTTAGGACAGTCGTACCACTTTGTTGGCCAAAGTCAAGGGTGTGTGCGGGTGGGTCTAAATCAATCAGGACAATGATGGGTAGAACTTGACTTGCGGGTTATGATTTGTTGGCCAAAGTCAAGGTCATAAACCGCTTGGGGTAAAAATCATATCGGGAGTTTCAAACATACAAGAAACTTGCCAAGTTGGCGCATACCTTCTGGAGTGTGGTGGATTGAGTGCTTCCATCAAGTCATCATGCGATGATAGTTATATCCCGATTCCCACTGATGAGTAGGACTACTCCTTGAGTGATTCCGACTAATTCTCCTTTTGGGTTTGGAGGAGAATTTGAGGAAACAGTGGGAGCCATCCAGATTAGATAAAATGATTAACCATTCTGATCTAGGTTAGAGTGCATGCTGAGTGTTTCTTCTCTCTCTCTCTGTGGCTGCGACTATGACCCGACCTTTGACTAAAACTCATGAAACCAAGTTAACCGAACCTTCTTAAAACACTTTGACTTTTGGAATGTCATGGTGTCGCATACATCAATGCCACTTCTATATCACCTTTGCATTTTTCCAGAACACCCCGTATTACTACGAACATCCACTTCCATTGGATAAATCCATCGTATGGTTATATAAGAACTCGAAGGAACTTTTTCGAGGATGGATTCTGGTTCTGGAGAGAATGAATAGGATTATCCGGTTGTCTTTTCTCTTTACCTTCTCTAAGGTTGTGAGGGCTCCTAGGATTAGGAGAGGGTACACCTATTGAGCATATTGGATAGTCTTCCTCCAGACCATAGGCAGGTGCCGAACGGTAGGGAAGGAAGAAAACCAACAAGCTTAACTGTGGTGTGCAGAAGGTAATAAGTAAAGACATATAAAGGGATTAAAATAATGGTGAAGAAAGTTGCGATCACCATCATTCACGACAAAGATAGTGTATACCCCTGTCACTCCTACATCCACTTTTCTTTTCTCTAGAACACTCCGTATCACTACGGATATCCACTTCCATTGGATAAATCAATCGTATAGTTACATACGAACTCGAAGGAACTTTTTCGAGGATGGATTCTGGTTCAGGATAAAAAGAATAGGATTATTCAGATGTCTTTTCTCTTTACCTTCTCCCAGGATGTGAGGGCTCCTAGGAATAGGAGAGTACACCTATTACGCTTATTGGATATTCTTCTTCCAAACCTTAGGCTGGTGCTGAAGGGTAGGGAAAGAAGAAAACCAATTAGCCTAAAAGAAGGTGTACAGAAGGTAATAAGTAAAGACATAATAAAGGGATTGGAGTGAGGGCAGGTAAGTATATGGTTACTGTCATGAATCATGATAGTGGAAGAGGCATTACTAGGAATACCCGGTTACCCCTTCGAAACATTTTCATATTTCAGTTTCACAGTGCGATGTTAATTGATAACTGTTTTCCCAGTTGGAATCTAACTCCAGGGTATGTATTTACCATATCAGTTTCTCACATCTGTATGTTATTACGGATGGTGAGTGGGAGTAAGATATTGGGAATTGGGTGATTAGATCCTCATTATATCGGAATTCGTTGTAATTGGTGATATTTGAGGAAATCATCTGGTTATTGCCGGATGGCAAATATTTGGTTTTGAATATCCGTTGTTATGCACCAATTTCAAACTGATATATCTGTACATTTATTTTATAAAGTGAGATATAACTTTTTGATATTATGTCTGTGACATTTACCTATATCAGCTGGTATAAGGTGCATTCAACAGCGGTATAATTCTTCTTAACCATACTACAGTTTTTCAACCTACGACGCACAGGGTTTGAGTTATTGAACTCAGGAGACTTATACAAAGTATTGTATGTTGTCCAGTGTCCATTAGGACAAAGGAGTTGGTACTCGTACTATATTTTGTTTACTTATAACTTCTCCAGTTCTGGACATGTATTTCGTTGAAATGCAAGGTCCGGATATTCAGAAGTTATAGGTATAAGAATAAAGTAGAGGACCATTTATTGGAAGTATTAGGATTCTTCGATGAAGTCGAAAATGTTGATACTTGTGTCTGGTATTCCGCTGATAGTAATAGTTCTGAGAACTTGCTTCTCTTTCGGGTTACTCATATATGGATGCACTCCTAGATGAGTAATGTTGATTGTCCTTTTTCCATCTAGTTGATATGCACTGGAGACAGCTGCATGATTTTGAATCTGGTTCTAATCAAATTAGTGCTTTTGTTTCTATATCAGTTATATATAGAATTAATATGTATCTTGATGATGTTAAGGTATAGGGAGTTGTCCGGCTGATGCTTAAAACCAGAATCCGGATAAACTCAAGGCACGTTTTAGTATTAGCTGTTTGTGGGTTATCCCGGGCTTTGACGAGGGTTAACTTTCTACCATCAGGAAGATCAATATTTATATTGTTCTTGACTTGCCACATTTTTAGTAAAATGGATTTTTCAAAAAATAGTAGTAGGAGTATGGTAGAACTGGAAGTGATTCCAGAACCACAAACGATTACTGAAGATTTAATTGAACCTAAGGATTCAATTGTTTTCAACGTTCCATTAGCCACTCCGCAGATTTTGGTGGGTAACCTCAGGCACCCGAGAGGTACTTCGGTCTTCTCAGAGACGGTGACAGGGAGGTTCTTGTTTACCCAGACTTGCCATTGCTGCTGTTCTAGACTATAAGACCCGGCAGGAGGATGAGTATACCGTCATTCTAAACTAGCTTTAGAGGTGCGCGTGTATATTGTTGGAGATAGTGCCCTCAGAGTCAATTATTGGATCACAGGCATGTGATTGCAATGATTGAGGGATGACCTATCCCGGTAGGACAGTCTTACTCGAGATGATAGTATGCTATCTGGTTTACCTTTATCATCGTGTACTGCTTTAGGTGACCTTACAGGTCACTATTGCACGTTGATAGAGCCCCTAGGATTCTTGCTTGACTGCCAGCAGTATGAGGGCGATCATATACGTGGGAGCTGGTAGTCTATAAGCACATCCTTAAAAGGTCCCTAGTCGTGGGAGTTTCGAGACAGGGCATCGATACTCCAGAGTAGACTAGTGTATACAGTCGAGACCCCGACGAGGGGCGGTGGCCGGTCTCACAAGCCACTGGTATCAGTTGGATCACCTAAGATGTATACAGGTGCTCATTGGGTTATGAGTACACCGGACAGGACTCGCCGGGAACATACTAGTTGGTCTTATACCTGACGTCAGATAGCAGTTCCCCGGTGACATGTGTACAGGTTAGTTCATCGACCTGAGGATCGTCATTTGTCTCGTGTGAGTTCCCACTGTGCTTTGATTACTACCCTACCACGCTCAAAGGAAACGTGCAAACAGGTTTCAGTTGGGTACAGTCCCGAGCCACATGGAGGCAGTGAGCGGATCTTCAGGGGTTCGTCTCTCCCGGTATTGGAGGTGAGGTCGCGCTGTGTCTAGGAGAGCCATTACACGAAGTCCTTGGCCAAGGCAGGAGATTTACTGGTAGGTATTCCAGTAGTATCTCAGGGTGTTCTGGGCTGCACTCCGACACGACTTGTACCGCTTTTGGGGGTCTGACTTTTACCAACCCCTAGGCCCGCCATGCGATGCTCATAGACGAACGGACCGGACTGTACGGATATTGTCACTGACAGGCTCAGTAGGGTATCAGGATGAGTTCGCTCATCGACGTCCCTTTTGGTCAATAGCTGGTGGCCCGTCACGTATGGCTAATACCTCTGACGTGCTAGTGGTTAAATCCATAGCCATAGTATTGACGAGTCTTTAGAGTCCCCCACATTCAGTTACTCAAGTTTCGGGCGAAACGCTGTAGAGGCCGTATGGAGATATGGCAGAGTTCGATCACATACGTGCGGTATTGCACGGATCGTGATCGGACGGTTTTTACTAGCCGGCTTTGGTTTAAGCCGGATCCTAGTATTTGTCTGTGTAGATTCTGTCTCTTTGCATTTATGTTCAGTGGGAATACAAATGCGGGCTTGTATATGCAGTCGCGGGGTTTTCCTGTAATTTATTACGGGATCAGTTTTCTGAAGTTGGCAGTTTGCATTCCGTTCCGGCCGGTTTTCCTTTGTTCCTTCACGGCCGGACTTTTCGATGGAGGGGGTTATTTGCAAGTTTGCAAATAACATTTGTGGAAGGGGTTTCTTGCATATGGATTGATTATGAGAGCATCTTTTTATTCCATTCTTTTCTATCATCATTTCATGCATTAATGAGATTAAGATTGATTTAGTGTATGATGTGAAGCTTGCTTTTGATATGGTCACCACCCTTGATCTCCTACCATCACCTCCCTTCATGGTTTGAGTTTTTCTCTTCCTCTTTTTTTTTTCACCTAGAGGGGGGGCCGGCCACACATTAGAGAGGAGAGAATGAGAGAGGTTTCATTTTGATGCAAGAGGGAAATTGATACATCTCATTTTGGCTTGCTCACAAAACCCTTCTCACCTCTCCAAAGTTCATTCCTTCTATCCCTCCATCAAGGCAACTTCAAACCCTCAAAGAGACAATGGCTACTACACTATTCTACAGCAAATCTTGGACGCGTTGGCTAGCCAACTTCGCGCCCGAGTTGCCTCGATCCAGAGGTGGGAGCCCGTAAAAGATTCCGGCTACGTGGTGCCCTTTCCAACGAGGAGGAGATGAACGGAGTTTCCGCGGGAGATCGGAGTGGAGACGAAGACCGGAGGACACGGATCGCTTGGTATACTTCTCTACCCCCTCTCTAGATTGCTAGGACTAGTTTAATGGCACGATCCGGTTTTATAGTACGCGGTGGTGCCGGTTTCTAAGTTCGAAAAATCAAAGTAAATCACCGCTTCCGCACTTGGCCTCGTGATGGAGGCCGGGGCGCCGCCGTGCACTTACAGTGGTATCAGAGCCTCTCCATTAACATAGTCTTGCTTTGTCTAATGTGTTTTACATTTCCGATCGAACAATTTTCCAAAAAACGTATTTTTCTTCACATCAGTTTCTGTCGAAATTTTTTGAAGTCCAAAAATTTTTCAGGTTGTCTCAGAATGATGTGCAGGGATATTTAAGAGTTCTGTGAAAATTTGGGCTCGTGAACAGTCTAAAGCACCGCGGAACCGCGGCCAAACCCATGCTTTGGCCGCGGTTCCGCCGCGACTTGAACTGTTCAGTTCCCCAAACTTTTGCAGAATGCCCCTGAGTTGAAAATAGGTTTTATGGAATGTTATTTTTTGGGCCCAGATTTCTTGATGTGCTACAGTAGTACTTGGGGGCCCACTTGGTAAAATTTGATCGAACGGATATTTTAAACACATTGGTTCACAGTATTTACATTATATCTGCGACCGTGAATATCACTTGATCGGTAAATCCTGTCTGACTGCTATAGCCCGGTTAGACGGATTTGCGAACGTGACATTCACGTTGATGTTCTATGTATTGCTTTGATGTTGCGGATCGGTCGTGGGGGATAGCCTGGATGCAATGCTAGTACAGTTTTTGTTGTATTATGTACATTTGATATTGCGGGGCGAACGTCCGACATGTGGACTGCCGTCACTGCCTGTTTGTATTATTATTTTTTGGGGCACGACCAGGTTGCGGTCGATGTACCCGGTGTATGTATATTTTACTTTCTGTACTAGGATTACCCCGCGGAGGGGTGCACGGATAGCCGGGTTCTAGAGGGCAACGGGCCCGCATCTCATGGCATTGAGACGGAGGGGGCTTCACTCTAGGATTGGCGGGCTATTCGCCGCACTCGTAGGGGGTACAGGTTGACCCAGGAGGGGTGCCCAAGTTACCGGATTCCGTGAAGTGCTGGGTGGTCCATTCACAGTGCTGAAGGGGACTGCCTCGCTTCAGGTCTTGGCGGGTGACTTGCCGCGCCCGTAGGGGTCTAGGATTTCATTGCACAGGCTATCCACACGACCAGGGGAACGTCGGGTTTCAGTAGTGGCTCTGTGAAACCCGGGGATCCCAGATATCTGTATTGTTCTGTGATGTTGTACATTTCTGTGATGTTGCATTTTATCACGCCTTGAGCGAAATATAATATATTGGTATATATATTAGTAGATGTTGTATATGTTTTGCATCCGCGCTAGTCCAGTCCCCGCTCTGTCGTTAGTTAAGTAACCTAACGGGTGATGACGGGACCCAGTGGCGAATGCGGATGGCATATACGTACGTCATTATTTTCGTTCTTTTGTGGTGTGATCAATTGATGGGACTGCATTGATTCGGATCAATGCAAGTTAAAAACAAACCTATTTTGATGTTGTTGGAACACTTTTCAAAAAGCTGTTGTTGCAAGGACGTTCACTTTTGTTTTGCATCGTGGTATACAGTTGGAATATCCTGCTCCTCAGTCGACGAGGCAAGGGCCGAGATCCCTTCACCGGGAGTGACCCCTTGGACAGAAGTTTGCGTCTGGGCAATAACTTCACTATAGCCGATTACTTTTGCTTTGCACCGTGGTATTCAGTTGGAATATCCTGCACCTCATTCTACGGGGAAAGAGCCGAGATCCCTTCACCGGGAGTGACCTCTTTTGCAAAGGTTTTCGTCACTATATTTTCTTAAAAGCTATCAGTTCCTTCAACGATATCAAGTTCATTACGTTAAAGGTTTTCGCCAGAAACCATTCGTAGCCCTCCGTCGTTTCAGACGGGTAGCACGTAGTATTCATGCTATGTTTGTTGACCTTCGTCAAGGCATAGTGAATGGTAGCTGCTTGTTACTTTTCTGCTGCATAGATAGATGCGTTGGTTTGAGACAGTCGTATAGCCTTGTTGACCTTCGTCAAGGGCTTGTACGGGTGGGTTCAAATTAACCTGGACAATGACGGGTAGAACTTGACATGTGACTTATGATTTGTTGACCTTCGTCAAGGTCATAAGAGCATGGGGCAGAAATCACATCGGGAGTTTCTAAAGAAACTGAAACTTGCCAGATATGCGCATACCTTCTGGAGTGTGATGACGTGAGTGGATTCCGTCACGTTATCATGCGATGATAGTTGGATCCCGATTCCCACTGATGAGTTGGTTTACTCCTCAGGTGATCCCGACTAATTCTTCTTTCAGGTTTGGAGGAGAATTTGACGGTACAGTGGGAGGTTTCCAGATTAGATAAATTGGTAACCATTCTGATCTAGGTTAGAGTGCACGCTGAGTATTTCTTTTCTCTCTCTCTTTGGCAACGACCATTGACCCGACCCTAAGACTATGACTCAGTGACCAAGTTGACCGAACCTTCTTAACACCGGCTTTTGGATTGTCAGAGTTGCTAACCTCATTGCCACTCCTACTTTTACCCTTTTCTCCAGGACACCCCGTATTACTACGAACGTCCACTTCCATTGGACAAAACCATCGTATGGTTATATACGAACTCGAAAGAATTTATTCGAGGATGGTTTCCGGTTCTGGAGAAAACGGATAGGACTATTCAGTTGTCTTTTCCTTTTACCTTCTCTCAGGTAGAGAGTACTCCTTGGTTTAGGAGATAGTACACCTATTACGCAAATTGGATAGTCTTCTTCCAAACCTTAGGCTGGTGCCGACCGGTAGGGAATGAAGAAAACCAATTAGCCTTACAATGGTGTACAGAAGGTATTAAGTAAAGACATAACAAGGGATTAGTAAGAGGGCAAAGTAAAATGCGACTGCTATTCACGACCAAACCAAGTATTTCTTCGCCAATCCTAAATCACCTTTGTATTTATCCATAACACTCCATATCACTACGAAGATCCATAGTTTATTGGATACTCCATCGTATGGTTATATACGAACTCGAAAGGAACTTGTTCCAGTTCGGGGATGGATTCTGGTTCAGGAGAAATAGGAATAAGGTTTATTCGGTTGTCTTTTATCTTCACCTTCTCTCATTGCGAGTGCTCCTAGGATTAGGACAGTACACCCATTATGCTTATTGGATAGTCTTCTTCCAAACCATAGGCTGGTGCCGAACGGTAGGGAAGGAAGAAAACCATTTGGCCTAAAGGGGTGTACAGAAGGTAATGACTAAAGACATAGAAAGGGATTTGGAAAGATGGCAAAGAATTACACGGTTACAGTTGTGAATCTGGATAATGGAAGAGGCATTACTAGGAATACCGGGATACCCCATCGAAACATTTCAATGTTTCAGTTTCACTGTATACTGTTAAAGGAAACCTGATTTCCCGATTAGACACTTGCTCCAGGGTATGTATTTACCAGGTATGATTCTCACATCTGTATGGTTTTACAGATGATGAGTGGGAGTAAGTTATTGGGAATTGGGTGATCATCCTCATTATATCGGGATTCGTTGTATTCGGTGATATTTGAGGAAGTCACCTGGGCTGTTTGCCGGTCGGCAAATATTTGGTTTTGAATATTCGCTGTTATGCACCAATTTCAAATCGATATATCTGTACGTCTATTTTCATAGAGTGAGATATACATTTTTGAAATTATGTCTATGACATTTACCTATATCAGTGGATGGTTAGGTAAGGAGCATTAAACAGCGGTGTAATTCTTCATAACCATAGTACAGTTTTCAACCTACAACACACAGTGAATGAGTTATCAGACTCAAGGGACTTATACAGAGTATTGTATGTTGTCTAGGGTCCATCAGGACAGAGAGGTTGGTCCTCGTACTATATTCGGTTTACTTATGACTTTTCCAGTTTTTAGACAGGTGTTTCGTGGAAACACGGGGTCCGAATTTTGAGAAGTTATAGGTATATGAGTAAAGTAGAGAACCTGGTGTTGCAAGTATCAGGATTCTTCAAGATGATCGAAGATGTAGATACTTGAGTATGGTATTCAGTTGATAGTAGTGATTAAGAGAACTTGCTTCTCTTTCAGGTTACTCATAATTGGAAGCATTCCTAAGTTGAGTAACGATGATCGGCCTCCTTCCATTTAGTTGACATGCACTGGAGACAGCTGCATGATTTGAATCTGGTTCAATTAAATCAGTGCCTCTGGTTCTATATTGGATATAGTACAGTTCATATCTTAACATTGTTAAGGTACGGGGAGTTGTCCGGCCTATGCTTAAAACCAGACTCTGGATAACTCAAGGCACGTTTCTGTAATGGCTGTTTGTGGGTTGACCCAGGCTATGACGAGGGTTGAATTTCTACCATCTGGAAGATCAATAGTGATATTGTTCTTGACTCGCCACAGTTTTAATAAAAATGGATTTTTTCAGAAAACAGTAGTGGGAGTATGGTAGAACTGGAAGTGATTCCAGAACCGCAAACGATTACTGAAGATTTGATAGGAACATAAAGATTCAATCTGGTTTGACATTCCATTGGCCACTCCGCAGATAAGGTGGGTAACCTCAGGCGCCCGAGAGGTACTCCGGTAGCCTCAATGACGGTGACAGGGAGGTTCTTGTTTACCCACACTTTCCATTGCTGTTGTTCCAGACTGTGAGACCCGGCAGGAGGATGAGTATAGCGTCGTTCTAAACTAGCTTTAGAAGTGTACGTGTATATGACTCTGCAAGAGGGTTGTCGTAGTCAGTGGGAGCAGCGGAAGCATTGGTGGACAGGTAGCTTATGTCTATTTATAGACTAAAGCAAATGTAGCGGAGATAGATCATCTATTTCTGACGTGACAGTCATAGATTTGACTTCATCAGAATAGGGGATGGATCTGTTGAGAAGGTAGTAGGGTGTGATGTCATCGTATTTGGATGACATACACAGAGTGGGAAGTGATATTCCTATACTACGATCGGTTATACTTTGGTCGTCACACAGTGGTTTCTCCGCATGGGACTTGGACATTATATCAGACATACTGGTTACTAGATCTATGGTTTTAGATCTAGATTTGGGTGGTTTCCCAATTAGGGTACTTAGACAACATTCTAAGAGTATTTAGAATGGACGACTCCTGGCACGGTAGTGTACCTACAGGTAATGGAGTCACCCTCTCTAAAGGTGTCTTACAGACTAAAGGGGAGAGGGATGTGCATGATTGGCAGATCACTTGCTCAGGCAATTGAGTCAATCATAAGATGTCAAGTACCACACCAGATGTTGTTCTTGCACTAGATGCAATAAGTTGACATTGATCCTATCCTGGAGAAACAGATGGAAGCAGTTTTAGAACATAAGTGGATGTTCTAGGGATATGATAACGACAGCCTTATTCGGGAGACGGTTATCATTCCAGGCTTCCAAGGTGACCTGGACGAAAAGGAGGTTGTCAGAGTTATAGTTTTCCTTCTGACGAGGGGCAGTATTTTGGACAGGTGGTCCAAGGCACTACTAAGGGAGGCATGGCGCAGGATACTGATTAAGTTCAGTTGACGATACAGTATAAGAAGTTTGGATTTGGAGTTCATTTATGAGCTAGGTCCCATCAGACATCCAGACACATTCTAAGACAGGTATTGCTCATTTCGGGAGATGGCTTTCTCCGCGAACTTGAGGTATAGAGAGACATAGAAAGAAACATCAAAGCGGATCCACTCACTGAGGCTATTCCTCGAACGCAATAGTTTCATAAACGAGCTTTGTGAGACTGACTAGTAGAGGAGTTGGGTGTTCGGTATCACACGGGCTGTGAGTATGCGACATCGCATTAATTAGCCTTGAGTGCAAGTGGGAGATTGTTAGAGATAGTGCCCTCAGAGTCAATTATTGGATCACAGGCATGTGATTGAAATGATTGAGGGAGGACCTATCCCGGTAGGACAGTCTTACTCGAGATGATAGTATGATATCTGGTTTACCTTTATCATCGTGTACTGCTTTAGGTGACCTTACAGGTCACTATTGCACGTTGATAGAGCCCCTAGGATTCTTGCTTGACTGCCAGCAGTATGAGGGCGATCATATACGTGGGAGCTGGTAGTCTATAAGCACATCCTTAAAAGGTCCCTAGTCGTGGGAGTTTCGAGACAGGGCATCGATACTCCAGAGTAGACTAGTGTATACAGTCGAGACCCCGACGAGGGGCGGTGGCCGGTCTCACAAGCCACTGGTGTCAGTTGGATCACCTAAGATGTATACAGGTGCTCATTGGGTTATGAGTACACCGGACAGGACTCGCCGGGAACATACTAGTTGGTCTTATACCTGACGTCAGATAGTAGTTCCCTGATGACATGTGTACAGGTTAGTTCATCGACCTGAGGATAGTCATTTGTCTCGTGTGAGTTCCCACTGTGCTTTGATTACTACCCTACCACGCTCAAAGGAGACGTGCAAACAGGTTTTAGTTGCGTACAGTCCCGTGCCACATGGAGGCAGTGAGCGGATCTTCAGGGGTTCGTCTCCCCCGGTATTGGGGGTGAGGTCGCGCTGTGTCTAGGAGAGCCATTACACGAAGTCCTTGGCCAAGGCAGGAGATTTACTGGTAGGTATTCCAGTAGTATCTCAGGGTGTTCTGGGCTGCACTCCGACACGACTTGTACCGCTTTTGGGGGTCTGACTTTTACCAACCCCCTAGGCCCGCCATGCGATGCTCATAGACGAACGGACCGGACTGTACGTATATTGTCACTGACAGGCTCAGTAGGGTGTCAGGATGAGTTCGCTCATCGACGTCCCTTTTGGTCAATAGCTGGTGGCCCGTCACGTATGGCTAATACCTCTGACGTGCTAGTGGTTAAATCCACAGCCATAGTATTGACGAGTCTTTAGAGTCCCCCACATTCAGTTACTCAAGTTTCGGGAGAAACGCTGTAGAGGCTGTATGGAGATATGGCAGGGTTCGATCAGATACGTGCGGTTTTGCACGGATCGTGATCGGACGGTTTTTACTAGCCGGCTTTGGCTTAAGCCGGATCCTAGTATTTGTTTGTGTAGATTCTGTCTCTTTGCATTTGTGTTCAGTGGGAATACAAATGCGGGCTTGTATATGCAGTCGCGGGGTTTTCCTGTAATTTATTACGGGATCAGTTTTCTGAAGTTGGCAGTTTGCATTCCGTTCCGGCCGGTTTTCCTTTGTTCCTTCACGGCCGGACTTTTCGATGGAGGGGGTTATTTGCAAGTTTGCAAATAACATTTGTGGAGGGGGTTTCTTGCATATGGATTGATTATGAGAGCATCTTTTTATTCCATTCTTTTCTATCATCATTTCATGCATTAATGAGATTAAGATTGATTTAGTGTATGATGTGAAGCTTGCTTTTGATATGGTCACCACCCTTGATCTCCTACCATCACCTCCCTTCATGGTTTGAGTTTTTCTCTTCCTCTTTTTTTTTTCACCTAGAGGGGGGGCCGACCACACATTAGAGAGGAGAGAATGAGAGAGGTTTCATTTTGATGCAAGAGGGAAATTGATACATCTCATTTTGGCTTGCTCACAAAACCCTTCTCACCTCTCCAAAGTTCATTCCTTCTATCCCTCCATCAAGGCAACTTCAAACCCTCAAAGAGACAATGGCTACTACACTATTCTACAGCAAATCTTGGATGCGTCGGCTAGCCAACTTCGCGCCCGAGTTGCCTCGATCCAGAGGTGGGAGCCCGTAAAAGATTCCGGCTACGTGGTGCCCTTTCCGACGAGGAGGAGATGAACGGAGTTTCCGCGGGAGATCGGAGTGGAGACGAAGACCGAAGGACACGGATCGCTTGGTATACTTCTCTACCCCCTCTCTAGATAGCTAGGACTAGTTTAATGGCACTATCCGGTTTTATAGTGCGCGGTGGTGCCGGTTTCTAAGTTTGAAAAATCAAAGTAAATCACCGCTTCCGCACTTGGCCTCGGGATGGAGGCCGGGGCGCCGCCGTGCACTTACATATATGACTCTGCCAGAGGGTTGTTGTAGTCAGTGGGAGCAGCGGAAGCATAGTAGGCAAGTAGCTTATGTCTATTTACTGACTAAAGCAGGTATAGCGGAAATATACCATCTATTTTTTGATGTGACAGTCATAGGTTTTGACTTCATCAGAATAGGAGATGGATCTGGTAAGAAGATAGTAAAGAGTGATGTCCAGGTATTAGGATGACATGCACTTGATAGGAAGAGATATTCCTATACTACGATCGGTTATGCTTTGGTTGTCACAAAGTTGTTTCTCCATACAGGATATGGATGTAATATCAGGTTTTCTGGTTACTAGATCTATGGTTTTGGATCTAGATTTGGGAAGTATCCTAATCTGGGTACTTTGACATTTAAATGGACGACTCCTGGCATGGTGGTGAACCTGCAGGTGATGGAATCAACCTCTCTAAAGGTGTCTTACAGACTAAAGGGGAGAGGGATCTACATGATTAACATATCACTTGCTTAGGCAATTGAGTTAATCATGAAATGTCAAGTACCACACCAGATGTTATTTTTGCACTAGCTGCAATAAGCAGATATATCAGTCCAATCGTGGAGAAACATTGGGAAGCAGTTTATGAACATAAATGGATGTTCCAGGGATATGGTAACGGCTGCCTCCTTCGGGAGACGGTTATCATTTCAGGCTTCCAAGGTGACCTGAATGACAGAGTGACTGTCAGAGTTATAGTTTTTCCTTCTTTTGAGGGACAGTATGTTGGACAGGTGGTCCAAGCTGATACTGAGGAAAGGCAAGGCGCAGGATACTGATTAAATTCAGTAGACGATACAGTCTAAGAAGTTTGCTGGATTTGGAGTTCATTTGTGAACTGGGTCCCATCAGATATCCAGACAAATTCTAAGACAAGTATTGCTCATTTCGGGAGATAGTTTTCTCCGTGAAGTTAAGATTAAGAGAGATACAGAAAGAAACATTGGAGAGGATCCACTCACTGAGGCTATTTCTCGAACGCAATCATTTTCGCAAACGGGCTTTGCGAAATTGATTAGTAGAGAAGTTGGGTGTTCGGTATCACACGGGCTGTGAGTATGCGACACCGCAATAATTGGCCTTAAGTGCAAGTGGAAAATTGTTGGATATAGTGCCCTCAAGGCAAGTATCATAGTCGCGGACAGATAATTATGATGATTGAGGCAGGACCTATACCGATAAAACAGTCTTACTCAAGATGATAGTATGCTATCTGGTTTCTCTTTATCATCATATACATGTTGATAGAGCCCATAGGATTCTTGCTTGACTGCCAGCATTATGATAGCGATCATATATGTGGGAGCTGGGGTTTATAAGCACATCCTTAAATGTCCCTAGTCGTAGGAGTATCGAGACTGGGCATCGATACTCCAGTGTAGACTGGTGTATACTGATCGAGACCCCGACGAGGGGCGGTGTCCAGGTCTCACAAGCCATTGGTGTTAATTTGTTCACCTAAGATAGTATACAGGTGCTCATTGGGTTATGAGTACACTGGACGGACTCGCAGGGAACCTGCTAGTTGGTATTATACCTATTGTCAGATAGCAGTTCCCAGGTGGCATGTGTACAGGTTAGTCTGTCGACCTGAGATCGTCATTTGTCTCGTGTGAGTTCCCACTGTGCTTTGATTACTACCCTACCACGGCTCAAAGGAGTCGTGCAAACAGGTTTTAGTTGGGTACAGTCCCGAGACACAAGGAGGCAATGATCGGATCATCGGGGATTCGTCTCTCCCGGTATTGGGGGTTGATGTCGCGTTGTGTACGGATGGACATCACCATAAATCCGTGGCCACGGTGGACGAGAACTACCGATCCAGGATCTATAGTTTGTCAGGTGGTGATGGGTTTCATACCGACACTAAATGTCGCATTGTTGGGGGTCTGACTTTATCCACCCCCCTAGACTAGACGAACAGGCCGGACTGTACAGATATTGTCACTGACAGGCTAAGTAGGGGTTCAGGATGAGTTTGCTCGTCGGCCTCCATTTCGCTCAATACCTGGGTGGCCGTTACGTACAGCTAGTGCCGCTGACGTCCTTGTGGTTAACCCCACTGCCAGCGTATTGACGAGTCTTTAGAGTCCCACACAGAGGGTTTTCACGGTTCAGGCAATATGGTGTACATGTCGTATATTGGTACATATGGGTGTCCGATTAAATATGTGCACTTGCTGTGCAGACTTTAATCGGACGGTTGATAATACTGGCGGCTTAGGATTAAGCCGGATTAATAAATCGGGTTTTGATTTAATAATTGATATATGTATTTGTATATACGTATTCTAGTATTATTGTTCACTATTAGTTTTCTCTCTTGGCTATTCGTATTTTTGTACGAATACGCATATATGTATTTCGATACATGTACCGGGAAGTATTCCGTATTTTATACGGAATAGCTTCTAGAAGATGCCACCTCATTTATATGATTTTCCATTTATGGAAATTCATTTGTTTTTATTTATGAGGTGGAAAAGGTGATGTGATTTGTGGCATGGGTTTGTGCATGTAGCATGGTATGGTCACATTTGTTTAATAGTTAATTAGAAATGTTTTTTTTTGTGGTGGAAATGAGAGAAGGGGGAGGGGCCGGCCACTTTAGGTGGTGGGGTTCTTTTCATTTGGCACAATTACATGACACATTTTTTCCTCCTCACTCTCTCAATCTCACACACACAAAACACTTAGCCATTAAGCTCATGTTTTGATCATCATCTCCTCATCTTCTATGCTTGCTCATTGAGCAAAATATTTTGAGATAAAATGGTAGTGACACTTTCATACACCCCCACTCTCCATCGCTAGCGACTTTGGACCGTCGGTTGCCTCGTTTATCGAGGCTGGAGCTTGCGCCGTTTCTCTCAGGTGGATCATCGGAGATGGAGGAAGACCGGCAACCAAACTTTGTCAAAGGATCACTAGGAGCTTGGAATGAAGACCGAAGGACTCGGATCATCTCGGTATAACGATTCTAACTCTTAGTTAGCTCGGTAGAATAGGGTTTAAGGTCGATCCGGAAATCAGGTAGCGGTAGCGCCGGTTTTAGAAATTTTTGTTCCGTATTTTGGCCGCGTTTCGACGGCCGGGGAGCTGCCGGGACCCTTCAGTATATATATTAATATATAATATTCTCTCATGGCGTGATAAAATGCAACATCACAGAAATGTAATAAGCATCACAGAACAATACAGATAATCTGGGATCCCCGGGTTTCATAGAGCCGCTACTGAAACCGACGTTCCCCTGGTCGTGTGGATAGCCTGTGCAATGAAATCCTAGACCCCTACGGGTGCGGCAAGTTACCCGCCAAAACCTGAAGTGAGGCAGCCCCCTTCAACAAAGTGAATGGACCACCCAGCACTTCACGGAATCCGGTAACTTGGGCACCCCTCCTTGGGTTAACCTATACCCCCTACGAGTGTGGCGAATAGCCCGCCAATTCTAGAGTAAAGCCCCCTCCATCTCAAAGCCATGAGATGCGGGCCCGTTTCCCTCTAGAACCCAGCTATCCGTGCACCCCACCGCGGGGTAATCCTAGTACAGAAAGTAAAAATATATACAACGGGTACATCGACCTCTGCCCGGTCGTGCCCCAAAAGAATAATATACAAACATGTAGTGATGGCAGTCTACATGTCGGACGCTCGCCCCGTAATATCAAATGTACAAATATAACGAAACTGTACTACCACTGCATCCAGGCTATCCACCACGACAAATCCGCAACATCACAGCACAACACAGAACATCAACGTGAATGTCACGTTCGCAAATCCGTCTAAAAGAGCTATAGCAATTAGACAAGATTTACCGATCGAATGACATTCACGGTCACAGATATAAAGTAAGCACTGTGAACTAACATATTTAAAATTTTCGATCGACAAAATTTCCCGAAGTTGGCCCCAAGCACAATTCCCAGTACTCAAAATAATCTGGGCCAAAACCAAAAATACCAGAAACCCCAATTCCAAGTCAGAGACCACTGTAGAAATTTTGGTGCAGTGAAGCTACAAAATGGCGCCGGAACCGCGGCCAAAACATAGGTATGGCCGCGGTTCCGCGGCGCTACTGTAGCATCATGCTACCAAATTTTCTCAGATTTCTTAAAAAAGCCTGCCTGTTTTTCTGCAGTACTCAAAATAATTTTTCGACCACAAAAAAAATTCGACAAAAACTTCATTTTTGAAATTGCGGTTTCAGAAATTTTGTTTGATCGATATTTTAAATACGTTAGAACAAGCTAGTAAAGGTTAATGGCGTGGATCTGATACCATGTAAGTCTACGGTAGCGCCCCGGCCGTCTGTCCGAGACCAAAATGCGGAAACAAAAACTTTTCAAAACTTGAAACATGCGCTATCGCAGACTTTAATCCCGGATCGAACCATTAACCTACAACTAGCTAACTAGAGAAGGGTTAGAAAATCTATACCGATCGATCCGTGTCCTTCGGTCTTTGGCCACCAACCCAAGCTCCTCGCGGCATCTCCGATCTCCGGTCTCCTCGTCGGAAAGGGCACCACATCTTCGAATCCTTTTACGGGCTCCCACCTCTGAACCGAGGCAACTCGGACACGAAGTTTGCTAGCCGATGTGTCGAAGGTTGTTGTAGAATATACGTAGAAGACTTTGTCTCAAGGGTTAATCAACGTTGCCTTTAGGAGTGGAGATGAAGAAAAGAACTTTGGAGATGAGCTAAGGATTTTGTTTTCAATCAAATGAATCAATTTCTCACACTCACAAAATGGGGCTGCCCAAAATTTCTCTCGGCTATGGCTTCAAAAAAGGAATGGTGGTGAGTGTAGGAGCAAATGGAGGTGATCATAAGCCAAAAGAAAACCTCACATCCCTTAGCCAAATCAATCCAATCTCAATTAATGCAAACATTGAAACAAAGCACATCTAGAACCTCCAAGATGGTTCAGCAATCTGCTGGGGCCCCAACACCACAAAAAACCCTTGCATTTTGCTAAATGCTACTTTTGCAAGAAAACCCCCTCTCCTCACAAAAATTCAGCCATGAAGGAATAAAGGAAAAATGGCCGAAACGGAATGCAAACTGGCAACTTCAAAAAGCGATCCCGTAATAAATTAAAAGATAACCCCGCAACTGTATCTACATACCTTGATTTGTATTTCGACCAAATACAAATGCATTGAGACAAAATCTACACAGTATAATACTAGGATCCGGCTTAAACCAAAGCCCGCTAGTATTATCCGTCCGAACCATGACACGTGCACAAGTGCACGCGTATGTTCGAACCCTGCCATAAATCCATACGGCCTCTACAATGTTTCGCCCGAAACTTGAGAAACTGTCTGTGGACTCTAAAGACTCGTCAATAGTTTGGCTGTGGATTTAAACACTAGCACGTCAGTAGTACTAGCTGTACGTAACGGGCTACCAGGTATTGACCAAAAGGGAGGTCGATGAGCAAACTCATCCTAGCACCCTACTGAGCCTGTCAGTGACAATATCCGTACAGTCCGGTCCGTTCATCTATGAGCATCGCTTGTCGGGCCTAGGGGGTTGGTAAAAGTCAGACCCCCTAAAGCGGTACAAGTCATGTCGGAGTGTAGCCCAGAACACCCTGAGATACTACTGGAATACCTACCAGTAAATATCATGCCTTGGCTAAGGACTTCGTGTAATAGCTCTTCTAGACACAGCGCGATCTCACCCCCAATACCGGGAGAGACGAAACCCCTGCCGATCCGCTCACTGCCTCCATGTGGCTCGGGACTGTACCCAACTAAAATCTGTTTGCACGACTCCTTTGAGCCGTGGTAGGGTAGTAATCAAAGCACAGTGGGAACTCACACGAGACAAATGACGATCTCAGATCGATGAACTAACCTGCACACATATCACCAGGGAACTGCTATCTGACATCAGGTATAATACCAACTAGCATGTTCCCGGCGAGTCCTGTCCGGTGTACTCATACCCAATGATCACATGTATACATCTTAGGTGAACCAACTGACACCAAAGGCTTATGAGACCGTCCACCGCCCCTCGTCGGGGTCTCGACTGTATACACTAGTCTACTAATGGAGTATCGATGCCCAGTCTCGAAACTCCCATGACTAGGGACCACTTTAAGGATGTGCTTATAGACCCCAGCTCCCACGTACATGATTGCCATCAAACTGTTGGCCATCAAGCAAGAATCCTATGGGCTCTATCAACGTGCAATAGTGACCTGTAATGTCACCTAAATCATGTACACGATGATAAAGATAAACCAGATAGCATACTATCATCTTGAGTAAGACTGTCCTATCGGTATAGGTCCTCCCTCAATCATTGCAATCACGTGCCTGTGATCCAATAATTGACTCTGAGGGCACTATATCCAACACGATAGCCTTATTAAATGTTACTTACTACTCAAGAGTTGGCAACTCACCCCCGTTGTGCTACAGTATCTTGCAGGTCCGACCCGTCAGCATAGTAGCGGCGGGCGTACTTCTTCTTTTGCTTCTTTTGTTTGGACTTGCGGCTTTGCTCATAGGTGGGTTGCGAGGATACTTTTGTTCCACCTTGTATTATTATTTGTATCTAGTATTCTCCATCTACCACTTCTACCATTGTATATGCGACCTAGAGGTGTGACCGTGAGATTTGTATATATGTTGTTTCTCTGGTGTCGAGCTCACTTGAGCCGATGTGATGCTTTCTTATTTTTCATGCTTTTATATGCTTATTTTGCAAGGTGATCATATATATATATATATATATATATATATATATATTGCGTGTGGTTGTGATTCCACCATTGGCGAAGAGCTAGCTCCCGCTTGGGGATGCCTTTATTCTTTACTTATGCATATTTTGTATTGTACCCGTTTCGGGGCCAGTTTTTACAAAGGAGACTCTGCAGAAATTTTTGGGAAAATTTGATGTTTTTAAAATTTTTAATGCGACTTATTTTGTTAAAATCATTTTCTTTAAACAAGTTTTCTTTCACTCTATTTGTTTAACGGTTTAGATTTCTTGGCTTTGGCTTACTTAAATTACGTTACGCCTCGAGACGTTTCATAATTTAAGTGCCAGTAACGTTCTGTATCTTCGGGTCATGACAAAGATGGTATCAGAGCAATAGGTTTTACCTTTCTGAGTGTAGGACGACCCTTAGTAGATGGAGTAGGTGACTTAAGCAGAGTGACGCAGCATGTGTATGTTCCGCGGCATACTTACGATACGGTACTCCGCCTAAGTGACCTTAGGATATATGATTGCTTGTACTTCCTTCCTTGATTCCATTTGTCCTCTTGTTTCGATCGTAATGTTCATATCAATCATGTTTCTTACTCCAGTCACTATGTCGCTGAAGATATCGAGGGCCAGAGGGCTGCCGCCACGGATGAGATTAGAGCGGGCTTGTTTGAGATGAGGACCGATCAGGGCGGTACGCCTACCCCTCAGGGATAGATTGGTCTGCCATTTCCAGGCCGGATAGCTAGGCTGGAGTCGAGTATTTAGGACTTATGACAGATGGTTGGATTGCTAGCTGAGGTTAGCCGAGCTCCGAGAGCCGATGATGTCCCTCCTACTACGGGGACTGTGATTGCACCTGCTGCTCAGGCAGCTGTTCCTGTTGTTACTGAGATTATTTCCGTATCCTTACAGGAGTTTATGAGGCTGAAGCCTCCAGTTTTTACCGGCACGGATGCAGCAGAGGATCCGCAGACATTCCTCGACAGGATCGCTAGAATTTATCGTTCACAGAGATGTTCTGACGAGATATGGGTTGAGCTTGTGAGTTTTCGTCTAGAAGGTCTTGCTCAGACGTGATGCGAGTCAGTTAAGAGAGGCCGAGCTACTAGTCTACCTCCTATGACTTGGGATGAGTTCACAGCCATATTCCTTGCTCATTTTCTTCCGGAGAGCGTTCGATATGCTCGAGCTCATAGTTTTGAGTCTTTGCGCAAGACTTCATGGATGACAGTGTCCGAGTATGATATCCAGTTTACTCAGTTGTCCCGATGTGCTCCTTACCTGGTAGACACTGAAGAGAAGTGCATAAGGTGGTTCGTGTGGGGACTTGACACGCAGTTATTTCTTGCTATTGGCACCCAACATTTTGACACTTAGGCAGCCTTACTTTTGGAGGAGCGCGTTTCTGAGACTTCGGTCATTTTGGGACCGAAGAGGATTTGTATAGATGTATCGGCTTCGGTGCGGTTTAGCAGAGGACAGCCAGCTATTAGTGGGGGACAGGCCCGAGTGTTGCTTTGACTCTTCTGGATGCGCAGGCATCAAATGTAGTAGTGACAGGTATTCTTTCGGTGTTTTCTTTCGATGTGTAATTCTTTCTAGTGTTGTTTGAAATGGTATCCACATATTTTGTACAGAGGTTTAGCCGACAGTAGTCTTTTCTAAATCAGCCGCTTGTGATTTCTTCCATAGGCTAGTCTTTTGTCATTCTATGTGTTATTCGTTCGTGTTTGTTTTGTTCGTATCAGAGATGGGAATTCTTCTGTCAATTTGATTCTTCTCAATATATTTGACTTCGAAGTTTTTCTGGGCATGGATTGGTTAGCCACGTGTTATGCGTCCGTGGACTTCCGTGAGGAAGCAGTCAGATTTAGTTTTCCGGGTGAGCCAGTTATTATTATTCAGGGAGACCTTAGCGCCACCCTTCCCGATTTGATTTCTTCTCTTCGCGCTAGTCAGCTCTTGAGGAAAGGATGTCAAGGATTTTTGGCGTATGGTGGTGATGCTAGAGTCGCAGAGATCCCGTTGGACCAGGTCCCGATTGTGAGAGCGTTTCCAGATGTCTTTCCTGACAAGTTTCTTAGTTTGTCACCAGAGAACGATATTGAGTTCTGCATTGACTTGATTCCCGGCACGGAGGCTTTTTCTATACCGCCATATCGGATGGACCTAGCAGAGCTTAAAGAACTGAAGGATCGGTTGTAAGATTTGTTGGATAAAGGGCTTTTTCGACCGAGTGTGTCATCTTGGGGTGCTCCTGTCTTGTTCGTCAGGGAGAAAGATAGCAGTTTGCATTTATGCATCGATCATCGTCACCTGAATCGGGTTACTGTGCGGAACAAATATCCCTTACCTCGCATCGACGATTTATTTGAATTGCTCCAGGGTGCGGGACATTTCTCGAAGATTGACTTAGGATTAGGTTACCATCAGTTGCGGGTTCGAGAGGATGATATTCCGAAGACTGCCTTTCACACACGTTATGGGCGTTATGGGTTCTTGGTGATGTCATTCAAGCTCACCAATGCCCTAGCAGCGTTTATGGACTTGCTGAACTGTATATTCAGGTCGTTCCTAGATCAGTTTATCATTGTGTTCATTGAGGACATCCTAGTATACTTTGGAGCCGAGTGGAGCCTGAGCAGTAATTGAGGATTTCGTTGCAGACTTTGAAGGAGCGCCAGCTATTCGCTAAATTATCTAAGTGTGTTTTCTGGTTGGATGGTGTTGAGTTCTTGGGCCACGTAGTTACGAGAGATGGTACGTATGGAACCGAAGAAGATCGAAGCCATTCGGCACTGGCCCAGACATGTACCAGTGACGGAGGTTCGCAGCTTTTTGGATTTGGCCGGATATTATCGACACTTTTTTAGGATTTTTCTCGTATAGCTGCACCATTGACCGGGTTGACCCGGAAGGGAGTTCCTTTTCTTTGGACCGAGGCATGCGAGCAGAGCATTCAGTAGTTGAAGACTCGTTTGACTACGGCGCTAGTATTATCTTTGCCTTCTGGATCAGGCGGTTTCATTGTTTATTGCGATGCTTCTCAGCAGTTGAAGAAGCACGAGCAGAACTATCCTACTCATGATTCAGAGATGGCTGCGGTGGTTTTTGCACTCAAGATCTGGAGACACTACTTATACGGTGATTCGTGCCAGATATTCACGGACCACAAGAGCTTAAAGTATATCTTTCAGCAGCGAGATCTAATTTAAGACAGCGTCGATGGATGGAGCTTGTTAAGAACTATGACTGCGAGATTCCTTATTATCAGGGCAAGGCAAATGTTGTGGCAGATGCTTTGAGTCGAAGGCCTGGAGGTAGCTTATCTTGTTTGAGCGCAATTCAGAGACAGTCGATAGCAGATTGGCAGATTCTATATGACAGCCGAGTACAGTTCGAGTTTACGTCGACCGGGGGACAGCTTTCCCGTGTCCGTGCACATCCACAGTTACCTGATCGTATCCGTACGATCAGGGTCTAGGCTTGGTAGTTGTGTCGCTTTGCGTTCTTAGCTAGGGTCGTGCTGATGTCGTTCGTGTCTTTGTGTAGCTTTTGCTCTCGAGTTGGTTTCATAGTGTCGCTACACGCGTTAGCCACTTGACGAACACTTGAGAGTACACTTGGAGTTAGTACGTCGGTCAAACGTAGTTGGTACGTGTTATTGGTGGATTGCTAATATATACTTGTTATATTGTTATATGCTTTCAGAATCACGGACGGGGACTTCGGGCACTGCGAACAGGGGAAAGCAAGTAGTTGGTTTTACTTAGCCAGGAAGTTGGGGAGTAGATTTAACATCTACAGGGGAATCGCCCGCACGGTGTTATGCGTCTGGGATAGAGATGACATGATATTGTCGCATATTCTATTTCATATATAGAGTTGTGCATACACCTTATTGCCTAGTTATTTGTTGTGCTTGGACTTGTACCCTTAGAACACTGCACTATTATTGACGGCTCATGTTGCACGAGCACTGATTGTATGCCACACACACCATCAATAATTGCCATGACACGCACAACACACATACCTATATGATATTGTTTGGTTAGGGATATTGAGACATTGATTCATATTTCTTTATGCATATGACATATAGCATACCTGTATACCAACATGCTTACACATGTGCCTTGACATGCTTACATGCTAGTTACCATTAGTGATAGGTATATTTCACACGTAATGACATAGCTACATGTATACCTTGCATACATACTTCACTTATACCTGGATGATATTGCATCATTATTGATAGGTAGATAAACATATCTTGCTATGCCAACATGGTTACGCATACCTGGCTATAGCTACATGTTCACCTTTATTTAATGTGTGACGTTTTGAAAATCCTTTAGGCGAAATTTCGGTTTATCGGTAAAATAACGGGTGTTTTCCATAAAAACAGGATATAATTATATTTTAATATAAAATTAAATATACATATTCTAGCTATGTAATTGCTAGTATTTGGCGTTTATTGAGCCACTTGAAAATTTTCTAATTTATTGAAAATTTTTCCGAAATTAATTATTTTAATATTATTTTAGGCTATCACTAATACATTTAATTAGGGATAATTACAAATTAGAATGGGTTGATACAATTTTGTGCATCATGACACATTTAAACTAGAATGTAACATGTGGTTTTTATACAAAAAAAATCGTTGTCAAAAGGTTTTAGAAAATATGATAGAAAAAGGCTTATTTTGTGAAAATTAAGTTAAATAGATGTGAGGTGGGCTTGTGACTTGAATTGGGCTTTCATTACTTGGAAAATTTTCCACAAACACACACACACACCCATCTCCTAAATTGTTGGCTGAGCTCAGCAAGAAACCCCCCCCCCCCAATTTGCTTCACATCATTTGAATGAAAGAAAAGGAAAAAAAAAGATAACATTAAAGAATGAGGTATGGGTTGGTTGACTTTGACAATTCCATACACCCACACAACACCCACTCTCTCTCCCCCTCCCCATTCCCAGCCGAGCCCTGCTGCAGCAGCAGCCCCCCCCCCTCATTTCCCCCATATTCCACCTCAAAAACCCTTCAAAAATGCATCAAAAATCCCATAAAATCAAAATCCAATCCCTACCCTTTTCTCATTAGCCAAACTAGTATGGATCTAGGGAACAAGAGAGCATTTTGGGATGGAGATGTTGCAAGTTTGATCCATTGATCATGAGATATAAATCTTGACCTTTTGTTAAATTGTTTGTTTTCACTTCAAATTATGTTAATGAAGGGTTTAATTTAGGTTTTAAATTGCAAGTCCAACTTCAAGATTAGGGTTTGTAGAAATTCAAGTGAGAGTTTTGTTTTGGAGTTAGAGTTGTGATCAATTGTGCATGGTTATGTGATGTATTTTTGTATCTTAGGCATGCAAAATGTAATCTTGTTGCTTATTGCTAATTGTAACATTAAAATATCCAAATTAACTTTTTTTAAGCAAACTAGGTTTTAGCATTTAGTTGCAAATGTGAGTTTAAAAATCTAATTAGGGTATTCATGACAATATTAACATTTTAAATTATAGTTTACTACTTTAGTTCATGCAAAACCAAGCTTAATTGTTGAATTGTGAATTTTGCTTTAAAAAGTATTAAAATTTGATATTTTTGCAAACTAGAATTTTACATTTTATATAAATTTATGAGAATAAATTATTGAAATAGTTTATATGACTTAGTTATGATATTTAGTGGATATTGTGGCCGCTAGATTTGTTTAAACATCGAGTTTTGTACTAAAACGGTTAATTTTGCTTGCTAGATTTCGGAAAAATAGCTTTTGAAGTGAGTTTGAGATTTTTGTGAATTGCAACCTATTTCATATTATAATTAGTGTTTGTGAATGTGCAAATGGGTGTGTTTGGGTTTTTTCGATGGTTTGACGTTTGTACATCAACATCGAGGGTTGGTTTGGCAATTCTTGCAAGCGTAGACGATAGGTTTTGACTTATGCGTGATACGCGTGCCGATTTGGTTTTCGTATGCCGTTTCGATTTCGAATTGGGTTTTTATGCAATACGATACGTTGTGACATGTAGGTACCCCCATGTGGACTTCGAGACGACGGTCAAGCGCGCGGCGACGTCGGCACCGGCGAGCGAAAATCAGGTGAGTAGATTATATCTACGGGGGAAGTCGGGTGGATGGCGTATAGCACCCCCGCAGTCCGTAGTATAGTTTATGATATATATTTATATAGGTGTTTTATGATACGAGAATGATTATCAAGATATGATTTTGTGTATATGGTTTAGTTTAGGATAGTTAAAAGTGGCTTAGTTTAGTTTCGTAGTCGCGAACCCTAGAAGAGATTTTTACCCATACGTTCACACCCGCATGCATACATTTATTTTACTTGTGCGTATATGGGGATATGTGTGTGAGTATATATATGTGTGTGTGTGTGTGTGTGTGTGTGTGTGTACATGGATTTTGAGGATAAGTACTTGGGATTGGAGATGAGTCGATGAGATTGGGCTTAAGGCCATGAGATCGGTGATATGATATGGTTCGTATTGGAGATACGACATGATATTTTAGCGGGTTCTTTACGCGTGGTGTTTTCATACACACGCATGCATTACATAGATAGTATTAGTATTGAAAGGTTTGTCTAGCACCCTATTTAGAGTTTTGAAGCATCACATGTCTCAAAGTTTGGATTTTGATGGTGCTAAACAAGCATGCAAAGGAATCGATCCTAGAAAATTAGGGTTACGAAATATAAAGCGAAAAAAAAAAGGGTTTCGAGACTACAACCTTTGTATCTCCCTTTCGCTGGACTCCTTGGTGTCTTGGGTGTTGGAAGAAGGTCCTCTTGAAGTCCTCTCACGTCCACGACGATCCACCCGGAGTTCCCCGTCCAAGCTCGCAACTTCGAAAATCGAAGAGAACACTCTAAACAAGTTGGCTAAACTTGTGTAGAATGATGTTGTGGTTTGGAATCTCACTTCAAAAATCTTTCTTTATGTGTATATAACTCACTAGAAGAAACTAAAGAGCAAATATGAAGGAGGAAGAAGATGGTGGCAATATTTTAACAGGAGATGATAAATATAACCATGGTAAGAAAAAATGAAATATATCATTATATATTTTATTTCTTCTCACTATCAACCATGGTTAAAATGATGGAGACATTATTTAACTTGAGTTTAAGTCATAAAGAGAAGGATAACTCAAGGTTAGAGGTAGGCGAGCTTGGTTAGGTTAAAAAAAGAATGTAGAAGCTAGAAAGAATTATCCTTTTCTTTTCAATATTGTTTTAAATACAAAATCAAATAATAATCCATCACTTAATCCATGGTGTGAGTCTTATATTGCCACCATTTCCATGTGTAAACAACCATGATAGATGGGTTTATGTATGTGTGTATGTATGCACATCCATATGTGCATGAAACAAGATAGAAAGAAAGAAACACATACATACATGCATACATCCATCATGTCCAAGAAAGGTTTTAAGTGAAAAAACGAATGGTTAAATGATAAATCAACACTTGATTTATCAATCCGGCCATATCACATATGAACCTACCAAAAGCAAGCCGCCCGATCAATGTTCGGTATACTATACGCACATTTTAATCGGGTGCATGCGCATATCGCATACGCGCACCACAACGTTTCGCCTGGACTAGGTAACTCCTGTGTGGGACTCTAAGACTCGTCAATACGCCGGCAGAGGGTAATGATCATATCAAGTGCCCCCAAACTGCAAGCGGTCAGCTAAACGTAACGGCCACCCGGGTATTGAACGATCAGAAGAAAACAAGCGAACCTGCTACAACTCCCGTCGAGCCAACCGGCAACACTACCGTACTGTCCGGTCTCTTCGTCAGATATGCTGCATATCGAACCTAGGGATGGTCACGTCGACCCCAATAACTCAATATGTCGTGCCAGTGAATGGTCTATAACAGATCGAGAAACTACTGATAACACTTATCAGCAATTCTCAGCAGCCCTGGCCAGGGACTTGCTGATATAACCAGTTGGGCACAGCACAGCATCAACTCCCAATACTGGGAGAGACGAAACTCCTCCTATCGCTCATCGCCTTCGTGTGTCTCGGGACTGTACCCAACGGCCACCTGTTTGCACGACTCGGTAGAGCCGTGGTAGGGTGGCAATCAAAGAACAGTGGGAGAACACACAAGACTCTATGACGATCTCGGGTCTACAGACTAACCTGTACCAGTGTCACCTGAGAACTGCTATCCGACGATAGATATAATTCCATATAGGAGTTCTCGGTGAGTCCGTCCAGTGTACCCAGTCACCACTGAGCACCCGTATATGATCTTGATGTCAAACATCGATGAATGTGGGAACATTCATCGCCCATCGTATGGGTCTAGTATCATATACGCTAGTCTACTCTGGTATATCAATGCCCCGTCTCGATATACCTATGACTAGGGACATTCCAGGATATGCTTACAGACTACAGATGTCCCACTAGTATGATCTCCATCATAATCAAAGTAGTCAAGCCGATATCCTCAGGGCTTTATCAGCATGTATGAATGAATAAAAGCATGATCAAATCAACATATCAGATAAAGAAGAACCAGATAGCATACTATCATGTCGAGCAAGAATGCATACTGAATATATATATACATGTATAGATACATCCACCATCATATAATGGCCTCTAGGGCATACATATATCCAACAATCTCCCACTTGCACTAAGGCCGGTTATTAGCGTATCTCATACCCAACATCTCAAAAAGTCGCTCATGCTATGGCTGAGGGAGGGCCTTGGTGAGTGGATCCGCGGCATTATTCTTTGTGTCTACTCTCTTAATCTCGATCTCGCGGCGATCTACAATCTCCCGGATCAAATGAAAGCGCCTCAGGATGTGTCTGGACCGCTGATGGGACCTGGGCTCCCTGGCTAACGCCATAGCCCCATTATTATCACAATACAAGGGTATTGGATCAATAATGGTTGGAACTACTCCTAGCTCCGAGACGAACTTCTTCATCCAGACGGCTTCCTTGGCGGCATCATTTGCAGCAATGTACTCAGCCTCCATCGTAGAGTCTGCAACGGTATCCTGTTTGGAACTCTTCCAACTTACCGCCCCTCCATTGAGGATAAATACAAACCCTGAGATAGATTTGATGTCATCCTTATCATTCTGGAAGCTCGAATCGGTAAAGGCCTCCATTTGGAGATCTGTATTACCATACACCAAGAACAATTCTTTAGTCCTTCGTAAGTACTTAAGAATTTTCTTCACAGCTGTCCAGTGGTTCTCCCCTGGGTTGGATTGATACCTGCTTACAACACTAAGTGCATAAGCTACATCTGGGCGTGTACATAACATCGCATACATTATAGATCCTACTGCCGAAGCATAAGGTATAATGCTCATGCGAGCTCTCTCTTCATCGGTCTTTGAACAAGAATCCTTGGAGAGAGTGACTCCATGGCAAGCGGGTAAGGCACCCCGCTTGGAGTCTTCCATACTAAACCTTTTTAGGATGGTGTTGATGTACCTGGTTTGGGACAATCCCAATAACTTTTTGGATCTATCCCTATAGATCCTTATGCCCAGGATGTATGTGGCATCACCCAGGTCCTTCATGGAGAACCTTAGTGATAAGAATGATTTGATCGACTGTAGCATAGGAATATCATTTCCTATCAGAAGAATGTCATCTACGTACAATACGAGGAATGTGACAGCTCTTCCAACAACCTTCTTATAAACACAAGGTTCATCTGGATTTTTGATGAAATCAAACTCTTTGATAACATCATCGAAACAGATGCTCCAACTCCGAGATGCCTGCTTTAACCCATATATGGATTTAAGCAGTCTACATGCTTTCCCGCTGCTCTCACTGTCAATGAAGCCCTCTGGCTGATCCATATAAACGCATTCTTCTAAATCTCCATTTAAAAATGCTGTTTTAACGTCCATCTGCCAGATTTCATAGTCGTAATGAGCAGCAATAGCAAGTAGGATCCGAATGGATTTAAGCATGGCTACGGGCGAAAAAGTTTCGTCATAGTCCAAACCTGGTCTTTGACGAAAACCTTTTGCCACAAGTCTTGCCTTATAGGTTTCTACCTGCCCATCTACACCAATCTTTCTTTTAAAGATCCATTTGCATCCCACAGGTTTTACTCCGGGGGGTACAATGTCCAAAGTCCATACTTTGTTGGTGTACATAGACTCCATTTCGGATCTCATGGCATCCAGCCACTTCACAGAGTATCCACTCGTGATAGCTTGCTGAAAACTGGTAGGATCATCATCATCCATGATGCAATCTTCTCCGTTACCATCAATGAGGAAACCGTAGTACCTCTCCGGTAGGCGAGAAGTCCTACCAGACCTTCGGAGTGGTCGAGGTTCCTCAGTTTCTATTGCAACTGCCGGTTCAACCAAATCGTCATTAGTAGTTTGTGTTTCTAGAACCTCTTCTAGATCCACCACCTTGCCATCATCTTTATCTGTGAAAAACTCTTTTTCTAAGAATGTGGCATACTGAGAAACAAACACTTTTTGTTCCTCTTTGTGGTAGAATAGATATCCATAAGAATTCTTTGGATATCCTACAAAGTTACACATGACTGACCGTGTCTCGAGTTTGTCCGGATTCTTCTTTTTAACATAGGCCGGGCAACCCCAAATCTTAATTCTCTTAAGAGATGGTCTCTTCCCATGCCATATCTCATATGGCGTGGTAGACACGGTTTTGGTTGGAACCCTGTTTAGTAGAAACGCTGCAGTCTCCAATGCATGCCCCCAAAACGAGACTGGTAACTCAACGTCACTCATCATGGACCGGACCATATCTAATAGGGTCCTATTCCGTCGTTCTGACACACCGTTGTGTTGTGGTGTGTAAGGAGGAGTAAGCTGAGAGAGAATCTCATTCTCTTTTAGGAAGTTTGCAAATTCTATACTGAGATACTCACCACCTCGATCTGATCGAAGAATCTTGATACTCAAGCCGGTTTGTTTTTCTACTTCTTGTTTATATTCAATGAATTTCTCGAAAGCTTCGGACTTGTGCTTTAATAAAAATACATGACCGAATCTTGAGAAATCGTCGGTGAATGTAATGAAGTATGAAAAACCGCCTCTAGCCTGTATAGACATTGGCCCACATACATCACTATGTATGAGGCCAAGGAGCTGAGTAGCTCTTTCTCCATGTCCGGTAAACGGAGTTTTGGTCATTTTACCCTTGATACAAGACTGGCAAGTCGCATAAGATTTATATTCAAAAGAGTTTAAATATCCATCTTTGTGTAACTTGTTTAGTCTTGTTTCGTTAATATGACCAAGTCTACAATGCCAAAGAAAAGCTTCATTTAATTCTGAAAGTTTTCTTTTATTAGTGTGTTGTATACTGAAAACTGTGTGTTGATTTAGGACATATATTCCGTTATTAAGCGTACCATACCCAACCAACATTTGATTCAGGTGAATGTTCATAACATTGTTCTGCAATACAAAATTATATCCTTCATTGTCCAATAAAGAAACGGATATTATATTACATAGCATACTTGGTACAAAATAACATGGATTCAAAATCAAAATACATCCAGATGGCAACCCCAAGTGATACTCTCCCACTGCTACTGTATGTACATTGGAACCATTTCCAACGCGGAGAGTATGGTCACCTGTCTTCAAAACCTTGCTATTTCTCAGCCGCTGCATAGAATTGCAAATGTGAGAACCTGAACCGGTATCCAATACCCAGGAAGCAGAATTTATTGAAAAACAGTTTTCTGTTACAAACGCACCTGAAGCAGAAGCATCACCATGCTTCTTCTTGAGACTTAAGTACTCCATGCAGTTGCGCTTCCAATGTCCTGTCTTGTGGCAATGAAAACATTCGCCTTTCCCCGAGTCTCCAGCCTTGGACTTTTCCTTTCCCTTCACCTTTTTAACTCCACCCTTAGGATTAGTGGGCTTCTTCTTTTTCTTTCCCTTGGCCTTAGCTTTCGGGCGAGAAGAGGAAGACTGCCCAATAGTCATAACGGGAGTTTTTGCTGACTTCATAGTGCTCTCTGCACTCCTTAACATGTTAAGGAGTTCAGGGAGTTCCTTCTCCATGCCGTGCATGTTGAAGTTCACTATGAATTGAGCAAAGGTGGAGGGGAGGGACTGCAGAATAATATTTATATATTGTTCATTATCCATTGTCCATCCTAGGTCCTCAAGCTCTTCTATAAGAGCTATCATCTTCAGAACATGGTCTCCTACTGGTGTGCCAGGGGCCATTCGTATCTGAAACAGTTTCTTTGATGCTTCGTATCGTAATACGCGGGATTGCTCTCCATACAACTCCTTTGTATGGAGAAATATGGTTTGAATGTCCATATTCTCGTGCTGCTTTTGATGTGTATTGTCCATCGATGCAAGCGCGAGGCATTTGGCCGTGGCACAGTCAGCGTCCCATGTCTTGCGGACTTCAACGTCCGCAACTGAGGATTTTGGACCTGGGACGGGCAGGGCTGAAGCCGTGAAGACATATGATACTTTATCATAAGTCAAGGCGATTTTCAGATTCCTCAGCCAGTCTTTATAGTTGGTCCCATTCAGTTTGTTTTTATCTAGTAGAAGCTTGAGTCCAGTCATGGGTATCTGCCATTAAGAGAGAGAAAAGAATACACTCAGCGAAAGCTCTTACATAGATCAGATTGGTTATTATCTTGTCTAATCGATGTCTCCCACTGTTTTAATCATGTTTTTCTTTCAAACCTTAAAACGAAAACTAGCCAGGATTAATTACAGTCTACAACTTCGCTAACCGTTCAGCCAGGCCAGTGTCGGTACTTAAGGGAGGTTCCCCGTGCTTTCGCACGGACCTAATTAAAGTAAACCTCGTTTTCCCAGAGGCGTAGCCCCGTTAACACCTTTCTAGACACCTAATGAGTTAGCTAATTGTAAACTGCAAAACTCTCCTAGGAGCAACTATTGCCCACAGTGGGATCGGGATCCAACCATCACATGGAAGGTATGCAATCTCATTGCAAATTTCAACACTTGAAATTCCCGATGTAATTTTTACCCCTAGTACTTATGACCTTAACTACGGTCAACAAATCATAAGTACCAGTCAAGTTCTACCCGTCATTTCTTGATCAATTAGACCCACCCATATGACCCTTAACTATGGTCAACAAAGTCGCATGAATGTCCTAATTAATCTGCATCATATGCAGTGTAGGAAGACATCACTTAGCTACCGTACACTACGCCTTAACTAAAGTCAACAAACGTAGCACGAATACTAAGTACTCTACTTCCTAAAATGATGGAGGGTTGCGGATGATTTTTAAGAAAATCATTAACGCTTTGAACTTGATATCGTTGTAGAATCAAACGGTTTTCAAAAGGAGTGGTTTGTGCTCCGCAGTTTTGAAATATAGCTTTTTCATAAAGAGCCGAGTGGTTTTCAAATTTGATTCTACAACATCTTTTTATTTTTATTTTCTTTACATTAATCATATTAATGTAATCCCATCATTTAAGTCCTTAAGCCAATCACATAAAAGAAACGAAAATAACACGTACTCTTATGCCATCCGCATTCGCCGCAATGTTCCGTTATGCACCGTTAGGTTACTTAACTAACGGCATACCGGGACGGGACTAGCGCGGGTGTAAAACATAAGCAACGTCTAGTATATATCATATATATATAATATGTCATTCGTCTCAGATATCACAGAACACAGGCAGCAGAAACATATATATAATGTGGGATATACTAGGACGTCCGTATTTAGTATTTAGCCAATAATAGAAAATACGGATTCCACAGTCGCGATGAATAGCCATGCCCACACCCCTAGACCCCTACAAGAGCGGCAAGCGACCCTACCAATCCTGGAGTTTAGGAGACCCGGTCTCGACTCCTCGAGATGGCCTCCCACTGAACCCCAGAACACGGTCACTTGTGCTCCCTACCTTGGGTCTATCCTAATGCGGAAAAGTAAATAATATACAACACTGGTGACACAACCTCAACCCGGAAGTTCCCCAAATAAAAGAATATTACATTACATTTGAATTTACATGAATGAAAATATAAAACTCTCATCTCACATAAAAAAAACCCGGCTATTCAATCGCGACAATCCTGCACATCATATCTCAGCAACACATAATATCACATATCATCAACGTAAGTAAGTATGCGTACCCCGATTGTCGTTGACGTATAGCAACGAAACCGGCGATATCGAACATACTACACTTACGGTCACAGAAAAGAAAGTGTAAAACTACAATATTTGGAATCCACATTCTCTTTAGACATCATAAATGCGAAATATCACATATTTCGTATTTCATGCCTAAACTATATGAATTCCACATATTGTATCAAATTCCTGATAAACAGACAGTATTAAAGTTTTCGAACGAACGATCAAGCACCCAAGATTCACTAAAGCTCAACACTTGAGCAGGGTTCAGAAATCCGGAGTGTGACACAGTAGTAGCGGTCCAGCCGTAGAAGGGTCAAGCCAACGCCTCACATGTGGCACGCCGTACTGCCCCAAACCCTAAGGTTCAAAGGGCGATTCAAGTCGGTCACATAATCGAGTTAAGGTTTGTTGTCTTCTAGAGGGTCCACCACAAAAAGACTCGCACGTATCTCCAAAGTATTTAAACCGCGTGAATAGTGAGCAGATGATACTCGTTCAAACACTTCAATACTTTCTAATTTACCCGGAAAAGCGACGAAATGAAAATTCCGATCAAATCTACGCGTCTAAAACCATCTCTAGATAATACAGTGCTATTTTCATATTAAACATACCTAAAACACAGTACAAGAAGACATAAGAATTATAGTGCAATTTTCATGCAATGATACCACTGTACGGCCGCGGAGCCGCGGCCTAAGCAAGTAATTGCCGCGGTTCCGCGGCCATATGAACTGTTCATGGCATCGTATTTCACCATAATTCTTATTTTTCCCTGCTGTAGTTTTTAAGTATTTTTAATTCTGAAAAACGTCAGATTTTAAAATTTGTCCAGAGAGGGTCTTGAAATATCGTATTTTTGTCCGATTGGGATTTTTACTTCGTAAAAGCGTCGCCTAATGTTCTAGGTCGGCTCTGATACCAATGAAAGGTTTGTCTAGCACCCTATTTAGAGTTTTGAAGCATCACATGTCTCAAAGTTTGGATTTTGATGGTGCTAAACAAGCATGCAAAGGAATCGATCCTAGAAAATTAGGGTTACGAAATATAAAGCGAACAAAAAAAAGGGTTTCGAGACTACAACCTTTGTATCTCCCTTTCGCTGGACTCCTTGGTGTCTTGGGTGTTGGAAGAAGGTCCTCTTGAAGTCCTCTCACGTCCACGACGATCCACCCGGAGTTCCCCATCCAAGCTCGCAACTTCGAAAATCGAAGAGAACACTCTAAACAAGTTGGCTAAACTTGTGTAGAATGATGTTGTGGTTTGGAATCTCACTTCAAAATATAGGGTTGCTAGGCACACGCACAAGGGTCTACGAGGCATCAACCATGCCCGATTAAAAAATTAGCCGTGCCGAACAACCCGAGTACGGATCTTTAAACTAGAGATTAGGCGAAAACTAACATGTTAACAACTTTAACACTAAGTGAGAGGGATTACAACCTTTGTAGATCCGGTCCTTCACTTCATATGCTCCGTGTTGTGGTCCCTTCGCTGCGATCATCGGGTTCCGGACTCTCGAGAGGTTCTACGAAGAGAAAGATGCAACCTTTGCTTCCGATTTTCGATACTAAGATGATTTACCTTGAAGTTTCGTTAACACAAGCTAACACTCATGAAATGATGTGAACACCCTCATCTAAATGGCAAGGGAAGATGAGGATGATGAAGTAGGATTTTTGCTCTCTTGATTTATCTTTTTCTCACATTTATTCATCACTTGAAAAAAATCTAGAAAGCTTTTTCATGAAAGAATGAATGAAGAAGAAGATGAATAATAAAATGAATTAATTCCTTTTGTGATGAATAATGAAAAGAATAATATGATGAATAATGCAACCATGGTTGACTAAACCATTTGTAGAGAATTAACCAAGGCTAGGGTTTGGGTTAGGTTAAGAATGAGTCACTTGAAAATTTCTTCCACAAAAATAAACCAAAACCTTCTAGAATCATCTAGAAAGCTTAACCCTAATCCAAACCCTAATAATGTTTAAACTCCACTAAACATGTTGCATTAGTTATCATATCATGTTACAATATTATATATCACATATATAATATTATCATAACAAAATAAAATAATACAATTAACATATATCGCATATATATCAATATATTACCCGAGTGAGAAAAAGAATCTTTTAGTGAGATAATATAAGTTAATGTAATTTAATATATCATATATATTATTATACATTAAATTATCGAATCAACACTTGATCCGACAATCCGGCTATATCGCATATAACCGACTAATATTTATCCGTACCGATTCATCGAATCAACACTTGATCCGATGACCCGGTTGATATCAAATATCGCGAGAATAGAATACGGTATCTCATATCGTATTATTCTCGGTCCCGCACATATCACATATGTGCCCCTACTCCGTTTTGCCTGAGTCAAGAAAGCTCTGTGTAGGACTCTAAAGAATCGTCAATACGCCGGCAGTAGGTGATGATCATATCAAACACCCACAAGCTGCAAGCGGTCAGCTAAACGTAACAGCTACCCAGGTATTGAGCGCTCAGAAGATCAACAAGCAAGCCTGTACATTCTCCTGTGAATCCAATCAGTAACACTCCCGTACAGTCCGGTCTTGTCGTCTGATATGTCGCATATCTTACCTAGGGGTGGTAAACGTCAGACCCCAGTAGCTCGATAAGTCGTGTCGATATGAGGTCTATAACAGTTCGAGAAACTACTGATAACACTTAACAGTAAATCTCAGCAACTCTGGCCAGGGATTTCCGGTTATAGCCAATCGAACACAGCACAACATCAACTCCCTATACCGGGAGAGACGAATCCCCTCCTATCGCTCATTGCCTCCATGTGATTCGGGACTGTACCCAAAAGCCACCTTTTTGCACGCCCTCTTGGACGTGGTATGATGGAAATCAAAGCACAGTGGGAATCACACAAGACTCTATGACGATCTCGGGTCAACAGACTACTCTGTACCAGTGTCACCGGAGAACTGCCATCTGACGTGAGGTATAATACCATCTGGGAGTTCTCGGCGAGTCCGTCCAGTGTACCCAGTCTCTACTGAGCACCCGTACACCATCCTTGATGTCAAACACCGATGGATATGGGATCATCCATCGCCCATCATATGGGTCAAGATGTGTATACGCTAGTCTACTCTGGTGTATCGATGCCCTGTCTCGATACACCCTCGACTAGGAACAGTTATAGGATGTACTCGTCGACTACCGTGGCCCCACTAGTATGATCTCATCATAGTCCCAGTAGTCGAGTACATATCCTAAGGGCTTTATCAACATGTAATATAGAGACAATCAGACTACATGTTAAGATAAAGTACAACCAGATAGCATACTATCATGTCGAGCAAGAAAGTCCTCCCTATATATGTCCAAGCATCCATTACAATATACATCGTATGTACAGTAATGGCCTCTAGGGCATACATATAACTAACACAAAAACCTTTCTTTATGTGTATATAACTCACTAGAAGAAACTAGAGAGCAAATATGAAGGAGGAAGAAGATGGTGGCAATATTTTAACAAGAGATGATAAATATAACCATGGTAAGAAAAAATGAAATATATCATTATATATTTTATTTCATCTCACTATCAACCATGGTTAAAATGATGGAGACGTTATTTAACTTGAGTTTAAGTTATAAAGAGAAGAATAACTCAAGATTAGAGGTAGGTGAGCTTGGTTAGGTTAAAAGAAGAATGTAGAAGCTAGAAAGAATTATCATTTTCTTTTCAATATTGTTTTAAATACAAAATCAAATAATAATCAATCACTTAATCCATGGTGTGAGTCTTATATTGCCACCATTTCCATGTGTAAACAACCATGATAGATGGGTGTGTGTATGTGTGTATGTATGCACATCCATATGTGCATGAAATAAGATAGAAAGAAAGAAACACATACATACATGCATACATCCATCATGTCCAAGAAAGGTTTTAAGTGAGAAAACTAATGGTTAAATGATAAATCAACACTTGATTTATCAATCCGGCCATATCACATATGACCCTACCAAAAGCAAGCCGCCCGATCAATGTTCGGTATCCTATACGCACATTTTAATCGGGTGCATGCGCATATCGCATACGCGCACCACAACGTTTCGCCTGGACTAGGTAACTCCTGTGTGGGACTCTAAGACTCGTCAATACGCCGGCAGAGGGTAATGATCATATCAAGTACCCCCAAACCGCAAGCGGTCAGCTAAACGTAACGGCCACCCGGGTATTGAACGATCAGAAGAAAACAAGCCAACCTGCTACAACTCCCGTCGAGCCAACCGGCAACACTACCGTACAGTCCGGTCTCTTCGTCAGATATGCTGCATATCGAGCCTAGGGATGGTCACGTCGACCCCAATAACTCAATAAGTCGTGCCGGTGAATGGTCTATAACAGATCGAGAAACTACTGATAACACTTATCAGCAATTCTCAGCAGCCCTGGCCAGGGACTTGCTGATATAACCAGTCGGGCACAGCACAACATCAACTCCCAATACCGGGAGAGACGAAACCCCTCCTATCGCTCATCGCCTTCGTGTGTCTCGGGACTGTACCCAACGGCCACCTGTTTGCACGACTCGGTAGAGCCGTGGTAGGGTGGCAATCAAAGTACAGTGGGAGAACACACAAGACTCTATGACGATCTCGGGTCTACAGACTAACCTGTACCATTGTCACCTGAGAACTGCTATCCGACGATAGATATAATTCTATATAGGAGTTCTCGGTGAGCCGTCCAGTGTACCCAGTCACCACTGAGCACCCGTATATGATCTTGATGTCAGACATCGATGAATGTGGGAACATTCATCGCCCATCGTATGGGTCTAGTATCATATACACTAGTCTACTCCGGTATATCAATGCCCCGTCTCGATATACCTGCGACTAGGGACATTCCAGGATATGCTTACAGACTACAGATGTCCCACTAGTATGATCTCCATCATAATCAAAGTAGTCAAGCCGATATCTTCAGGGCTTTATCAGCATGTATGAATGAATAAAAGCATGATCAAATCAACATGTCAGATAAAGAAGAACCAGATAGCATACTATCATGTCGAGCAAGAATGCATACTGAATATATATATACATGTATAGATACATCCACCATCACATAATGGTCTCTAGGGCATACATATATCCAACAAGTATTGTACTAGACGTAGATCAGTACCCCCGATCATGATATTTGATAAAGAGGATACCAGATGAATAATGTGATAGATGTGACATTTGACCCGTACCCAGATTTGGGAGGCCGTACGATGGATTTACCGTACTAGTTATATATTGATGATATATCCGCACTCTTCAATCGAGCATGTCATATTATATTAAGGTATCGTATAGGATACTATTGAGGCGGGATCACCGACTATTATATGTATATATATGTATCGACTCAGATGTTAGGCGGTTTCCTTACCTTTCGATCGGCCTGTTTAGTTTGGCCATGTAGTGTAATTGTAAATATAGATTAGATTTGACTCATACCTATTTCAAAATCTAACGAATCGTGTGTATTTTAAAGACGGGACAAGGGATTCTACGGGTATTTCAAAGGACGTATCTTTTCTTCAAAACACCGTAGCCCTTATTTTCAAAACACCACGATTCGTGTTAATTCAAATGGCATCACTGTATGACTCATATTTATATAAATGCAGATTAGTTATCATTGTGTTTATCATTCAGCTCCCGCATATTATTACGGTTCGCATCGCATTTGCATGTTTATATTGTACTTCCATATGCCATTATTGAGATCATGCTGTCAGGACACCAGCACCATTACCAATGATGCGTATGTTCCACATACACTTACTTCCCGGCTCACACACATCATCATCGGTAATTGCCATGTCACGTACACTTTAGAAAATACTATTTCATTGACATAGCTTGCTAACTGATAGTTGCTATATGTTATAGCTTTCATATGCTAGTTTAATTATTGCATGATATCAGATGCATCCATATATTCATGGGTTATGCGGTATTATGGAGATTTATGTCGGTTTTCATGGTTATTGACATGGTGACTTGATGATTTCGGATTCTTCTTGATATTTTATGGATTTGGAAATCGCATGTGAAAATTTTGTAAACTGATGAACCATTTTAAAGAGAAAAAATGCAGTTTTCCTTGATATGTTGAGTATCATCCACCATGAAATTTTCTCGGTTCTGAGATGTTTTCGAGACCCAATTCGAGGAGTTGGATGAACCGTCTCGGGTACATGGTAGACCCGGTATGGTATCCCGGGGCAAGAAGTTCGAGTAGTAAATGATGAGCCCGGCAGAGGCAGACTGCCTGCCGGTGATTTTACCTGGCGCAGCGGATATCCGAAGGATACCGTACGTGGTCGTGTGATTGATGATATGGGCCGATCCGGACTGACGGAGCCCGAGGTATTGAGACAGAGATATTGAGATTTGATATTGAGATACTGAGATTTATGTTTTGTGTCGATACTTGACACTGATTTCTCTGTTGCTTTCATTGATGATGCGTGATTAACATACATATAGAAATCTCATTGATTAAAGAAAACAGTTGTCTCCCTCATGATATATTCTGTTTCCATTCGTAATGCATTCATACATCATATATCTGATATGTTGCTATCTGAGGCACTGACACGAGCATGTAGTATTACACTATACATAGCTGGACCAGGAATTTTTAATTGAGGATATTACCTGATACGACCTAGGATAGCGTTATGCATGCGATTTCTACTCGTAGATGTTTTCTAGTCATGAGTTAGCAACTCACCCCCGTTGTGCCACAGTTCCTTGCAGGTTTTGCCATACAGGTTTCGTTGCGGCATGTTGGCACACTGTTCCTTCCGGGTGATTGCTTTGGTAGGTGGGTTCTTTGCATCAGGACCACCTTTGGTTATTTATTATTTCAGTTGTATATAGAAACTCCATCAACCAGATTGTATATTTGATAGAGATGGAAGACCGAACTTGTTATTCTTTCGACCTTAGAGTCGCGCGTTGTATTATTATGGTTTTCATGCTGATTTTGGGTTTTCTTTTGAGTTTTGATCCTCGCCCTTCGGCGTTGTATATTATATTGCTTGCGTTGTTGTGACCATCGATTTACGAAGAGATAGCTCCCGCTTGGGAATGCCTTTTTATTTATTTCGTATACTATTCATGTTGTATCCCGTTCGGGGCCAGTATTTACAAAGGAGACTCTGCCGAAATTTTCAGAAAATACTTGAGATTTTAAAAATACATACTTCGGCCTATGTTGTTCAAAATACTTGCTTTAAATTGGTTTTTCCTTCACTCTACTGCTTCTTTGGTTTTGATTTCTGGGTTTTGGCTTACTTAGATTACGTACGTCTCGAAACGTTTCGTAATTTAAGTGCCGGTCATGTTCCGTACTTTTCGGGTCATGACGTAATGTTATATGGACTTGGAAAAAATTAGGAACCCCATGATATATATATTAACTTGTTGCAGTTAAATAGCCGTTTTTCCTATAAATGCTCATATTACTGTTTCATGTTGCATATATTACATTCATGGACTTCATATGATGTTCTCCGATATTTTTATTCCTAAGTATATATAACAGTGGAATGGGACGCTGTTATATATGTCTATATACATATATTAGTGGAATGGGACGCTAATATATGTGTATTGATTCATGCATTTATACTTATTCATTACTTGATATTTTCTGGATTTGAGGATCGTGGTGGTTTCATGAAATTATGCAAGTATTCTTATATTTTACTTGATATTTGGATGTATCCACTCAAAGATTTGTTTTAATACCGATACGGGATCGAGAGTGTCGGTGTTTGGCACTTAAGATTCGAAGGACGTATAATACCGATACAGGATCGAGAGTGTCGATGTTGGGTACTTAAGATTCGAAGGACATATAATACCGATACGGGATCGAGAGTGTCGATGTTTGGCACTTAAGATTCGAAGGACGTATAAATCTGTTTTGGATCATAAGTGTCGATGTTTGGCACTTAGGATTCGCTGTTTTGGATCATGAGTGTCGGTGTTTTGCACTTAGGATTCGCTGAGACTTACAGGATATATGAAAGTTACTTGATATTGGACACTTAGGATATACGAGAATTACTTGATAATTGGATACAAAATATATATGAGATTGACTTGATATTGGATACAGGATATATGAGATTGACTTGATATTGTACATTCAGGATTTATGAGACTTACATGATATGAGAGCCAATTTGGGGGCTGATTTGAGGAAATTGGGATTTGGATTGTCTGGATGGACTTTGGGTCCTACCACGATGTCAGGATTCCATGGGAATGACATGTTTTACCCCATACCCAGCATTTATTTTATATGCATTGCTTCATGTATTAGTTGTACCTGCTAGAGTATCTTTCATGACTGTTGCATATATATATTGTCATATCATTGCTTCATATATTAGTAGTACCGGATAGAGTACCTTACATGACTGTTGCTTACATATTGTCATATTATTGCTTCATGTATTAGTTGTATCTGCTAGTGTACCTTTCATGACTATTGCATACATATGACCTTTTATTGCTATTAGCTTGCCTATGTTAGATTCGCGTTGTACGTGCATACTTGCGATTACCTGCATATGTTATTTACTATTCATGTGTTGGCAACTCACCCCCGTTGTGCCACAGTATTTTGCAGGTTTTTCCCCAGAGTAGTCGAGGCAGGCTATTCATCTATCTTATCACCTTTTGCTGCGGATACCGCTTCGGCTCATAGTGTGCAGTTTTGCTTATGTGGGTTTTGCGGTTATCCAATGTTGTTTTTTTTTTTGTATATTCGTTGTATCTATGTACTCTCCATCTACTATTATCTTGTATGACTTAGAGACTTGATGTGAGGACGATATTGTATTATTTTGTGACTTAGAGGTCTTTTACTTATATCGTCTTTTATTTCTTCGCTACGGCGTCGTATATCTGTTGTGGTGGTTGTTTTCCGCCGTTGGGAGCGGATTTGCTCCCGTTGGGGATGCTTTACTTATATTTATGTTGTACCCATTTTTGGGGTTGGTTTTTACAAAGGAGGTGCTGCCGAAATTTTTAAGAAAGTAAAGTTGGACTTTAAAGAATTTGGTTTGAGATTTCAAAAGTTTTGAAAATGCTATTATCACTTACTACTTTTGATGGTTTAGATTGCTAGGTTTTCGGCTTACTTAAATTGCGCTACGCCTGTAGACGTTGCGTAGATTAAGGGCCGTCACGTGCCAATTTCGGGTCGTGACAAAGCTGGTATCAGAGCGCTAGGTTTTACCTTTCGGAGTGTAGGATGACCTTGGTATGATGGAGTAGGTAGCTTAAGAAGAGTAATGTAGCGTGTGTATGTCCGCGGCATACTCACGATCACGATACTCCGCCTAAAATGACCTAAGTACTAATTGCTTGAAATTCCTTCCTTGATGATACATATCCTTGTGATTCGATTTCCGTGTTCATATCGAATCCTATTTCCATTTATTGCCTTTGCCGCCGATGACCATGAGGACTCAGAGTGATGCAGCAAGAGCCGAGGTCAAAGTTGACTCGTGTAGGATGAGGACTGACCAGGATGGCACGCTCGTTGCACAGGAGCAGATGGATCCGCCTTAGATAGATCGTATTGCTAGGCTTGAGGCAGAGATGTAGGACTTGCGCCAGACGATGAGGTCTTTGGTTGAGGCCAGTTGAGCGCGGCGACAGGAGGTTTCCACTCCTGTTACCCAGTTGTTCCTTGCGATCGGCACTCAGCATCGTGTTACTCACACAGCACCAGTGGACACAGCCCGTTTTGACGGGGAGCATCTTTCCGAGACTTTGGGAGTTCAAGGACAGAGGAGGGCTCGTACTGTAGGGTTCCTAGGCACACTTATGAGGTCTCACAAGGCATCAACCATGCCAATTTCAAATTTTACAAGTGCCGAGAAACCCTAATACGGATCGTTAACTAAAGTTTAGGCGAAAACTAGAACTAGTAAACTACTTTATTAAGAAGTGAACGGAAATACAACCTTTGTAGATCCGGTCATCCACCTCCATAGCTCCGTGATGAAGTCCCCTCGCTGCGATCATCGGATCCCGGGCTCTAGCGTCGACTTCATCGAAAGAATGATCGGGCTAGGTCGTCGACTTCGATGCCGAAGATGATCTACGTCGAGGCATCACAAGATCAAGCTCCCACTTCACCAAGTCATGAAACTTGTGAAGAAAACACCCTATACTACTTGGCAAGAGGTAGAGGATGAAGAAATAGGAAGTGGGTTCACTTTAGAATTGGATTTCTCACTCTTTTTCTCAAGTTTCCATTGATGGAGGCAAGCTTCTTCATCTTGAAGAAGAAGAAGAAGAAGAAAATGATAATATGATAAGTTATTTTCAGATAGAAAATAAAAGGAATACTTATCATAAAGCAACCATGGTCAAGTGTAGAGAATGAACTAGGGTTAAATGGAATGGTTAGGGTTAAGCATGAAAACAAAAAAGGTCACTTAGTCAAAGCTTCATGAAGCTTCAACTAGCAAACAAAGAAAGCCATCATTCATTTATTTTGCAAAAATAAATAAACAAAATAAATGAATAAGTAAATCAAAACCCTAACCATTACACAACCATGGTTTAATCATACACTTAACAAAGTATGCTTGTATCATCAAACATGATACAATCAAGTGCACAAAAGTATATCACATATACAATGTGCATATCAAGTGAGAAAATCCTTTTAAAGTGAACCAATACTAGTTAATGCAAAGTAATATATCAAATATATAATTATGCATTAAATCATTAAATCAACACTTGATTTAACGATCCGGTCATATCTCATATAACCGACTAATATCCAATGTATCGGCTTATCGAATCAATCCTTGAATCGATAACTAGGTTATATCGCATACAACCAATCGATACATTCATCGCGAGAATGGAATACGGTATCACATACACGCATTATTCTCGGTCCCGCACATATCTCATATGCGCTCCTATTTCGTTTCGCTTGAGCCAGGAAACCTCTGTGTAGGACTCTAAAGACTCGTCAATACGCCGGCAGCAGGTGATGATCATATCAAACACCCACAAGCCGCAAGCGGTCTGCTAAACGTAACGGCCACCCGGGTATTGAGCGATCAGAAGATCAACGAGCAAGCCCGCTCACACTCCTATGAATCCAACCAGTAACACTTACCGTACAGTCCGGTCTCGTCGTCTGATATGTCGCATATCTCGCCTAGGGGCGGTAAACGTCAGACCCCAATAGCTCGATAAGTCGTGTCGATATGAGGCTCATAACGGGTCGAGAAACTACTGGTAACACTGACCAGCAAATCTCTGATCATCCCTGGCCAGGGACTTCCTGTTATAGCCAATCGAACACAGTGCAACATCAACTCCCTATACCGAGAGAGACGAATCCCCTCCTATCGCTCATTGCCTCCATGTGATTCAGGACTGTACCCAAAAGCCACCGTTTTGCACGCCCTCTTGGACGTGGTAAGGTGGAAATCAAAGCACAATGAAATCACACAAGACTCTATGACGATCTCGGGTCTACAGACTAACCTGTACCAGTGTCACCAGAGAACTGCTATCTGACGTAAGGTATAATACCATCTGGGAGTTCTCGGCGAGTCCGTCCAGTGTACCCAGTCTCTACTGAGCACCCGTACATCATCTCTGATGTCAAACACCAATGGATATGGGATCATCCATCGCCCATCTTTATGGGTCGAGAAGGTATATGCTAGTCTACTCTGGTATATCGATGCCCCGTCTCGATATACCCACGACTAGGGACCTTGAAGGATGTACTTATGGACTACCATGTCCCCACTAGTATGATCCGCATCGTAGTCTAGGTAGTCAAGTACACATCCTAAGGGCTTTACCAACATGTAACAGAGAGACAAATAGTGTACACGTTAAGATAAAGAGCAACCAGATAGCATACTATCATGTCGAGCAAGAAAGTCCTCCCTATATATGTCCCAGCATCCACTACACTATACATCCTATGTACAGTAATGGCCTCTAGGGCATACATATAACTAACAATCTCCCACTTGCACTAGGGCTATCTGTAGCAGTGGTTGTAGTATCTCATACTCAACCATCCCTTAAAAGTCTCTCTCTGGGAATAGGCCTTTGTGAGTGGATCCGCCGTGTAGTCCTCTGAGTCTACTCTCCTAACCTATATCCCTTGGAGATCAACCATCTCCATGATCAGGTGACACTGCCTTAGAATATGTCTGGATCACTGATGGGACGGACATTCCTTGGCATAAGCCACAACTCCATTGTCACACAATGGGTGGAACTAAGTTCATCTCATGAACAAATATACACCCAGACAGCCTCTTGGGTAGCATCTTAAGTAGCGATATATCCAGCCTTTATCGTCTAATATTCCACGGTGTTAGTGTATATGCCCTAGAGGCCATTACTGTATCATACTAGTATGTATATTACTTAATGGAAGCTTGGGATATTCACCTTGTATATACAATCTTGCTCAAAATAGTAGTATGCTACTTGGTTTATTTCTACTTCAATGTGTACATGTGTTTATCGTTGAATATTGCTTATACACATTAGTGGAGCCCTTAGGATCTATGCTTGATTACCAGCGATGTGATGGCCGTCACACTAGTGGGGCTGGGTAATCTAGAAGCACATCCTTATGCAGGTCCCTGGTCGCAGGACTATCGAGACAGGGCATCGATACTCCGGAGTAGACCAGCGCATGCGCTTCTCATCCCAGTGTGGGAGACGGTCTGTCCCACAGCCGTCAGTACGTCGTACTTGAGATAGTATGCGGGTGCCCGTTAGGTTACGGGTACACTGGACAGGACTCGTCGGGAACTGACCAGTTGGTATTATACCTATCGTCAGTTATCAGTTCCCAGGTGACATGAGTACAGCTTAGTCCGCTGACTTGACACTGTCACTTCGCCTCGGGTGTGTTCCCACTGTACTTTGATCACTACCCTACCACGGCTCAAAGGAGTCGTGCAAACAGGTGGTGGTTGGGTGCAGTCCCGAAGCACTTGGAGGCAGTGACGGTTAGACAGGATTCGTCTCTCCCGGTATTGGGGGTTGACATCGCGCTGTGTCTAGGAGAGCCATTACACGAGTAGTCCCTGGCCAGGGCAAACGAAACATACTGGTAGGTTTCCAGTGTTATCTCAGGGTGTTTTGGGCTTCGCTCCGGCACGACTTGTACCGCTATTGGGGGACTGACGTTTACCGCCCCTTAGGCCCGCCATGCGATGTATCAGACGAACAGACCGGACTGTACGGAGAATGTCACACTCAGGCTCAGTAGGAGTTCAGATGGGTTTCGCCTCGTCGGTCTTCTTGTCGGCATTACCTGGGGACCGTTACGCACAGCTAGTGCCGCTTGCGGTCTGTGGTTAAACCCACTGCCAGCGTAGTGTCGAGTCTTTAGAGTCCCACACAGAAAGCTTTTCTCCTTTAGGCAAAAGAGTAGAGGTCGCATGGTATTGCGACAGGTCGCATGGTTTTGCGACAGGGTTCGGTCACATCCGTGCACTTATGCACGTACAGTGTCCGGACAGTTTACACTAGCGGGCTTTGGTTTAAGCCAGATCGTAGTGTACCTTATGGGATTGGATTTATCCAGTTTGCATTCGTGTTCCTCGGAACGCGGATGCGGGTGTGTATGCACAGTTGACAGGGAGGCACAGATAGCGGATTCTCATTAGGGTTGTTGACAGTTGACCGTTGACTTTTTGACTTTTTGCTCAACCCTAATGAGAATATGATATGTGATTAACTATTATATTAATTAAGTATTATGATGACTTGGTTGTTGACTTTTGTTGACTTTGTTGACTTGTTGACTTTTGTTGACTTGTTGACTTTGTTGACCGGTTGACTAGGCTTGACTAGTTGACCATCATGATAACCATGGTTATCATTTCATGCCAAAGACTTTTACTTGCTGTTCATTTGAGTAAAATGAGTGCATGACATGATAAGATTATGGTTGCTTCAACCATCACACATAAGACTTTTTTGATATGATGAGTTATCATTGCTTTGGATTATGAGAGGGTGAGAGACAAAAGAGTTGCTCATTTTTCTTTCTTACTCATTCTCTCTCTTGTTCTTGAGCTCTTCACTTTGCTCTCACTCTCATCCTCTTGCTCCCTCTCTTGACTCTGTGGTTCATATCTCTCATGTGTTGAGAATCAAGAACCATAGATAAAATCCCATTCTATTTCTACTCTACTCATTCTAGTTCACTAGGTTTAGCAAACCAAGTGAACTAGTTTCTTTAAAGAACGAAGAAGGAGCTAAAGGTTTGAGCTTTCAAGTGGATCTATCTTCGGCGTACGGAGACGACGAGAAGGAGCCATCGGACTACCACCGGAGCTTGAAGAGAAGGAGTTCAAGACAAGCTAGGTATAACCATCTTCATCCGAGTAGCTAAATCTCTTTAGCAAGTTTGCTAGTTTAGTTTAGACACGATCCCGACCTTGTTTAGTCCATGTTGCCTCTTGCGATAAAAACTTGTTTTTTATACCGTTTCCGCCTCCCCGTAAGCACCGGGGGTGGCAATATGGACTTACATTGGTATCAGAGCCTAACTAAACTTAAACTAGCTTGGTAGTGAAGTGTAACGAAGTTCGGAACCGGAAAAATCCAAAAACCAAACTTTTTCAAAATCCTAGTTTCTGTTGAAATGTTTTCTGGTCAAAACAAGTTTTGTTATACACCTAAATTCGGCTAAGGGTTTTGTTAGAACACCCATGAAAAACGATCCACTGTTTCGTTCAAACCGCCGCGGTTCCGCGGCACGAGGTAGGCATATGCCGCGGAACCGCCGCCGTTTGTTGTCTTCTCTGCATCGTTTTTCGTGCAGTGTTGTTCTGGTTGGGTTTTGGGATTTTTAAGATATATTATATGTGCCCAGATTTTCCAGAATAGAAATTTACTTTTGGGGTCCTATAATTTCGTATTTTTTTCCGAACTTCACTGCACTTTGACTATGATGGTTATATCTGTGATGTTTGCATGTATTGAATGTCGGCTAATCGCTATAAGTCGATTAGTCGGGGTTATACATGATCTGTAATGTGCTGGAATGTGTATATAAATATGTTGGATTGTCGCGGGTGAATAGCCGGGGGTTGTGAGACGAGAGTTTTCTTTTCTTGCGATTCATGTAAATTTGTACTTTGATGTAATAATTATTTGTATGGCCGCACAACCGGGTCGGGGTTGTAGCCGTCATTGTATAATTTCTTTTTACTGTTTTTGCTCCTAGGATAGACCCATGGAGGGGTGCACAAACTACCGGGTATGCCGAAGTGTCGAGTGGCCTACTCATGGAGATGAGGGAGGTTGCTACACTTCGGGTACTTGGCGGGTAGTTTGCCGCACCCGTAGGGGTCTTGGGTGGGGTATTGGCTATTCACCGCGACCGTGTTATCTGTTTTTGTTACAGGCTCGTACAAATTACAGATTCCTAGTATATCCAATGTATTTATCTGTGATCTGAAATGTCTATCATTGCTTTCTATTTAGGCGTTGCTTATGTTTTACAGACGCGCTAGCCCAGCCCCCGCTCTGTCGTTAGTTAAGTAACCTAACGGGTAATGACGGGGCCCAGTGGCGAATGCGAATGGCATAAGCGTACGTCATATTTTGGTTGTTTTCTGCAATGGTAGGATTAAATGATGGGACGCATTAAAAGAACTAATGCAAGAATATCACGCATTAAAAGAACTAATGCAAGATAATAAACCAAGTTAAAGTCGTTGGAACACTTTCGAAAAACCACTCGGTTCTTTTCAAAACAAACTTTTAAAATACGGAGTTTGAGCCACTCCATTTAAAAGCTATCTCGTTCCATCGACTAAATTAAGTTCACTACGTTCACGGTTTTGCCAAAACCATCCGTAGCCCTCCATCATTTCAGTTAAATATTCGGTAGTATTCAAGCTATGTATTTTGACCTCACGCCAAGGCATAGTGATTGGTAGCTGCCGGATATTTATCTGTTGCATAGATAGAATGCGTTGGTTTGAGACAGTCATACTGCCATTTTGGCCTACGTCAAGGGTATGTACGGGTGGATTCAAATTAACCTGGATAATGATGGGACGAACTTGACATGTGACTTATAACATTTTGACCTCACGCCAAGGTCATAAGAGCATGGGGCAAAAATCCACATCGGGAGTTTCATAAGTACTGAAACTTGCTAGATTTGCATACCATTTGGAGTGTGATGATTCTGGTAGGATTCCTTCAGTTTCGTCACGCGATGATATTTGGATCCCGATCCTACTGTGAGTATATGCTACTCCTCGGGAAATTTCTCGCTAAACGATCAATGCTATAAACCTAGTAGGTGCCTAGAAAGGTGTTAGCGGGGCTACGCCCCCAGGGAAAAGAGGTTCTCTAATTAAGGAACTTCGCGAAAGCGTTGGAAAACCTCCCTCGAAGTACCGACACCTGCCTGGCCGAACGGTTAAGCAAGTATTGTACGGTGGGATTGATCCTGACTAATTCTTCCTTTATGGTTTGAGGAGGGATTCGAGAAACAGTGGGAACCATCCTGTTTAGACAAACTAAAAACCACTCTAAACTTGCAAGAGCATCATGCTGAGTGTTTTCCTCTTCTCTCCAAATTGCAGCGACCAATCAACATGACTGGACTTAAGTTACTCCTAGATAAAAACAAACTGACAGGGCCAAACTACAAAGATTGGCTCAGGAATGTCAAGATAGCAATCACTTATGACAAGCTGGGGTATCTTCTTACCACCAAAGCTCCCCCTGTCCCTGGTCTAACTTCCAGTGTCGCAGATAAGGAAATCCGCAAGACTTGGGAGATTGATAGCGCGAAGGCCAAGTGCCTCCTGCTTGCCTCGATGGACAACGAACATCAGAGGAGGCATGAGAATATGGACATGGAATCCATATTGCTCCATACAAAAGAACTGTATGGAGAGCAATCTCGTATCGCAAGATACGAAGCGTCGAAAAAGTTATTTTCGACAAGAATGGCCGTCGGATCATCAGTAGCCGAGCACGTGCTAAAGATGATCGGCTTCATTGAGGAGCTCGCTGACCTAGGGATCACATTGGAGAGTGAGCTATATACGGATATAGTTCTCCAGTCCCTTCCTTCCACTTACGCCCAGTTTATACTGAACTTCAACCTACAAGAAAAAGAGGTTGAACTTTCAGAGCTCCTCAACATGCTAAGGAGCGCAGAGGGCACCCTACAGAAAGGTAGGGATACATCCACTTTGTTTGTAGGAGGATCATCTTCTTCTAGGTCCAAGGCGAAAGCCAAGGGAAAGAAGAAGAAGGCCCCCGCCAAACCAAGGGGCGGTGTAAGTAAAGTGGATACGAAGGGAAAAGGTAAAAGCAACAAAGATAGCAGGGAAGCTTGTGGATAAGGAAGAATGCTTCTATTGTCATAAGAAAGGACACTGGAAGAATGATTGCAAGGCCTTGAAGGCCAGAACACAGGAATTGAAGCAGGTTGCAGCTTCAGCTTCAGGTGTGTATGTTATTGAAAACTGTCTTTCAATAAACTCTACTTCCTGGGTATTGGATACCGGATCAGGATCTCATATCTGTAATTCTTTGCAGGCGTTGAGAAACCGTAGGGTTTTGAAGGCAGGTGACATGACCCTCAGAGTTGCGAACGGAGCTAGCATGGATGCTAAAGCCGTGGGGGACTATCACCTGGGAATGTCAGATGGACATGTTTTGGATTTGCGTAATTGCTTTTTTGTATCCAACGCAACTTGTAATATCATTTCTGTATCTTTAGTTTCTAAAGAAGGTTATGAATTTGCGTTTGTAAGTAATGTTGTAAACATTCACCTTAATCAAGTTTTGATTGGGTCAGGTACTTTGAGTAATGGTATATACGTGTTAAACCAACCACAGATTTTTAATGTCCAGAATACACACAAAAGAAAGTCTCCAGAAATAAATCAGACTTTCTTGTGGCATTGTAGACTGGGTCACATAAATGAGAGAAGATTGACTAAGTTACATACAGAAGGGTATTTGAATGCGTTCGAATATCAGTCGTATGCCACTTGTCAATCCTGTCTCAAAGGAAAGATGACAAAGACTCCGTTTACTGGACATGGAGTAAGAGCGAGCGAGCTCTTGGGACTCGTACACAGTGACGTGTGCGGTCCAATGTCTACACATGCCCGAAGCGGACATTCTTACTTCATTACTTTTACGGATGACTTCTCAAGGTACGGTTATGTCTTCTTAATGAAACATAAGTCCGAAGCCTTTGGAAAATTCCAGGAGTATAAGAATGAAGTAGAGAAACAGACCGGCAAAAGTATTAAGATTCTAAGATCGGATCGAGGTGGAGAATACTTAAGTGCCGAGTTCCTGGACTATTTAAAAGAGAACGGAATTCTCTCTCAGCTTACTCCTCCTTACACCCCGCAACATAACGGTGTATCGGAGAGACGGAACCGCACCCTATTGGATATGGTGCGGTCCATGATGGGTAACACTGAGTTACCGCGATCATTCTGGGGGTATGCGCTAGAATCAGCTGCGTACCTTTTGAACCGAGTTCCGACTAAGACTGTGCCTTCCACACCATATGAAATGTGGAGTGGGAAGAAACCCTATCTTCAATATCTGAAGATCTGGGGATGTCCGGCTTTTGTCAAAAAGCAGCATGCGGACAAGCTCGAGGCACGTTCAGTACTGTGCAAGTTTGTGGGATACCCAAAGAACACCAGGGGGTATCTTTTCTACTACGCAGAGGAACAAAAAGTCCTTGTTTCTCGTAATGCCCACTTTCTAGAACATCAGTTCTTAGAAAAGGAAATAAGTGGGAGCGCAATAGAACTGGAAGAAATTCCAGAACCGCAGACTGTTACTGAAAGTTTGGTGGAACCAGAGGGTTCAACAGGACAGGACATTCCTACGCCGCTCCGCAGAAGTAGTAAGCAGTCTCATCCGCCCAAGAGATACTGCGGTTTTCTCATAGACGGGGATAGAGAGGATTGCATCATAGATTATGATGAGCCTACTAGCTTCCAGCAGGCCGTTCAGAGCGTTGACTCAGTGAAATGGCTGGATGCAATGCGGACCGAAATGGAGTCCATGTACACCAACAAGGTATGGACGTTGGACGTTGCTCCAGACGGGGTAAAACCCGTAGGATGCAAGTGGATCTTCAAAAGGAAGATTGGTGTAGATGGACAGGTTGAGACCTATAAAGCAAGGCTGGTAGCAAAGGGTTTTCGTCAGAGACCTGGCTTGGACTATGATGAAACCTTCTCTCCAGTAGCCATGCTGAAATCCATTCGGATCCTTCTTGCCATTGCTGCCTTCCACGATTATGAGATTTGGCAAATGGACGTAAAGACAGCTTTTCTAAATGGAAATTTAGAGGAGTGTGTCTATATGGACCAGCCAGAGGGTTTCATTCAGAGTGGGAGCAGCGGAAAGGTGTGCAAGTTGCTTAAGTCCATCTATGGACTAAAGCAGGCATCGCGGAGTTGGAACATCTGCTTTGATGAGACGGTCAAGGAATTTGGCTTTATCAAAAATTCAGATGAACCATGCATCTATAGTAGATTTGTAGCGAGAACTGTAGTATTCCTCGTTTTATACGTGGATGACATTCTCTTAATAGGAAATGACATTCCTATGCTACAATCTGTCAAGGGGTTCTTGTCACACAAGTTCTCCATGAAACACCTGGGTGATGCCTCGTACATTCTTGGTATCCGGATCTACCGTGACAGGTCCAAGAGGATATTAGGACTTTCACAGTCCAGGTACATCGACACCATACTGAAGAGATTCAGTATGGAAGATTCCAAGCGCGGTAACCTACCGGCTTGTCACGGGATCACCCTCTCTAAAGAGATGTCTCCCAAGACTGATTTGGAGAGGGATCGCATGTCTATTATACCCTACGCTTCTGCGGTAGGCTCTATAATGTATGCGATGTTGTGTACCAGACCGGATGTAGCTTATGCACTGAGTGTGGTAAGCCGGTATCAGTCTAACCCTGGGGAGAAACACTGGCGAGCGGTAAAGAACATTCTCAAGTACCTGAGAAGGACTAAGGAGATATTCTTGGTGTATGGCGGAAAAGACCTCCAGATCGAGGCCTTTGCTGACTCCAGCTTCCAGAGTGACAAGGATGATTCCAAGTCCATGTCGGGTTTTGTCTTCACCCTCAATGGAGGGGCGGTGTGTTGGAAAAGTTCCAAACAACAAACCGTTGCAGACTCGACGATGGAAGCGGAATACATCGCTGCATCTGATGCCGCAAAAGAAGCTGTCTGGATAAGGAAGTTCTTGAAAGAACTTCAGGTGGTTCCGTCCATTGTTGATCCAATACCTCTGTATTGTGACAACAACGGGGCTATAGCTTTAGCGAAGGAACCCAGGTCCCATCAGAGATCCAGGCACATCTTGAGGCGGTATCACCTGATCAGGGAGATCGTGGATCGCCAGGAGATCGAGGTTCGGAGAGTCGCTTCAGAAGACAACACTGCAGATCCATTCACCAAGGCCCTACCCCAGACTCAGTTCGAGCGGCTGATCGAGATGATAGGTCTTCGATACGCCAGTACATGGCCTTAGTGCAAGTGGGAGATTGTTAGTGTATATGCCCTAGAGGCCATTACTGTATCATACTAGTATGTATATTACTTAATGGAAGCTTGGGATATTCACCTTGTATATACAATCTTGCTCAAAATAGTAGTATGCTACTTGGTTTATTTCTACTTCAATGTGTACATGTGTTTATCTTTGAATATTGCTTATACACATTAGTGGAGCCCTTAGGATCTATGCTTGATTACCAGCGATGTGATGGCCGTCACACTAGTGGGGCTGGGTAATCTAGAAGCACATCCTTATGCAGGTCCCTGGTCGCAGGACTATCGAGACAGGGCATCGATACTCCGGAGTAGACCAGCGCATGCGCTTCTCATCCCAGTGTGGGAGACGGTCTGTCCCACAGCCGTCAGTACGTCGTACTTGAGATAGTATGCGGGTGCCCGTTAGGTTACGGGTACACTGGACAGGACTCGTCGGGAACTGACCAGTTGGTATTATACCTATCGTCAGTTATCAGTTCCCAGGTGACATGAGTACAGCTTAGTCCGCTGACTTGACACTGTCACTTCGCCTCGGGTGTGTTCCCACTGTACTTTGATCACTACCCTACCACGGCTCAAAGGAGTCGTGCAAACAGGTGGTGGTTGGGTGCAGTCCCGAAGCACTTGGAGGAAGTGACGGTTAGACAGGATTCGTCTCTCCCGGTATTGGGGGTTGACATCGCGCTGTGTCTAGGAGAGCCATTACACGAGTAGTCCCTGGCCAGGGCAAACGAAACATACTGGTAGGTTTCCAGTGTTATCTCAGGGTGTTTTGGGCTTCGCTCCGGCACGACTTGTACCGCTATTGGGGGACTGACGTTTACCGCCCCCTAGGCCCGCCATGCGATGTATCAGACGAACAGACCGGACTGTACGGAGAATGTCACACTCAGGCTCAGTAGGAGTTCAGATGGGTTTCGCCTCGTCGGTCTTCTTGTCGGCATTACCTGGGGACCGTTACGCACAGCTAGTGCCGCTTGCGGTCTGTGGTTAAACCCACTGCCAGCGTAGTGTCGAGTCTTTAGAGTCCCACACAGAAAGCTTTTCGCCTTTAGGCAAAAGAGTAGAGGTCGCATGGTATTGCGACAGGTCGCATGGTTTTGCGACAGGGTTCGGTCACATCCGTGCACTTATGCACGTACAGTGTCCGGACAGTTTACACTAGCGGGCTTTGGTTTAAGCCAGATCGTAGTGTACCTGATGGGATTGGATTTATCCAGTTTGCATTCGTGTTCCTCGGAACGCGGATGCGGGTGTGTATGCACAGTTGACAGGGAGGCACAGATAGCGGATTCTCATTAGGGTTGTTGACAGTTGACCGTTGACTTTTTGACTTTTTGCTCAACCCTAATGAGAATATGATATGTGATTAACTATTATATTAATTAAGTATTATGGTGACTTGGTTGTTGACTTTTGTTGACTTTGTTGACTTGTTGACTTTTGTTGACTTGTTGACTTTGTTGACCGGTTGACTAGGCTTGACTAGTTGACCATCATGATAACCATGGTTATCATTTCATGCCAAAGACTTTTACTTGCTTGTTCATTTGAGTAAAATGAGTGCATGACATGATAAGGTTATGGTTGCTTCAACCATCACACATAAGACTTTTTTGATATGATGAGTTATCATTGCTTTGGATTATGAGAGGGTGAGAGACAAAAGAGTTGCTCATTTTTCTTTCTTACTCATTCTCTCTCTTGTTCTTGAGCTCTTCACTTTGCTCTCACTCTCATCCTCTTGCTCCCTCTCTTGACTCTATGGTTCATATCTCTCATGTGTTGAGAATCAAGAACCATAGATAAAATCCCATTCTATTTCTACTCTACTCATTCTAGTTCACTAGGTTTAGCAAACCAAGTGAACTAGTTTCTTCAAAGAACGAAGAAGGAGCTAAAGGTTGGAGCTTTCAAGTGGATCTATCTTCGGCGTACGGAGACGACGAGAAGGAGCCATCGGACTACCACCGGAGCTTGAAGAGAAGGAGTTCAAGACAAGCTAGGTATAACCATCTTCATCCGAGTAGCTAAATCTCTTTAGCAAGTTTGCTAGTTTAGTTTAGACACGATCCCGACCTTGTTTAGTCCATGTTGCCTCTTGCGATAAAAACTTGTTTTTTATACCGTTTCCGCCTCCCCGTAAGCACCGGGGGTGGCAATATGGACTTACACACGGTATCTAGCTTGGAACTCTTCCAACTTACCGTCCCTTTACTGAGGGTAAAGACAATGCTTGTGACTGACATTCAGTCGTCTTTATCACCCTGGAACCTTTCCAGTGATTCTCCCCAGGATCGATTGATACCATCTCACTACAACTAGTGAGAATCCTAACATCCATTTAGATCTATCTCATAGATCCAAAATCCAGGATTTAGGAGGTATCACTTTGATCCTATATGGAGAATCATTGTGATAATCGGAGATTGACCGAGCGTAGATTAGGAAACTTCTTTCTTATCAAGAGTATGTCATCCACGTACTCTACGAGGATCACCACCATACTCCCTACTATCTTTTTGTATATACAAGGTTCATCTACCATTTTGATGAAGTCAAACTCTTTAACTACTACATCAAAACAGACGTTCCAACTCCGCGATGCCTGCTTTATCACATAAAACATCTTGCACGCGTTTCCGCTGCTCCCACTGTTTACGAAGCCCTCTGGCTGTGTTCTTATAGACGTTCTCTTCTAAATCATGATTTAGAAAAGCAGTCATGGCACCCAACCGCCAGATATCGTAGTCATGGTATGTAGCCGTGGCAAGTAGGATCTGGATGGACTTAAGCTTGGTTACTTGAAAAAGGTTTCATCATAATCCACGCCTGGTAAATGATGCAAACTTTTAACAAGTCTATCTTTGAAAGTCTCAACTTTTCCATCTACACCAAGTAATCTTCTCAAGATATACTTGCTCCTGATGGGGATTTAACCCTTCAGATATAGCAGCCAAAGTCCATACTTTGCTGGTGTACATGGATTCCATCTCAGATTACTAAGCATCCAGCCATTCATACAGAGTTCCTACTCTTGATGGCCAGCTCGAAACTAGTTGGGTCATCATCTCATGATGCAATCCTCGCTCCCACTGTCATAGAGAAATAGAAGTATCTCTCAGGTGGGTGAGGAACCCTACTAGATCGGCGGAGAGGCTGAGGTTCGTTGGTTACTATTGAATCTTTCGGTTCTGTCAAATCATCAGCTGCAGTTTGTATAGATGGAACATTTCCAGTTCTACATAACAGACCTTGCCTCGAGCTTGTCCGGATTTTGCTTTTAGACATAGGCCGGACAACCCCAAATCTTAACTAACTTAAGATATGGGCTCTTCCCTTTCCATATCTCATATGAAATGGTAGGCAGCTGATTTGATCGGAACCCTATTCAATAGGTATGCAGCTTCTCAAGTGCATAACTCCCAAAAGGAAATAGGTAACTCAGTAGTACTCATCATAGAGCGCACCATATCTTATAGGGTGTGATTGCTCCGCCCCGATATACCATCTTGTTATGGTGTATACGGAGGAGTAATTCTGAGAGAGAATCCCATTCTCCTTTAGAAAAGTCCAAGAATTCCGTGCTCAAGTATTCTCCTCCTTGATCTCATCAAAGGGCATAATACTTATACCCTTATTGGTTCTCTACTTCTAACTTATATTCTATGAATATCTCAAAAGTTTCGGACTTGTGTTTCAACATGAACATATGTCTGAATCTTGAGAGATCATCAGAGAATGCAATGAAGTACAAAGAACCGGTCTTGGCATGTGTAGACAGGGGACCTTTATACATCAACATGTATCATCCCAAGAGTTCACCAACTCTTTCTCTGTTTCCAATAAACAGAGCTGGTGTCATTATATCTTTGTGACATGACTGGCAAGTTTCACAAGATGGAAATTCAAACTGATTTAAATATGCATCTACAAGTAACTTCAGCTAGTCGGGTCGCATTAATATGACCTAGTCTGCAATGCCTCAAGAAGGATTCGTTCATTTCTGAACTCTTCCTCTTGTGTGTGTTCTGTATACTTAAAAACTGTAGTTTGATTTAGAACATCAATGCTTTTAGATAACGTGCCTGAACCGATCAACTTTTGATATAGGAAATGTTCAAAACATTATCCAACAATACAAAATTTTATCATTTCTTTACTAATAAAGAGACTGATATGATTTTGTATATCAGGTTCGGTATCTAATAGCATTTGTTCAGAATCAATGTACTGATAATACAGGGTGACAGTGACCAACAGACTTGGCTGCAACACTTGCCCCGTTTTCTGTCTCATGAAACTTATCACCCGTTCTCAGTTCTTTACCTATCTGTAGCCCATGTAACATATTACATATGCGGGATCCTGATCCGGTATCATATACCCAGGACGTAAAGGACACTGAGAAACGGTTCTATGTAACGAACACACCAGAAGAAGATGCATCATATGCACTTTCTTCGTTTGGGCGGCATGGGAAATCTGGTATTCCCCAATTTCCTGCTCTGTCTTATAACATTTATAAGTTGGAGCGGGACCAACGTTCCCCAGCTCAGTATAACAAGCGGGTTCGATCAATTATCCGTATTATTATCTTGATTAAGGCGTGATATGGTCGCTACCAGGAGAGAGAGAGAAGAAAACACTCAGCGTATGCTCTTACAAGATCAGATTGGTTATTATTTTATCTAATCAGGATGGCTCCAACTGTTTTTTATCAAATCTTCCTTCAAACCCTAAAAGGAAAGACTAGCCGGGATTAATTACACACTACAAGTTCGCCAATCTTTCAGCCAGGCTAGTGTCGGTACTTTGAGGGAGGTCCCCCGTGCTTTCGCACGAACCTAATTAATGTAAACCTCGTTTTCCCAGAGGCGTAACCCCGTTGATACCTTTCTAGACACCTACTTGATCGGCTAATTGTAATGTGTAAAACTCTCCCAGGAGTAACAATTACTCGCAGTGGGTATCGGGATCCAACTATCTCATAGAAGGTATGCAATCTCATTGCAAATTTCAACACTTGAAATTCCCGATAATTTTTCCCCTAGCACCCTATGACCTTGACGGAGGTCAACAAACCATAGGCTACTAGTCAAGTTCATCCCGTCATTTCTTGATCGAATTAAACCCACCCGCACGACCCTTGACGGAGGTCAACAAGGCCGCACGACTACCCTAATCCAATCTGCATCATATGCATAAGCAGATAAATACTAGTTAGCTACCGCACACTACGCCTTGACGGAGGTCAACAAACGTAGCACGAATACTAAGCAGGACTTATCTGAAATGACGGAGGGCTACGACAGGTTTTTCTGAAAACCTATTGCGTAATGAACTTGATATCGTTGTAGATTCAAATAATTTTAAAATGGAGTGTTTTTTAGGCTTTTTTAGTTTTGCTAAAGGAGTCACTCCCGGTGAAGGGATCGTCGGTCCTTTCCTCGTTGAATGAGGTGCGGGATATATCATATATATCACTGTGCAAAGCAGAAACTATAGAAGCAATCAAAAGACATACCGAGGGTTGTAGCATCTGCCAGTTATTGCTAAAGGAGTCACTCCCGGTGAAGGGATCTCGGTCCTTTCCTTATCGAATAAGGTGCAGGATGTTCTACAAGGAACACCGCGATGCAAAGCAAGAACTGTAACTACCTGTTTTATTTAGAAATTCGATTCCACAACATCTTAGGTTTCTTTTATTTCATTAATCTCATTAATGAAGTCCCATCATTTAAATACCTAAACATCACAGATAAATACGACGTACACTTATGCCATCCGCATTCGCCTCGATGTCCCCTCGTGCACCGTTAGGTTAGGTAACTAACGGCAGAGCAGGGCAGGGCTAGCGCGGGTGTAAAACATAAGCAACGCCTATACAATATATCATATATACTATATACTGTATCTATCACAGAACATCACATGATCACATCACAGATATCATAGCAGAACAATCATATGTAATATTGGATATACTAGGACGTCCGTGTTTTCAATACGAGCCAGTATAAAACACGGATTCCACGGTCGCGATGAATAGCCAAACCCACATCCCTAGACCCCTACGAGAGCGGCAAGCAACCCTACCAATTCTAGAGTTAGGAGACCCGGACTCGACTCCTCGAGTTGGTCTCCCACTGGACTCCAGAACCCGGTTACTTGTGCCCTCCTCCTTGGGTCTATCCTAGTGCGGAAAAGTAAATAATATACAAAGGATGACATCTTCCGCAACCTGGAAGTGCCCCAATAAAAGAATATTACATACAAGTTTTTACATGAATGAAAATGAAAAACACTCATCTCACATAAAAAAAACCCGGCTATTCAGATACGACGATCCAATATAACATATCCAGCAACACATAACATCACATGTCATCAACGTAAGTAAACAAGCGTATCCCAATTGTCGTTGACATATAGCAACGAAACCGGCGATATCACATATTACACTTACGGTCACAGAAAAGAAAGTGTAAAACTACAACAGTTGGAATCCGCAACCTGCATAGACATCACATGCCTAATCAAATGAATTCCTTAGACATCATATGCCCAACAATTATAAACCTCGCATTTTAGTCTCAAAATCGAAAACACTTTTCAATATAAAGTCGGGCAATTCAACAAGATTTCCGAAAAACTGATCGAATGCTCGTCGCAAACTTTAGTAGGCGGCCGCACCCCCGATACTGTCGACGAAGTGCACCAAGGCGGAACACCGCTGCCGCGAGCACCCGAACGGATGCTTTTGGCGACGAGGTTCTCCTACAGTCACTTGGTCGGGGCAATGGGGTGTAGCTGTCTGTTAAGTTTATCCGGCGAGTATCCGCGTACGCTACGTGATTGCGACGGACTTTTGATCACATCAAAATTCCGTGGCAAACTATCAAGTGAGACTAAACTGCTATGTTTATAACATTCATTCAGTTATCTCATAACTACTTGTGAATTCCAATTATTGTATCACATTCCGGATAAAATAGAAAATGTTAAACTTTCCGATCGAACAATCGAACACCCAAGTTTTCCCGATACAGCTCAACACATGATATAAGTCTAAAAACATTCAGTTCATGCCTCAGTACCAACGGTCCAGCCGTAGAAGGGTCAAGCCAACGCCTCACATGTGGCACGCCGTACTGCCCCAAACCCGAAGGTTCAAAGGGCAGTTCAAGACGGTCACATAATCGAGTTAAGGTTTGTTGTCTTCTAGAGGGACCATCGCGTTACCTGCACTACTTAGAACGTGATTAAACTACAGAAATATCCAACAATTGGAAATTTCCCGGCAGGGGAAAAAGTGGGTATTTATGTCCGTCCGAACTTTTTAACACATTCTAAAATTACCCGGAAAAACACAGACGAAGTTAAACTTCCCGATCGAAACACCGAGTCCCCAATACAACCCAGAAAACTCAACTGTTGAGTAAACTTTAAAAATTCCCATAAAGTACAGCAATCAACATAGCACATTACTGTGCAAATCACGTGCCAAGAAGCAACAGTTTGGCCGCGGAACCGCCGCACAAACTAGGGTGGGGCCGCGGTTCCACGGCGCGTTAGTCGAGTTAGGTGCACGTGCTTTACAGAAACTCCTAGAAAACCCTGCTGTATTTTTTAGTAATTTTTAATTCACAAAAATCCAAATTTTCAGAAAATTTCCAGAGAGTAATTTTGGAGTTAGGGTTTCGGTTCGATCGGGTTTCTAACATCGTCTACGCATCGCCTAAGGCTCTAGCTAGGCTCTGATACCACTGTAGGGTTATTAGACACACTTATGAGGTCTCACAAGGCATCAACCATGCCAATTTCAAATTTTACAAGTGCCGAGAAACCCTAATACGGATCGTTAACTAAAGTTTAGGCGAAAACTAGAACTAGTAAACTACTTTACTAAGAAGTGAACAGAAATACAACCTTTGTAGATCCGGTCATCCACTTCCATAGCTCCGTGATGAAGTCCCCTCGCTGCGATCATCGGATCCCGGGCTCTAGCGTCGGCTTCATCGAAAGAATGATCGGGCTAGGTCGTCGACTTCGATGCCGAAGATGATCTACGTCGAGGCATCACAAGATCAAGCTCCCACTTCACAAAGTCATGAAACTTGTGAAGAAAACACCCTATACTACTTGTCAAGAGGTAGAGGATGAAGAAATAGGAAGTGGGTTCACTTTAGAATTGGATTTCTCACTCTTTTTCTCAAGTTGCCATTGATGGAGGCAAGCTTCTTCATCTTGAAGAAGAAGAAGAAGAAGAAAATGATAATATGATAAGTTATTTTCAAATAGAAAATAAAAGGAATACTTATCATAAAGCAACCATGGTCAAGTGTAGAGAATGAACTAGGGTTAAGTGGAATGGTTAGGGTTAAGCATGAAAACAAAAAAGGTCACTTAGTCAAAGCTTCATGAAGCTTCAACTAGCAAACAAAGAAAGCCATCATTCATTTATTTTGCAAAAATAAATGAACAAAATAAATGAATAAGTAAATCAAAACCCTAACCATTACACAACCATGGTTTAATCATACACTTAACAAAGTATGCTTGTATCATCAAACATGATACAATCAAGTGCACAAAAGTATATCACATATACAATGTGCATATCAAGTGAGAAAATCCTTTTAAAGTGAACCAATACTAGTTAATGCAAAGTAATATATCAAATATATAATTATGCATTAAATCATTAAATCAACACTTGATATAACGATCCGGTCATATCTCATATAACCGACTAATATCCAATGTATCGGCTTATCGAATCAATCCTTGAATCGATAACTAGGTTATATCGCATACAACCAATCGATACATTCATCGCGAGAATGGAATACGGTATCACATACACGCATTATTCTCGGTCCCGCACATATCTCATATGCGCTCCTATTTCGTTTCGCTTGAGCCAGGAAACCTCTGTGTAGGACTCTAAAGACTCGTCAATACGCCGGCAGCAGGTGATGATCATATCAAACACCCACAAGCCACAAGCGGTCTGCTAAACGTAACGGCCACCCGGGTATTGCGCGATCAGAAGATCGACGAGCAAGCCCGCTCATACTCCTGTGAATCCAACCAGTAACACTTACCGTACTGTCCGGTCTCGTCATCTGATATATCGCATATCTCGCCTAGGGGTGGTAAACGTCAGACCCCAATAGCTCGATAAGTCGTGTCGATATGAGGCTTATAACGGGTCGAGAAACTACTGGTAACACTTACCAGCAAATCTCTGATCAGCCCTGGCCAGGGACTTCCTGTTATAGCCAATCGAACACAGTGCAACATCAACTCCCTATACCGGGAGAGACGAATCCCCTCCTATCGCTCATTGCCTCCATGTGATTCGGGACTATACCCAAAAGCCACCGTTTTGCACACCCTCTTGGACATGGTAAGGTGGAAATCAAAGCACAGTGGGAATCACACAAGACTCTATGACGATCTCGGGTCTACAGACTAACCTGTACCAGTGTCACCAGAGAACTGCCATCTGACGTAAGGTATAATACCATCTGGGAGTTCTCGGCGAGTCCGTCCAGTGTACCCAGTCTCCACTGAGAACCCGTACATCATCTCTGATGTCAAACACCAATGGATATGGGATCATCCATCGCCCATCTGTATGGGTCGAGAAGGTATACGCTAGTCTACTCTGGTATATCGATGCCCCGTCTCGATATACCCACGACTAGGGACCTTGAAGGATGTACTTATGGACTACCTTATCCCCACTAGTATGATCCGCATCATAGTCTAGGTAGTCAAGTACACATCCTAAGGGCTTTACCAACATGTAACAGAGAGACAAATAGTGTACACGTTAAGATAAAGAGCAACCAGATAGCATATTATCATGTCGAGCAAGAAAGTCCTCCCTATATTTGTCCCAGCATCCACTACACTATACATCCTATGTACGGTAATGGCCTCTAGGGCATACATATAACTAACACGTACAGGTGTATCGGCACAGAGATAGAGGTTATGTCGCCGTGACAGCTTTCGTGCACGATACGGGAGTAGCAGATGCTTGGGATGAGTGACGTGTTAGCTAGATCAGCCATTTGTTGTGTTAACTTCTCTCAGCGATTCTTTTGTTGCGCGACACGTATTTCAGTCGTGTGCTAATCGGATAGGAGATAGAGATTCGTCCGTCATTTTGATCCTTCTTGAGATGTTGGATTTAACGCTCTCCTGGGAACGGACCGGTTAGCTACGTAATATGCGTCTGTGGACGGCCGTGCGGAAACAGCCAGGATTTGTTTCCCGGTGAGTCAGTTCTTTTTATGCAGGGGGACAGTGGTGCCTCCCATCACAGCTTGAATTCAGTCTTTTCAGCTAGTCGGCTTTTAAGGAGAGGATGTCGAGGATTCTTGGCTTCCTTTCAGGATACCGGAGCCACAGTGGGTTTGTTGGACCGGGTTCCTAACGTGCGAGAGTTTCCGACTTGTTCCAAATGAGCCGGCGGAGCTTAGGGAGCTTAAAGAACAGCTGCAGAGTTGTTTGTTGGGGGACTTGTACGTCCAAGTGTTTCGCTTTGAGGAACTCCTATTCTGTTCGTCAGGAGAAGGACGACAGTTGAGGTTTTGTATTGATGGATCGTTAATTGAACCGAGTTACGGTGCGGATAGGTATCCTTTACCTAGCATTGTCGATTTCTTCGATCTGCTCCAGAGTGCGAGACATTTTCTAAGTTTGTTTGTGATCTGGTCATCATTTGTTGCGGGTTCGGAGTGATGTCATTCTGAAGACTGCTTTTGTGCGTGCTACGGGCTTTATGAGTTTTGGTGGTGTCGTTGGACTCACTAATGCCCTAGCAGCATTCGTGGATGTGATGAACCAGATTTCTTCAGGCCGTTCCTTGACCAGTTTATTATTGTGTCATTAATGACATTCTGGTCTATTCCAAGAGTCGTGAGGAACGTGAGCAGCACTTGAGGATTTGTTTTGCAGATACTGGGAGAGCACCAGCTGTTTGCTAAATTCTCGGAGTGTTCCGTCAGGCTTGATTGTGTTGACTCCTAGGTCTTGTAGTTACGGGAGACGGTTTTTGTATGGTCCCAAGAAAGATCGAGGCCGTACAGCTTTGGCCCAGACTTGTGTACGGACGGAGGTCTACGGATCTTTGGGCTTAGTAGGTTTTTACCGTCGTTTCGTGCAGGATGGCTAGTGTGTCGCTGCACCATTGACTGAACTGACTGGAAAGGAGGTTCTTTTCTTTGGACTGAGGCATGTGTGCGGAATTTTCTGCAGTTAGAGGCTCGGTTGATAGCTGCACCAGTTCTTTCTTTGTTTTCTGGATCGGGCGACTTTGTTGTTTAACTGTGATGTTTTGCGAGTGGGGCTCAATTTTTGCGTTGATGTGGCATTATTGAGTTATCGCTTTTGCTTCCCAACAGTTGGAGGAAGTACGAGCAGGATATCCCACTCATGATTTGGAGATGGTCGCGGTGGTCGTGCGTTGAAGATCTGAGGACACTACTTGTGCGGAGAGTCATGTCAGATTTTCATGGACCACCAGAGCATAATGTACATCTTCCTGCAGTGGGTTTTGATTGTTGAGACAGCGGCGTTGGATGGAGCTTGTGTAGGATTGTGTTTGTGAGATTCTCGTTACCCATGGCGAGGCAATTGTAGTAGCTGATGCTTTGAGTCGTATGCCCGAGGGTAGCTTGTTCCGGTTGTGCGCAGTTCAGAGACAGTCTTCTGCAGATTTACAGTTCTGGTATGATCGTGGAGTACAGCTAGGTTCGCCTCTTCTAAAGGGGGAATAGCTTGATCATGTATGTCCCCGACCACTTTTCCTTAATCGCTTTCGTGAGGCACAGCCCGCCGATGCTCGTCGTCAGAGATTCTTGAGCATACTCGGCTGGGTAAAGATTCGGAGTCTTTGATTTATGACCAGATGTACTATGTTTAGGGACGCGTTTGTGTGTACCTGTTGCTGATGGGCAGAGACGCGAAATCCTAGAGCAGGCACCTCAGTCAACTTTCAGTGTTCATTCAAGTTCCACCAATTTGTAGCGTGACTTGTGAGATAGTTACGGGTGGACAGGGATGAAGAGTGAAGTTTCGGATTTCATTTCAAGGTGTCTGTCTTGTTGTGAGATAAGGTTGAGCATTTGAGACCGGCTGGAGAGTTGCAATCTTTAACCGTTCCGGAGTGGGAATGGGAGCAGATCTCCATGAATTTCGTTGTGGTGTCTACCTAGGTTTAGTCAGGGTGTGACTCCATTTGTGCATGTGCACGGAGTTCCTTCATGCGTTGTATCCAATTGAGACACCCTGTTCGCTTGCCGTCTTGGGCAGAAGCTTCAGGAAGCCTTGGGTACTGGTTGAGCTTTAGCTCAGCTTTCCATCCGTTGGCCGATGGTTAGACAGAGCGGACCATACAGACTCTGGGAGATAGGCCTGTGCGTACGTGCTAAGTGTTTGTTGGCTGTGGGATCGTCACTTGTCATTGATGGGGTACTCCTTCGAAAGCGGTTATCAGGAGACATTCCAATTGGCAACCTTTAGTCTTTGTATGGTAGGTTAGGTCAATCTCCAGTCTGTTTTATTGACTCCGTTGTTGGGTAGTGGGAGCGCCCCGGCCATCGAAACCTGGCCAAATGCGGAACAAAAATTTCTTTAAACCCGGCGCTACCATTACCCGTTTTGCAAGATCGAAACCATTAACCCTAAAAATAGCAAGCTAACAAAAGGGGATAGAACGGTTATACCTAATGAACTAAGTCCTTCGGGTCTTCAACCAATTCCAAGCTCCTAGTGATGCGGATCGACTTTGGTCGCCGGTCTTCCTTCATCTCCGAAGATCCACCCGAGGGAAACGGTGCAAGCTTCAGGTTCGCCAAGCGAACCAACCGACTCTTCAAAATTGCTAGTAGTGGAGAGTGGGGTGTGTAGGATAGTGTCACTAAAACTTTCTCTCAACCATCAGCTCAAGTGAGCATCTCAAGAAGAAGATGAAGAGGGTGATGATGGCAAGGCATGAAAATGGCTAAGTATATTTGTGTGAGCATGAGAGTGAGAGAGTAAGAAGAGCACCATCTCAAAATTACCAAATAAACAAAATCCCATCACCAAAAAGAGTGGCCGGCCCCCTCTCATGCCCACACCAAAAAACTCATTTCTAAATTGCAATAAATTAATACCACCATACCAATCACTACATATCCAAAGACCATGCTTTGACCCAAAGCCCATACGCATGCAAAGTCATCATTTCAACCTCATCTAAAACAAATGATTTTCTAAAGAAAATCAATAATGAGGTGGCATCATCTAGAAGCCATTCCGTATAAATACGGAATGCTTCCCGGTATATGTATCGAAATACACATACTCGTATTCGTACGAAAATACGAATAGCCAAAGAGAGAAAATAAATAGTGAGCAATAATACTAGAATACATATATATAAATACATATGTAAATTATTAAATCAAAACTTGATTTAACAATCTGGCTTAATCCTAAGCCGCTAGTATTATCAACCGCCCGATTAAATTCTGTGCAGTCCATGCACATATTTAATCGGACACCTGTATGTATCAACATACGTCACCTACACCATATCGCCTGAACCGAGAAAACCCTCTGTGTGGGACTCTAAAGACTCGTCAATACGCTGGCAGTGGATTTAACCACAAGCACGTCAACGGCACTAGCTGTACGTAACGGCTACCCAGGTATTGAGCGAAAGGAAGGCCGACGAGCAAACTCATCCGAACCCCTACCGAGCCTGTCAGTGACAATATCCGTACAGTCCGGTCTGTTCGTCTAAGAGTATCGCATATCGAGTCTAGGGGGCTGGATAAAGTCAGACCCCTAACAACGCGATAATTCGTGTCGGTATGAAACCCATCACTACCCGAGAAACTATCGATCCTGGATCGGTAATTCTCACATACCCCGGCCGAGGATTTCTAATGATGGTCATCCGTGCACTGCGCGATATCAACCCCCAATACCGGGAGAGACGAATCCCCGACGATCCGCTCACTGCCTCCATATGGCTCGGGACTGTACCCAACTAAAACCTGTTTGCACGACTCCATTGAGCCGTGGTAGGGTAGTAATCAAAGCACAGTGGGAACTCACACGAGACAAATGACGATCTCAGGTCGACAGACTAACCTGTACACATGTCACCAGGGAACTGCTATCTGACTATAGGTATAATACCAACTTTCATGTTCCCGGCGAGTTTGTCCGGTGTACTCATAACCCAATGAGCACCTGTATACTATCTCAGGTGAAAAACTAACACCAATGGCTTGTGAGACCGGCCATCGCCCCTCGTCAGGGTCTAGATAAGTATACACCAGTCTACACTGGAGTATCGATGCCCAGTCTCGATACTCCCACGACTAGGGACATTTAAGGATGTGCTTAGAGATCCCCAGCTCCCACATATGTGATCGCCATCACAATGCTGGCAGTCAAGCAAGAATCCTATGGGCTTTATCAACATATGATGATAAAGATAAACCAGATAGTATACTATCATCTCGAGTAAGACTGTTTTATCGGTATGGGTCCTCGTTCAATCATCATGATCACATACCTGCGACTATGATAATTGCCTTGAGGGCACTATAGCCAACATCAGCCAGAGTAGGATTTTTGGACCCCAGCTAGTCCAGAGATGTCGGAGAATATCCAGTTGGTTTAGGTCAGGATGAGTGTAGCCCAGTGCAGACAGAAGTCTTATGCCGACCATTGATGTCGCAGACTTGAGTTCGCAGTGGGAGATCATGTATTCCTACGGATTTTTCCGATGAAATGGCGTGTTGAGTTTTGGGAAGTTTAGTCCCAGATTGTTGTTCCTTTGAGATCCTCGAGCGAGTTAGTTCCGTTGCCTATAATTTGGCACTTCCGCCCAGATTTTTGAGTATTCACCCCGTTTTCCTTGTGTCGATACTTCGCAAATACCTTCATGACCTTTCTCACGTGATTAAGCACCAGACCATTCTTTTGGACGTGATCTTTCGTTCACCAACAGCCGATAGTTATTGTGGATCGGCAGGTGGAGAGATTTCGGTCAAGGGTTGTACCCTTCCGGAAGACGCGCAAGACGGACGTCTTGCCTGAGATTCGGGGTAGATGCTAATTGGTTCTATCCGTCCACCTCTCCGAAGATGCCAAGTTGATTTATGGCACCATGTATCCAAGGTTTAAACGGATGCGGCCGATGTAGCAGACTTCGTCAGATTCCCCCTCGCTTGAGGGGTTTTTGATTGTGAGGACGCTCTTCCCTGCAGGCGCAAGCCCCTGCAGTTAATTACGCTACCGCATCGTGGTAACAACTTTCTCCTTCTCTAGATGGTCTCTTCGTGTCGTGGGTGTTTGTTTTGTGTTTGGTTGCTCGTGGATTGTATACGGAGACTAAGTTATGTTGTCGCCCGTAGGGCGTGGACTAGTCCAAATCCGTATCTTTCTTAGATTTGGGTTTGGGGGTTTGGGTTTAAGGATACGTTAGCCTCATTTAAGACTAAGATCAACTTAAACGTTAGTTAAGGATACGTTAGTCTAATTCTATACTAAGATCGACTTAACGGGATCGTTTAGATTCGATAAAAGAGCAATTGGGCTCTATTGTTTAGTTTGGTGACATTGCGGTCGATTACCAGTTTAAGGACATGGTGGTCCGATGTTAGTTTAAAGACATCGCGGTCGAGGTTAAGGACATCATAGTCCGTGGATTTAAGGACTCCACAGTCCGTTGCTAGTTTTAAGACATTACGGTCGAGGTTAAGGACATCATAGTCCATGAGTTTAAGGACCCCACAGTCCAATGTTAGTTTTAAGACATCACGGTCGAGGTTAAGGACATCATAATCCATGAGTTTAAGGACCCCACAGTCCAATGTTAGTTTTAAGAGATCACGGTCGAGATTAAGGACATCATAGTCCATGAGTTTAAGGACCCCACAGTCCATGAAATGTATGGTTGTCGGGACCCGTCACCTCTTTAAAGACGTTGAGGAATTACAACGACAAATATCAAAGGAGTGAAGAAATGTACCCTTAAACCCATGTGGATTAAATGATCTATAGCCCAGTTTGGAACTAAGACCAATTAATTATATTATGAGCACATTGGCTCAGTTAAGTCTGAATTGAGGACTTATGGCCTTCTTGGGCTAAGTCCAATCAAGTTTGGAATATCAGCCCTCTGTTGGTCCATTGAAGGGGAGGCTTTGCCTCTAGAAAATTAGCCAATTGGGCTGAAGCTAGTGTTCAACACTAAAGAACAACAGTGTTAAACACTGGTAATAAGATTATCAAATTAGTATTTAAACACTAGAAATGTGATTCTCAAATTAGTGTTAAACACTAACAGATAACAGCGTTAAACACTAGCAACAAAATTATAAGATTAGTGTTAAACACTAGAAGAGGGAGGGATCGCTGTTCCCCTCCAAATGGCGGCCAAGACGACGTGAAGACGTCTTGCCTGAGATTCGGGGCAGATGCTATTTGGTTTTATCCGTCCACCTCTCCGAAGATGCCAAGTTGATTTATGGCACCGTGTATCGGAGGTTTAGACGGATGCGGCCGATGTACCAGACTTCGTCAGATTCCCCCTCGCTGGAGGGGTTTTTGATTGTGGGGACGCTCTTCCCTGCAAGTGCAAGCCCCTGCAGTTAATTACGCTAACGCACCGCGGCAACAACTTTCTCCTTCTCCAGAATTTCACTTCGTGTCGTGGGTGTTTTTTTTGTTTGTGGTTGCCCGTGGATTGTATATGGAGACTAATTTATGTCATCACCCGTAGGACGTGGATTAGTCCAAATCCGTATTTTCTTAGATTTGGGTTTGGGGGTTTTGGTTTAAGGGTACGTTAGCCCTATTTAAGACTAAGATCAACTTAAACTTTTGTTAAAGATACGTTAGCCTAATCTCCAGACTAAGATCAACTTAACGGGATCATTTGGATCCGACAAAAGAGCAATTGGCTCTATTGTTTAGTTTAGAGACATTGCGGTCGATTTCCAGTTTAGGGACATGGTGGTCCATCATTCTCATTTGGGGACGAACATTAGTTTAAGGACATTTCGGTCCAACGTTCCCATTTTGGGACGAATATTAGTTTAAGGACGTTTCGGTCCACGAGTTTAAGGACCACGCAGTCCGTATCGATGTGTGGTTTTCGGGACTCGTCACCTCTCTAAAGACGATGAAGGATTACAACGAAAAATATTAGAGGAGTTCGGAGATGTACCCTTGAACCGGGTGTAAATTGGTTTAACAGAGCAGTTGTGCTCAGCTCAATTTAATTTAAGGACTTACGGCCAGTATTGGGCTAAGTCCAGTTGAGAATATTCAACAAATTTTTATTTGTCTGGCCTGTTAGGCCTTTGATTGGGCTCTGCCCTTGCATTTTATTCTGGCCTGTTAGGCCTTTTAAATTGGGCTATGTTCCTTTTTTTTATAATGCAGAGCATTTGCTTTGGTCCATTAGGCCTCTTAATTGGGCCCTGCCCTTTAATAATTGTAACGTTTTGAAAATCGTTTCGGTGAAATTTCGAAAAAACGGTAAAATAAGGGGGTTTTCTGTAAAAAGTCAAAATGCAAATATCTTTATTATAAAATTAAATATACATATTCTAGCTATGTAATTGCTAGTATTTGGTGTTTATTGAGCCACTGGTGAAATTTCAAATTTTCTGAAAAATTTTCCGAAATGAATTATTTTAATATTATTTTAAGCCGTCACTAATATATTTAATTAGGAAAAATTACAAATTGGAATGAGTTGAAACAAATTTTGTGCATCATAAAACATTAAATAAAATTTTATCATATGGTTTTTGAAATGAAATCGTTTGCCAAAACGGTTTAGAAAATATCGAAGAAAAATGCTTTCTTTTTAGTGTAAATGGATGTTTGGGGTATTGTATTTATCATTTTTCATCACCCCACACCCATACCCACACTCACACACCCCCATTTATTTCCTCCCTTGGCTAAATTCAGCAGCCCCATCAATTTTCCCCACTTGAATTTCAAAGTTAAGTAGAAAGGAAAAGAAAAGAATAATGAGAAGAAGAAAGTATTAGTTGAATGTTGACTTGGACTTTTCCTTTACCCATACCTCACACCACACTCCCTCTCTCCTCTCCCCCACCTGCAATGGCCGAGCACCCCCCCCCCCTCCATCTCAACCCCTTCATTCTTCATCTCTTTTTCTTAAAGAAAAATTCATCAAAAATGCTTGAAAATCCACAAAAAATCAAGCAAAAATCCAAATCAAAATCCACCTCCTACCCATTTTTCCTTGGCTACAATAGCATAGATCTAGGGATTTAGATTTCAATTTGGGAGGCTAAGTGTGCTTGTGGGATCTTCAAATTTATTTGGGTATAATTCTAACATTTTTGCTTAATGTGTTGTTAATTGCTTAGGTTAGCTTAATTAATTGTTTAATTAGGTTTTTAATTAGTTCTAGGTGCATGATTTAAAATTCAAGAGAGGGGTTTGATTTCAAATTGGTATTTTGTGTTGTGAGATTTAGTTTATGTGAAATAATTGACATATTAATGTTATGCTAAATCCAATTTAAGTTGCTAGTTTGCATATTTGTTGATTTAAAAGTGATAATTATATAATTGGTAAACTAGGTTTTTTAAATAATTATATTCTTGTGAGATAAAATTCAAATTTAGGTTTCATAGCATTATTAATATTTTATTGAGTGGTTTAATGCCTTTAGTTCATGAAAATCCAAGCTAGATTGTAGTTTGTGCATTTTTGCTATAAAATTGTTAAAATTGGTTAATATTGCAAACTAGGTTTTTGAAATCGAATTAAATTGTGGGTTTAAAATTTACGTAATGGTTTCTATGGCATAATTAAGATATTAAGTTATCATCTTGATCACTAGAATTGTTAAAACATCATGTTTTGTACAAAAACGGTGAATTGTGCTCGCTAGATTTTCAGAAAAATGACTTTTTAAGTGAAATTGGGGTTTTTGTGAGTTTTAACCTATTTTATATTAAAATTAGTGTTCGTGAATGTGCAAATGAGTGTATTTGGGTTTTTCTCGATGGTCTGGCGTTTGTACACCGACGTCGAGGGTTTTTGGGTTGATTTGTGAAAGCAACCATAGGTTTTGACCTATGTGGGATTCGTGTGTCGTTTCGGTCATGAGTCGGATTTTAATGCGATACGATACGTTGTGATATGTAGGTACCCCCATGTGGACTTCGAGACGACAAGCAAGCGCGTGGCGACGTCGGCACCGGCGAGCGAGGACCAGGTGAGTAGATTTATATCTACGGGGAGAAGTCGGGTGGATGGCGTATAGCACCCCCGCAGTCCGTAGTTTAGCTCATATATATATGTTTATATAGGTGTTTTATGATACGAGAATGTTCATTCATGTTATGTTTATGTGTTCATGGTTTGCCTTTGGGTTAGTTGTGAAACCCTAGAGTAGTTGTTATACCCATATACACACACACAGACTTGCATACTTTACCTTCTTGTGCGTAGATTGGGATGTGTATATATGTATATATGCGTGGGTATGGGACTATGCATATGTACATTCATATACGCATGCATGGATAATGAGGATAGTACTTGGGATTTATGATGAGTCGATGAGATTTGATTTGAGCCGTGAGATCGGTGATATAGCAGGGTTCGTATTTGAGATACGACATGACGTCGTAGCGGGTCCTTGACGTAGTGTTTCACACACATGCATGCATACTTAGGCGGTATCAGTATTGTACTAGACGTAGATCAGTACCCCGATCATGATATTTGATAAAGAGAATACTAGGTGAATAGTATGATGAATGTGATATTGACCCGTACCCAGATTTGGGATGCCGTACGACGGATTTACGTACGAGCTATATTGATGATTGATCCGCACTCTTGACTTGGGATGCTTGATTATAGATATGGTATCGAATGTGATATTATTGAGGCGGGATCACCGACTATACATATACAGGTATGTATATGTATCGACTCAGATGATAGGCGGTTTCCTTACCTGTAGTTCAGCTTGTTAGTTCAGCCGTATAGTTTAGTGTAGTTGTTAGATTAGATTAGACTCCTACCTATTTCAAAATTAACAGATCTTGGGTATTTTAAAAGACAGGTCAAGGGATCTACGGATATTTCAAAAGACGTATCCTTTATTAAAACCACCGTAGCCCTTATTTTCAAAACCCCACGATTCGTGTTATTTCAAAGGGCACCATTGTTTAGTATTTAGCTCCCGCTCATTATTGTTGTTCGCTCCGCATCGCATGCTTACATTATGATTCATATCCTATTATTAATATCATGCTGTTAGGACACCAGCACCATTACCGATGACGCGTATGTACCAGGTACACTTACTTGCCGGCTCACACACATCTTCATCGGTAATTGCCATGTCACGAACACTTTAGAAAATACTATTTCATTTGACATAGGTTGTTAGCTAATAGTTTAGACATGATATTAGTGTACTTACCTTATATGCCAGCTTAGATATTGTAGTTATTACTTGTCACTTCATGCATACTGTTATTCATTGTTATGCCGTATTCATGGATTCTTATGCCTATATTCATGGGTTTATATGCTATTGATGATTTGTATTCGGATTTCTATGAGATTTTCTTGATTTGGGGGAAAACCGCAAAACTTGTATAAGCTTCTTCCCTCTCTTTTAAATAAAAAGTGCGGTTTTCCCATGATGTATGAGTCGTCCACCATGAGTTTGCTGATGGATTTCGAGACCCGATTCGAGGAGTGGAGGAACCGTTTCGGGTACATGGTGGGCCCGGTGCGGTACCTCGGGGCAAGAGGATCGTGTTGTTGACGTTGAGCCTGGCAGGGGAGCACTACCGACCGGTGATATTACCCGACGCGTCGGATATCCGGAGGATACCGTCGTGTTCTTGAGATGGATGGTAGGGGCCGGTCTGGACTGACGGCGCCCTAGATATTGTGATTGAGACATTGAGATTTCGAGATATTGAGGTACAAAGACTGTGATACAGAGATATCGAGATATTGGGATTACGTTTTGTGCCGATGCTAGGCACTATTTTATGCTGATTTCATTATGATACCTCATTTTAAAAATACAAAGGAAATCTCACTAAATTATGGAAACAGTTTCTTCATTTACATGTATTCTGTTTTCATGCATTCATACCTCATTCATATGATATATTGCTACCTGAGGCACTGACACGGGCACATGAGATTACACTCGAGTTAGATATTTACCCTAGCCTTTGTTATAGGCTGCATGTTATATACATATTTGAGGATATATATTGATCGTATGACCTAGGATTGCGTCATACATGCGATTCCTATTCGTAGATGTTTTTCTATTCACGAGTTGGCAACTCACCCCCGTTGTGCCCCAGTTTCTTGCAGGTTTTGCCGTACAGGTTTCATTACGGTTTTGCTGGCACCGCTTCCCATTTTTCCGGGTGACTTGCTAGTAGGTGGGTTTACTTGTATCGTACCCCCATTATATATCTTGTATATCATTATTCTGTTGTATCTAGAAGTTCTATCAACCAAACATGTATTTATTTGAGATAGAGACCAGTGATGTTTATTCTTTCGACCTTAGAGTCGCGCGTTGTATTTCTGTGGATTTCTTGTTGTTTTGAGTTCTATTTGAGTTTTGATCCTCGCCCTTGGCGTTGTATATTATATTGCTTGTGTGGTTGTGACCGTCGATTGATGAAGTGCTAGCTCCCGCTTGGGGATGCCTTTTTATTGATTTCGTATACTATTCATGTTGTATCCCGTTTGGGGGCCTGTATTTACAAAGGAGACTCTGCCGAAATTTTCAGGAAATATTTGATGTTTTTAAAAACGTATAATTCGGCTTATGCTATTAAAACTACTTGATTTAAATTGGTTTTCCTGCACTCTACATCTTTTCTTGGTTTGGATTTCTGGATTTTCGGTTTACTTAGATTAGTACGCCTCGAGACGTTCGTAGTTAAAGTGTCGGTCATGTTCCGTACTTTCGGGTCGTGACAAAGTTGGTATCAGAGCGTTAGGTTTTACCTTCGGAGCGTAGGATGACCCTTGGTTGATGGAATAGGTGACTAAAGTAGAGTGACATACCGTAGGTATGTTCCGCGGCATATTTACGATACGCTACTCCACTTAAGAAGCCTTAGGATGTACATTTATTTGCTCAGTATTATATTCATTCCGATCTAGCCTCATCAGTACCAGTTATGGTTTTACTGCCACGATTACGGGCCAGGGAGAGCTACGGCTAGAGTTGCGGTCAGCACGAGCTCGTCACGAACGAGGACTGACCTGGGCGTAATTCCGGCGACACACGATTGCGGAGATGTGTCTTTTTACTGTGTTTCCGCGCCACGAGCGTTTGGCGGATCGCCTTTATGAGGTTACTCGGATGTGTTGATCGACACTAGAGGATTGAGCCAATGATAGAGGCCAGCCAGATTTTGATGACCGTTGGTGTATTGCTTACTCATGATGATTGAGGCACTGTTCAGCGTGCAGACGAGTGAGCCGGTTGTTGCTGCGAGCGACGAGATATCGCCCCATATGTTGGAGCTATTGCAGTACAAGTTGTACTAAGAGATGATAGAAGGTCGCTAGTCACCCGAGGATGAATGACTAGGACAGGTGGTTCGTTCGCCTACTCGATGAGAGGTCATCAGATAGATTGATTCCAGCAAGAGACGACTTCACGTGGAGACGTTGAGAGTCGACAGAGACGATCGAATGTCAGAAACCTATTATTCCAAGTTTAAAGTATTCGGAAGGGCATGCAGGCAATTCTATGGACCCTCTAGAAGAATGAAACCCTAACTTGACTTATTGACCGTGTGAAAGCCTTTGAACCTTCGGGTTTGCGGCAGTTCTACGGCGCCATTAGTGAGGCTTGGGTTTGCCCTTCTACGGCTGGACCACCGATGCTGTGGTATGTACTCGATACTATTAAACTGTGCCCAAGATGTTGAGCTCTTGGGGGATTATGAGGTTTTGACGACTCGATCGGATGGCTCGACTTAATTCGGATGCTAGGTGGTGAAATGCATTTCTTGGGAGACTCCCGATACGAGGATAGCCGTTGGAGCTCAGTCCATGCAGCCGCGACGAGACGAGTCCAAAGCAGACGACATTAGAGAAAAGTGAAGTAAGAGGTTCGTACCAGATCTAGATGAGATGACGTTCCACTCCACCGACATCAGAGATGCGATGCGCATGCCGAGGCATGGTACTTGGATTTACCTTCCAGAAGGAGTCGCGATGAGTATGCAGTCGTTCCAGAGCAAGATGCAGATATAGGAAAGGACGATGACTTCCGGACAGTTGGCAGAGACGAGACATGGAAGAGACCGTGAGCAGGATTCCTTCCAGGACACTGCTGCAATGATACTTGCACCCAGGATCAGATGTGTCACGTACATTCAGAGAGCCAGAGGCCGACGCCAGTGATATGCTGTCTTACGAGTGGTCGCGATGATTGACCGAGAGATGACCAGAGAAGTGCCAGAACGGAATCATCCCCGTTAGCACACCTGACAGGGCCGATGAGCCGATGGACCGAGAGATTGGTAATTCACAGTGAAGACCTTGACCCAGGAGTGGACATTGTTACGCACACCAGCAGGCCAGAGTTCATGATCATCGACGAGACGTCCCACTAGTAACCGCGACAGTTGGCTCGAGATTCTTAGAGGATGCGCTTGAGTGGTACTATTCCGCCATTATTGATTTCAATGTTTTGGGTGATTTATTCGCATGATTTGATTTTGATGATTGAGGATTTACGATCTTTGCACAGTGTTGCACTTGATATCGTCTTCGTGCTTTGGTTTCACATGTTTGTGATTTTACGGTTTTAAACATTTGAGTTGATTTTGTGCGTATGCACGCACACGATTTGGTTCCTGCACTTTGTATAGTTTATATATGCTTGCAGTGCAGTGATACGCCTTTTGTGCACTTAGATGCACTGGACTTCGATTTCGATTGTGATACTCGATATTTGTTTTGTGCACTTTGTGCACCTGATTTGATTTTGCGCATGTTCGGCGCTTGATATTGGATTTCATGATTTCGTGCATGATGGATGCCCCTGGTTTTGGGTTTTCGCGCATGTTGAGCGCATGTCTTGAGATGCAATTTTGGTGCATACCAGATGCACTAAATCGAGATTTTTTCGTGCATGTCAGATGCACCTGATTTTGCTGTCAGGCACACACGTTGCCTACGACAGATGCTTTATGCACACCCGATGCACTTAGATCTTATTTTTGTGCACTTGTATGGCACGTATATGAATTTTGATTGTCGTGCGCACCAGACGCACGTAGTATTCATACGCGTATTTTGGGATTGATTTCTTATGGAGCAGTACGTTTTTATGATGATTGCTATGAGTTTTTGTAATGAGCAGGACTAGTCAGAGGACAGTACCTGAATATATTTTGCATGTATTGATAGTTATTGAAGAGAATTCCAAAAAGCGAGCTATAGTCTCAGTATTTACCTACGTGTCTGATATGACGCGAAACGTTTAAAACAAGGAAAACCCTTCTAAATTGTTTCCAAAACGGCGGAACGTACATTTCAAACAAAGGTATATATGTATATAGTTATTTTCTTATGATAGACGTCCGCCACTGTGCAGTGTTATGTGCATTACACAGCAACTTAAAGGATTTGGCATGCATTTCCTCCTGATATTTGCATGTATAGTTCTGATTTATAGCATATCGGTCTTGCTTGAGATTTGGCATTCGTGTCTTCACCTTGACTCCGATGATTGCGGGATGCTTGACGGAGTTTTGATTTCGAGTTATCTACTCATTACTCATGCGCATGCATTGCGCTATGATGTGTTTATGTATTTATGATTTCGGAGCCCCGGCGATTTGATAGTTTTGGCTGAAATATTTTAGTATTTGGGGGGGAGTTTTAATTTAAATTCGGGGACCGAATTTCTTTAAGGGGGGAAGATTGTAACGTTTTGAAAATCGTTTCGGTGAAATTTCGAAAAAACGGTAAAATAAAGGGGTTTTCTGTAAAAAGTCAAAATGCAAATATCTTTATTATAAAATTAAATATACATATTCTAGCTATGTAATTGCTAGTATTTGGTGTTTATTGAGCCACTGGTGAAATTTCAAATTTTCTGAAAAATTTTCCGAAATTAATTATTTTAAGCCGTCACTAATATATTTAATTAGGGAAAATTACAAATTGGAATGAGTTGAAACAAATTTTGTGCATCATAAAACATTAAATAAAATTTTATCATGTGGTTTTTGAAATGAAATCGTTTGCCAAAACGGTTTAGAAAATATCGTGGAAAAATGCTTTTTTTTTAGTGTAAATGGATGTTTGGGGTATTGTATTTATCATTTTTCATCACCCCACACCCATACCCACACTCACACATCCCAATTTATTTCCTCCCTTTGCTGAATTCAGCAACCCCATCAATTTTCCCCACTTGAATTTCAATATTAAGAAGAAAGGAAAAGAAAAGAATAATGAGAAGAAGAAAGTATTAGTTGAATGTTGACTTGGACTTTTCCTTTACCCATACCTCACACCACACTCCCTCTCTCCTCTCCCCCACCTGCAATGGCCGAGCCCCCCCCCCCCCCTCCATTTCAGCCCCTTCATTCTTCATCTCTTTCTCTTGAAGAAAAATTCATCAAAAATGCATGAAAATCCACAAAAAAATCAAGCAAAAATCCAAATCAAAATCCACCTCCTACCCATTTTTCCTTGGCTACCATAGCATGGATCTAGGGATTTAGATTTCAATTTGGGAGGCTAAGTGTGCTTGTGGGATCTTCAAATTTATTTGGGTATAATTCTAACTTTTTTGCTTAATGTGTTGTTAATTGCTTAGGTTAGCTTAATTAATTGTTTAATTAGGTTTTTAATTAGTTCTAGGTGCATGATTTAAAATTCAAGAGAGGGGTTTGATTTCAAATTTGTATTTTGTGTTGTGAGATTTAGTTTATGTGAAATAATTGACATATTAATGTTATGCTAAATCCAATTTAAGTTGCTAGTTTGCATATTTGTTGATTTAAAAGTGATAATTATATAATTGGTAAACTAGGTTTTTTAAATAATTATATTCTTGTGAGATAAAATTCAAATTTAGGTTTCATAGCATTATTAATATTATATTGAGTGGTTTAATACCTTTAGTTCATGAAAATCCAAGCTAGATTGTAGTTTGTGCATTTTTGCTATAAAATTGTTAAAATTGGTTAATATTGCAAACTAGGTTTTTGAAATCGAATTGAATTGTGGGTTTAAAATTTACGTAATGGTTTCTATGGCATAATTAAGATATTAAGTTATCATCTTGGTCACTAGAATTGTTAAAACATCATGTTTTGTACAAAAACGGCGAATTGTGCTTGCTAGATTTTCGGAAAAATGACTTTCTAAGTGAAATTGGGGTTTTTGTGAGTTTTAACCTATTTTATATTAAAATTAGTGTTCGTGAATATGCAAATGAGTGTATTTGGGTTTTTCTCGATGCTCTGGCGTTTGTACACCGACGTCGAGGGTTTTTGGGTTGATTTGTGAAAGCAACCATAGGTTTTGACCTATGTGGGATTCGTGTGTCGTTTTGGTCATGAGTCGGATTTTAATGCGATACGATGCGTTTTGATATGTAGGTATCCCCATGTGGACTTCGAGTCGACAAGTAAGCGCGTGGCGACGTCGGCACCGGCGAGCGAGGACCAGGTGAGTAGATTTATATCTACGGGGAGAAGTCGAGTGGATGGCGTATAGCACCCCCGCAGTCCGTAGTTTAGCTTATATATATATATGTTTATATAGGTGTTTTATGATACGAGAATGTTCATTCATGGTATGTTTATGTGTTCATGGTTTGCCTTTGGGTTAGTTGCGAAACCCTAGAGTAGTTGTTATACCCACATACGCACACACAGACTTGCATACTTTACCTTCTTGTGCGTAGAGTGGGATGTGTATATATGTATATATGCATGGGTATGGGACTATGCATATGTACATTCATATACGCATGCATGGATAATGAGGATAGTGATCGTACGCTTTTGGCGTGTCGGATGTTCAAAGAATTAAAGTATAACCGCGATCAGGACGGTGTCGCTTTGCAGCTAGCCGGTTGAGCACGGGTCGGTCCACAGGAAGATGGTGTTATCTTACCTTCTTGTCTTAGACGAGTCAATAAAGATTTTTATGTTTGTTCGATTCTAACCTATGTGTTTTATCTACAAGTATAAAGTTGTTAAGAAAACGATACGAGATTATAAGCTAAAGAAATCCGTACTCAAAACCTTTGAGCCGAGTCTTGACCAATTGAAGCTAAGCAATTGGCAACAACGTGGATTAGGGGATTTAAGCGTGGTATTCGTGGAATCCGGCTTATTTACCCTTGTCCTTCCGTTCTTGTCTCTTGCTTTCGCCTCCGGCCAAACCGAACGCAACCGGTCGCGGTTAGGAATCACCGTTACCTTGTCAGGGTACGGTGCCTAACGGAGCGCTTGCGTATGGTTTGGGCGGAGTTCAATGGAAAATACGGGAAAAGGAAATGGGCAAAGAAAACTTAACTTATAATACCGTATTTTATCTTAACAACAATAATTACATTCATTCACAAAATGAACAAAAGAGAACAAAAAGAAAAGAACACATAAAAGAAAAGATTACAAGAAGGAAAGTGCATGAATTAAATTGCAAATAATTAAAGACAAGGTAATAAAAAGCAAGTAATAAAAAGCGATAAAAAGAATACGAAACTAGGACTCAAGACAAGCATGTGATCAATAGCCAACCCTTAAACTTGCAAGCTCAATGAAGAGGTTGCAAGATCAAGGGAAGGGTAGAGAACGCATGTGAAATGAAGTGCTAGTCCCGTGAGAAAATACGACCCTTGAGATCAATAACTAACCCTTAACCATTCAAGCTCAATGAAGAGGTTGAATGAGCAAGAGAAAGCAAGAATCTCAAGGGGGAGCAAACTAACAAGAAAGATAAAAATCCCTCATCTTCATTAACATCCACTCAAAAGCTCTCACTACAATTTCATGGAGGAAGAATGAAGAAGAAGAAGAAGAAAGAAGAAGAAAACTACACAAAAAAGAGGCTAAAGAAAAGCTCCCTTGATTTGGCTCAGATCTGCTGTATTTATAGGCTGGAGAATGGAAATCTAGGGCATCCACCAGAACATAATTGAAGTACCCAAAATACCCCTGAAATTCGACAGTGAGAGGGCCCCACTTGGCCGCGGAACCGCGGCTAAGACCCCCATTTGGCCGCGGTTCCGCGGCCCTTTAGAGCTGTTGGGCAGTGGGCTTTTCTTGGATGCCCTGGTTTCCTGTTTCCTCGTGTTTGCCAACTTTAAACTGCGCAAAAGTCTTCAGAATATCTCCAGATTTCCATGTCCAAGATTGCATTATCTTTGTTTACTTTTGACTTTATCGCCCTCGAGCTCCGCGCACCCATTGATTCTTGTGCAGCCCCCTCGTGCTCTGTGCTTGTCCCAGAAACGAATGACTACTGTCACAAGTCTTGTATCGGGAACCGGTACTCGGCACTGGACGGATATGGATGACCGGAACCCAGCTTTTATCTGCTGTCGACTGATGTTCTGCATTTGGCGTAACTGTGGAGATTTTATCCTGATTTGCAATATTTGTACTGGAAACCTGTATTCTGTAAACATGTAACAAACACGGATTAAAAGCACCTACCTATAAACACACGAGCGTAAGAATGGGCGGTATAAAATGCAATATTCTGTGATGAACAGATAGTACTTGGGATTTATGATGAGTCGATGAGATTTGATTTGAGCCGTGAGATCGGTGATATATCAGGGTTCGTATTTGAGATAAGACATGACGTCGTAGCGGGTCCCTGACGTAGTGTTTCACACGCGTGCATGCATACTTAGGCGGTATCAGTATTGTACTAGACGTAGATCAGTACCCCGATCATGATATTTGATCAAGAGAATACTAGGTGAATAGTATGATGAATGTGATATTGCCCGTACCCAGATTTGGGATGCCGTACGACGGATTTACGTACGAGCTATATTGATGATTGATCCGCACTCTTGACTTGGGATGCTTGATTATAGATATGGTATCGAATGTAATATTATTGAGGCGGGATCACCGACTATACATATACAGGTATGTATATGTATCGACTCAGATGATAGGCGGTTTCCTTACCTGTAGTTCAGCTTGTTAGTTCAGCCGTATAGTTTAGTGTAGTTGTTAGATTAGATTAGACTCCTACCTATTTCAAAACTAACGGATCGTGGGTATTTTAAAAGACAGGTCAAGGGATCTACGGATATTTCAAAAGACGTATCCTTTATTAAAACCACCGTAGCCCTTATTTTCAAAACCCCACGATTCGTGTTATTTCAAAGGGCACCATTGTTTAGTATTTAGCTCCCGCTCATTATTGTTGTTCTCTCCGCATCGCATGCTTACATTATGATTCATATCCTATTATTAATATCATGTTGTTAGGACACCAGCACCATTACCGATGACGCGTATGTACCACGTACACTTACTTGCCGGCTCACACACATCTTCATCGGTAATTGCCATGTCACGAACACTTTAGAAAATACTATTTCATTTGACATAGGTTGTTAGCTAATAGTTTAGACATGATATTAGTGTACTTACCTTATATGCCAGCTTAGATATTGTAGTTATTACTTGTCACTTCATGCATACTGTTATTCATTGTTATGCCGTATTCATGGATTCTTATGCCTATATTCATGGGTTTATATGCTATTGATGATTTGGATTCGGATTTCTATGAGATTTTCTGGATTTGGGGGAAAACCGCAAAACTTGTATAAGCTTCTTCCCTCTCTTTTAAATAAAAAGTGCGGTTTTCCCATGATGTATGAGTCGTCCACCATGAGTTTGCTGATGGATTTCGAGACCCGATTCGAGGAGTGGAGGAACCGTTTCGGGTACATGGTGGGCCCGGTGCGGTACCCCGGGGCAAGAGGATCGTGTTGTTGACGTTGAGCCTGGCAGGGGAGCACTACCTACCAGTGATATTACCCGACGCGTCGGATATCCGGAGGATACCGTCGTGTTCTTGAGATGGATGGTAGGGGCCGGTCTGGACTAACGGCGTCCTAGATATTGTGATTGAGACATTGAGATTTTGAGATATTGAGGTACAGAGACTGTGATACAGAGATATCGAGATATTGGGATTACGTTTTGTGCCGATGCTAGGCACCGTTTTATGCTGATTTCATTATGATACCTCATTTTAAAAATACAAAGGAAATCTCACTAAATTATGAAAACAGTTTCTTCATTTACATGTATTCTGTTTTCATGCATTCATACCTCATTCATATGATATATTGCTACCTGAGGCACTGACACGGGCACATGAGATTACACTCGGGTTAGATATTTACCCTAGTCTTTGTTATAGGCTGCATGTTATATACATATTTGAGGATATATATTGATCGTATGACCTAGGATTGCGTCATACATGCGATTCCTATTGATAGATGTTTTTCTATTCACGAGTTGGCAACTCACCCCCGTTGTGCCCCAGTTTCTTGCAGGTTTTGCCGTACAGGTTTCATTACGGCTTTGCTGGCACCGCTTCCCATTTTTCCGGGTGACTTGCTAGTAGGTGGGTTTACTTGTATCGTACCCCCATTATATATCTTGTATATCATTATTCTGTTGTATCTAGAAGTTCCATCAACCAAACATGTATTTATTTGAGATAGAGACCAGTGATGTTTATTCTTTCGACCTTAGAGTCGCGCGTTGTATTTCTGTGGATTTCTTGTTGTTTTGAGTTCTATTTGAGTTTTGATCCTCGCCCTTGGCGTTGTATATTATATTGCTTGTGTGGTTGTGTCCGTCGATTGACGAAGAGCTAGCTCCCGCTTGGGGATGCCTTTTTATTGATTTCGTATACTATTCATGTTGTATCCCGTTTGGGGGCCTGTATTTACAAAGGAGACTCTGCCGAAATTTTCAGGAAATATTTGATGTTTTTAAAAACGCATAATTCGGCTTATGCTATTAAAACTACTTGATTTAAATTGGTTTTCCTACACTCTACATTTTTTCTTGGTTTGGATTTCTGGGTTTTTGGTTTACTTAGATTACGTACGCCTCGAGACGTTCATAGTTTAAGTGCCGGTCATGTTCCGTACTTTCGGATCGTGACAATAATGCGCTGCATTAATTAGTCTGACAGAGCGCCACGTGGCTTGTCAGGCTCTTTGCGCCAATTGAGAAGCGCAAGGCGCAAGTCCATGTGGAGATGACACGTGTCACGCTCTGGTGAGCGCAAGTGCGTTGCGACAGTGCGCTGCGCTGTTGCGCTGCTGACACGTGGCGCGCTCTGGTGACTTGCGCCAATTTAAGAGAGCTGTGCTCTGTTTTAGAAGCGCATAGCGCAGTCTGTTCTGGGGCTGACACGTGGCGCTCTCTGGTGGCTTGCACCAACCTGAGAGCGCAACAATGCAATTTTTTTTAAATGCAGGGCACTGTTCAATATCTTAATCCGATTTTGGATCAAAGAAGAGAATCTTCTAAGATCCCAGAACCAATGGTTCATCAAAAGGCAATGCCTTTATTTAGATCAAAAAGATCTAAAGAAGAAGTAAATTACTTCTTTTTATTAATATTACCATTTTTTTTATTGAAGATCTTTGATCTTGTTCTTAGATCATTGATCTTTTCAGAAGAAAATTCTTCTTTTTCTAAAGGTTTTTATTTTTTTCTTTCTTTCTTTCTGAATTCTTCTCAAAGTTCTTAGAAGAGCTCTGTGAATTCTCTGTATGCTGATGTCCTTTAAACTTGGAGTCTAGGGGGCTTTTTATAGTGCCATTTGATTTGTTAAATCAGTTAAAGAGATCTTTCTCCGAGTGATTTAGGGATTTTTCCCCACCGTTGGATCTTTGATCCAAGGGCTTCTGTTTTACAGAAGAGAATCTTATTGTTTTAATAAGATCAGAAAGATCTTTCTAGAATTTTAATTCTGTTTTGGTGCAGGCACAGTTGGCGCAAGCGCACCTGCGCTGCCACGTGTCGCGCGGCGCAGAGCGCTAGCGCAACTGCGCTGCCACGTGTCGCGCAGCGCAGAGCACAGCGCAACTGTGCTAGTGCAACTGCGTTGACACGTGTCGCGCAGCACTGAGCGCAGATCATCTGAAACGTTGCTTCCTTTAATTTTGTTTTAAATAGAGCCTTGCTCTGATTGGGTGCGTTGTCTTGGGCGCAGCGCTGGCGTGTCAGCTTTTGACACGTGGCGCGTTGCGCGCAGCGCAAGAAATCTGAAGCGTTGCTTCAATTTTTGAATTTTTGAAATTCAAACAGACCTTTGCTCTGATTGGGGAAACAAATGCCCCCCCACCGTTGCGCTCACGTGGCGCACTCGTGAGTGCAGCGGTGGCAAGATCCTGGCCGTTGGATCAACTGAGGAGTTGAAGGGGCGCAAGCACCTATAAATAGGACCCTTGGCCCTTCACAGATGATCATCGTCTTCAAGAACTTTGATTCTCAGAACTTCAGAGCCTTGCTCTTGCTTTTAAGAACTTCAGAGTTCAACTTTTAAAACTTTTTAGGTAAAAATTTTAATTTAAATTAAATTAATTTAATTTAATTTTAATTGACAGAGCCTTGCTCTTATAGATCTTTGATCTAAAGAAAACCCCTTCGAGGTTTTACCAACAGAGCCTTGCTCTCAAGAATCCATAGATCTAAATAGATCTTGTTTCAGGGTTAACCCATGAATCAGAGCTTTGCTCATGGACAAAATATAGATCTTTTTGATCTGAAAATGATGAACTCTTAAGAGTTTTCATGGATCTTTAAGATCCCAAAAAAAATTTAATTTTTATGAGTTAAATTCTTTTTAAGGGATTTTCTCATCACTATTACAAAGCTAGGCTCTTTTAAGGAATTTTATTCCCTTTAGACCAGAGTTTGACAAGTGTCACTCTGTGACAGAGTTTTGCTCTGAAAGAGGAGATTTTTTCCTTGTCTCTAGGGATTTCTCATTAATGAGAATATTCTTTTGGGGATCTCCTCATTAATTGACAGTCCCATCCAATGATGGGGTTGTCTTATTAACTGATGAATTGTCATCTAGATTTTGTGGGTCCCCCTTTGGTCCCCTATCCACTGTATTGCAGTGTGGTATAAATTTTAAAGTTCCAAGTGTCAGAAATTAAGATTATAGCACTGACGTTTGACTTTTGTCCTCCTTCTTTTTGCAGGAAACATGTCTGCTGATTTGTCTTTCCCATTTGTTCGCTCGGAGGAAGGATTTCCCGAGGCACCGGTGGACCGGGAGGTGCTCACTCTCATTAAGGCTCATGACCCCGAGCACAAGAACCTTCACCTGTGGGGTAAGTGGTATATCGACATCATCAAGGGTCGCCGAAGCTTCGGTTCCGCGACGCCGTCTGAGCCCATCTCGTCGATCCCCTATGCGGATGAACCCCGGGTGAAGTATGCCGTGGAGGTCAAGAACTGGAATTCGGAGGATCTTCTCCAGCCTGCGATTTGTGCCATTCCCGTGCAGCCACCGCCGGCCGTGGACATATTGGGGCAGCGCATATGTCAGGGTGAAGCGCGCCCTTGGGGACAGGCTTACAATATTGGATTGACCCCGCGACAACTGGCCGGATATCTGCAGTGGGCCAGATATATCCTATCAGCAAAGAAGATGCATATGATGAAGATCGGTCTATACTCCGCAATCTACGTCTCGCTGTTTGAGTACCCCGCTCCTCCAACGTGGTGGGTCAAGGCTTTCATCAAACAATGGAACATCCTCACCCACACCTTCCTTATGACGGACAGGGAAGTCTCCATCTCCTTGGAAGAGTTCATCGAGATCTCGGGCTTGCCCGTGAGGGGGGAGCATTACGAGGAGCAGCTTCCTCCTGACGAGTACGTCTTCACCACCAAGCTGCTGGTATTCGATTTGACGCCGGAGAATGCTATTCAGCACCAGTTTCCGGGCTTGGTGAAGGTGCTGAACATATACGAAGGTCTCTATCTGGAAACAGGAGTCCGGGGAGTTAGTTTCGCAGATTTTATCGCCCGCTTCCTTTGACCGGAGATTCTATCGGAGCGGAGTAAAAAGTTCGCCAAGCTAGATGACCCTTTCGACTTCGACTTAGATCGTCGACCAATATTGGAAGACGATCAAAAGGATTTCTATCTCCCCGACGCCGCCATCATACCCTTATCAGAAATCGCCTCCCCGGGCATTGATGAGGAGACCTTCTTTTTAGGGTTCCTGGGATTGTGGCTGTGCAGCTTCGCGCTCCCCATGAACCCGCACTACATGCGACCGTCTGTTTTCTACCCAGCGCATCGGATGGTGGCTGGCCTGCAGTTGTCAATAGGAATCGCCGGGTTGGCTCACCTATATAATGAACTTAGCGTGGCGGCGGACGCTAATGAACCTGGGGTGCAGCCTGCCAATTTCCAGATGCACTACTTCACTTCGTGGATGGAAATCCATGTGCACGGGATATTCGGCATCCACAAGAGCCCTTCGTTTTTTGAGAGGTGCAGACTCCCAAAAGTCATGCAGCTGATCGGCGCCTCGATCATGAATCCGTATCCGCGGGAGGCTAGGGGGTTGCTCCTTCGTCCACACATGATCGGAGCGAAGATTTCTTTCATGGATAAAGTCATAACCAGAAAACTCCAAGGCGGTGGTGGCGCTGCGTGACGGCTTCAAGGACGGGGCCTCCGTACTGAAAACCCGGTAGATTCTTCACATCTACTCCATTTGGCCGGGCTACTTGGTGTACAGGAAGAACGAGATGGCGCTTTTCATGAGGTACAACCCCCACCGGTTCGCCCAGCAATCAAGCTATAACTAGGGGTCCCGCTGGAGGCGTTTTTGGAAGAGCCCGCAGCCAGCATGGAGGGGATACAGAGCGTGATGCACCATTTTATGCGGCTGAATACGGGATCCCACTTTTTCATCAGCGAGCCGAGCTGCATCCCCTGGGTCCTCCACGCGTACGTGGCTTGGTATGCGCACGCAATGGGTTCAGTCATCCGTGAGGAGAAGCGCATGTTGGTTGACTGTAAAGGTGCGCCTCCCGGCGGCGACCGCAAGGCTCCCCTGAAGCCAAGGACCCCTATCGTGCCTCCGCTGAAAGATGCTGGAGCTGGACCACCGCGCGTGTTGAGCCCTCCGCGCGGATTACCTCGTGCTACCGCAGACGTGCCACCAGTGCCCCGTGCTCCAGTGGAAACGGTAAATGTGGTTTCGCCAGAGTCCGGCGTGGTCGCGGATATCGGAGCCCGCCGCCCTAAAGTGCCTGCAAAGCGCAAGTTGATCTCGGGTGCACCCGGGGCTCGCGTGCAGAAGAGGAAGAAGAAGTCGCTCCTCTCTCTCGATGCTATCCTCAGCTTAGAGCCTCAGGCCCCTCTCGCAGAAGGCATAAGTGAGTACGGCAGCAATAAGGGCTTCTCGGTAGATCCAGCAGACACCGATATGGCGGCCGCCATTGCGGCTTCTTAGCGATCGGCAAGGCTCGAAGCGTGGTTGGCGAAACTTGCTCAGTCAGGTAATCATTTCTTGCACTCTTCGTCATTTCATTGTACCTTTATTATTGTCTTTGACTAATGCTTTTCCCCCTTTTTTAACAGGCGTCACCACTGAAGAAGCTATCGCTGCTTCCCTCAAAACTTTCCAGGAGGAGGAAAGGAAACGCGCTCTGTCGGGCGCTGGTATGTATCGGCTTGCTGAGTCTTTATTCTTTTTTTATAGCTGATCAAATCTTCTCTTTGTCTTTTTTCAGGGGCCGTGCAAGCCGATGCGGGGACTCTCCCCGGGCCAACTACTGAAGTCCCGGCCTCATCAGGGCCGCCGCGAGAAACCCGACTTGAGAAGCCGATGAGAGATGCCTTGAAGGCTCTGGAAGTAACTCTATACGAGGACGAAGACGCCTTGATGAAGAAAGCGTCGAAGAGGTCCTTCGTGACGGCCCGGGAGGAGAGGAAACAGTTGAGGCGCGAGGCGAAGGAGCGCAGAGCTGCTTTGGCCGTGGGAGCGGGCCCAAGCACCGTTATTCCCGTTGCTTCTCCTTCCGAGGAGCCCCCGGTCGCCTTGTCTACCGCTCATAGACAGGCGGCGCATGCGGTTCGGGGGGCCAACGATCGATTCACCTCAGGTAATGTATTTTTCGAAAGTTTTATTGTGAGAGTTGTAAAACTATCGTTTCTGATACATCTTGTCTTGCAGGGCCAAGTTCAACCAAGGGAGCGGCAGAAACCGTCAAGCCTGAGGGGACAGTGGGGGAGGCACTGGCTGAACCCGAGCCAACGGTGGGCGACGTAGCCGGGGTTGCTGGACCCGAGCTAGTGGCTGACGACACGGTCACGCCTACCATGCCTGAGAAGGTGGCCTATGCCGAGCCCGAGGTAGCGGAGGATGAGATAGCTGCTACAGCCAGGTCTGGGGCAGCAGCGGATGGAGCGCCTGAGACCGATGACCTCGTGGAAACGGTGGACGAGATGGCCGCGACTGCTGAGCCCGAGGGAGTAGCGGGTGAGACGGGCATGATTCCTGAGGACGAGTCGGCCGCTCTTTCTCAAGAGTCTGGAAATCTCCGATCATTGCTCTCCCCGCCTACGGTCCTCCGCCGTCTCCTGGCCTCATGAGCACGACGACGGACCCCGTAGAGTCCGGTGATGAGGCCACGGGAGGTGGACTCATGTCGATGGAGGAGGGAGACCCCTCCGTTTCGGCTGGCGGCTCATCAGGTAAATTTCGGGTTACCGTCCCTTTTTTATCTCGCAATCCTTCCTGACAGGTTTATCTTTGTTTTTAACGCAGGTGTGGCCAGTGCCGATGCTCCATTGCTCGAGGGAGCGCCGTCAGCTACTGCCTTGGCGGTGGCCACCTCTCAGCCTTCTCTCGTACCATCGCAGATGCTGGAAGGTATGGATTCGCGACCCATCAGTTTCATCTTTAGGCTGCATAATTCATGTACTGATGTTGTACTACTGCATCTTTGCAGGAGTGCTTTTTGATCACCTTTACCAGGTGCTGCACCCACACTTCTCCTTCCCGTTGGAGCGTGCTTCCCCCAGTGGCGCCGGTGAGTATGGTTTTCAATTAATATCCTTCCTTTTTTCAGTAATGGAATTATTTCTGATTCTTCCTTGCCCTGATTACAGTGCTACAGATCGAAGGGAGAGATGAAAGATCAGTTGCGCCACCGGTCCTCACGGCCTTACCGCCTGCTGCAGCTGGTATAGTAAACTCCCTCATTGACGACTTTCCTATATTTCTTGAACCGTCACCTGATTGCGTTTTGTTTTGCAGCTATCGTTCCGGTTCCGGTCCCTCTTGAGTCTCGCATCATAATGCCGGCAGGCCCCTTCTTGAGACGTCCATCTTCAAAGGGTGCCGTGATGAGCTTGGGCATGCTGAGCGGATACATCGAAGAGCTTGACGCAGACGCTCCCCCATCTGCTGCAGATTTCGCCGCAGAGGTTAACCCGATGTTGGCGGCGCTTGTAAATTTTCATAATGAAGGCGTCGTCGAGTTTTGGGTTAATCACTGCAGGGAAATCAAGGCCCTCCTGCATCAACTGGAGTCGACGCGTCCTTCCCCCGAGATCTTGGCCGCGAGCGCTCAACGGGCGGCATGGATCGAGCAGAGTGCTCCTTACTTCCGCCATCTCGAACAAGAAGTTACTTCAAGGAGTAAGGAGTGCGGCGAGACTTCGAGCAAATCTGCCCAACTGCATGCTCGGGTGGAGGCAAACGCTGCACAGCTGAAGATTATCTTTGAAGGCCTTCTGCGATGCCTCTCCGAAGGGTTAACACTGAGGCAGCAGCTTAACGTCGTCGAGCAGGATGCACCTAATCAGGAGGCAGCCCAGCAGGCAGCTGAGGAGTAACTTTCATCCTACCTGCAGCAGCGAGCCCAGGTGGAAGCGGAAGTGGCCGCGGTAGCCACTCAGGAGGAGGCGCTGAAGGAAGTGCGAGGGCAGCTCCCGGATTTGTTAAAGACACTTCCTTCTCAGTAGCTACTTTTTGTATCATTTATACTTGTAAATAAAAATGTATATTTTTTTTTATTCTTTAACACAATGTATCTTGTACTTAATCAAGTTTATGAATAAAAGATATACATTCTTTGTAATGTCTTGTGTCATTCCTGCTCTTTCTTCCTTCTCTTATTATTAGTATACTGTCTTAGTAAACAAAGTTGATAGGTGATAGAGCGAACACCCTGTCTCGGTCTCTTCAAGAGGTAGCGATGGCTTAGGCCGCAAGTTCAGATCTGCTGCCTAAGACTTTTCAACTTTGTGAGCCGTGAGGGTCTCACAAAGACTTTTCTCCCTACGGATCGAAAGGATCTCGTAGGTGAATTTCCTCCTTAGGAATCGTGAGGATTCCTAAGTGCGTTTTCTATTATAAGTCGTAAGGATCTTATAAGAGAATTTTCCCTCTTACGAGTCGAGAGGACTCGTAAGCGGTTGTTTCCCTCCTTGTCGAGATTCGACTTCAGAGAGTGAGACCCGTGGATAGTATGCAAGAGACCGTTTTGGATCGACTTACAGGGTCCCAGTGCTTAGGAAACAAGTTTTTTTTAATCCCTGTTGCCTAAGGCTTTATCTTGCAAGTCGAGACGAATCGGGAAGTCCTCGCGAAGACACTAATTTCTTCATGAGTCGAGACGAATCGAGCAGCTCTCGTCAAGGACACTAATTTCCCTGAGTCGAAGTATTTTGCCGAGGACACTGGTTTCCTCGAGGTTGAAACGAATCGGATTATTCCTGCAAAGACACTGGTTTCTCTGCAGGATGACGCGAATCAAGAAGCTCTCATCAAGGACGTTGATTTCCCTGAGTTGAGGAGGTTGCCAAGGACACTGATTTTCCTGGAGTTGAAACGAATCGAAGTATTCCTGCAAAGACACTGATTTCTCTGCGGGTCGACGCGAATCAAGATGTTCTCGTCAAGGACACTGGTTTCCCTGAGTCGAAGTATTTTGCCGAGGACACTGGTTTCCTCGAGGTTGAAACGAATCAGAGTATTCCTGCAAAGACACTGGTTTCTCTGCGGGTCGACACGAATCAAGCTCTCATCAAGGACGCTGATTTCCCTGAGTTGAGAAGGTTGCCAAGGACACTGATTTTCCTGGAGTTGAAACGAATCGAAGTATTCCTGCAAAGACACTGGTTTCTCTGCGGGTTGATGCGAATCAAGATGTTCTCGTCAAGGACACTGGTTTCCCTGAATCGAGGAGGTTGCCAAGGAAACTGATTTCCCTGGGGTTGAAACGAGTCAAGGTATTCCTGCAAAGACACTGGTTTCTCTGCGGGTCGACGCGAATCAAGATGTTCTCTTCAAGGACACTGGTTTCCCTAAGTCGAGGTATTTGCCAAGGACACTGATTTCCTCGGAGTTGAAACGAATCAGGGTATTCCTGCAAAGACACTGGTTTCTCTGCGGGCCGAAGCGAATCAAGAAGTTCTCATCAAGGACGCTAGTTTCCCTGAGTCGAAGTATTTGCCAAGGACACTGATTTCCTCAGAGTTGAAACGAATCGGGGTATTCCTGCAAAGACACTGGTTTCTCTGCGGGCCTACGCGAATCAAGAAGCTCTCATCAAGCACGCTAGTTTCCCTAAATTGAGGTATTTGCCAAGGACACTGATTTCCCTGGGGTTGAGATGATCTCTGGTGGTCTTTCAGGTTTTATATGAGTTACCGTCAAGACCCTGAATCTAGGAATTTGGCCTTCGCTTCGCTTGCTGTGGTGTGTCCGAATCATGTTGGAGGAAGAACGATGTAGTGATATTTCGTCTGTTGTGTAGAGACGAACGCCGAAGAGGTGACCACTCCACGCTGGGGTGAGATGATCTCCGATTGTCTTTCGGGCTTTTATATGAGTTGCCGTCAAGACTTGGCTCCATTTTCCGATGGAGCACGGGGAGGGAAGATATGTTTCCTTCTTTGTTTCTGCCCCTGGATTGTATACAGGGATTGCTATGATATCGCCTGTAGGGCAAAAGTTTCATTCATTTTTTTATTATTATTTTATTTCCGCGATGCTCTATCATTTCAGCTTTTATATCGCGAAGGTCGCGATTGCCCAATCATTTCGGCTATTTTTCGCGGTGCCCAATCATTTCGGCTATTTCTTTTATTTTCACTCGCTGCTTTTTATTGCGAGTTTCCCAATCATTTCGGCTATTTCTTTTATCTTCACTCGCTGCTTTTTATTGCGAGTTGCCCAATCATTTCGGCTATTTCTTTTATCTTCACTCGCTGCTTTTTATTGCGAGTTGCCCAATCATTTCGGCTATTTCATATGCATTTTTAGCTCGCTGATTTTTATCGCGAGTGTAGAACTTGGAATCTGGTGCCAATCTCAGCATCAGCATCGCTACAACCGGAATATTTCCAGGAGCGAATCATCATTTGCCATGAAAGGACTTGAAATTTGATACCGATTTAGGCATCAGCATCGCTACAACTGGGATATTGCCGGGAGCGAATCATCATTTGCCTCTGTCGATGTTGAACAAAGATGGCTTAGTAAACAGGGTTAGGATTCTATCGACTAAGGCTTTTGACTTCATGAGCCGTAAGGGTCTCACAAAGGTATTTCTCCCTGCGAGTCGTGAAGATCTCGTAGGTGTGTTTTCTCCTTAGGAATCGTGAGGATTCCTAAGTGTATATTCCCCTGTAAGTCGTAAGGATCTTACTAAAGGGTTTTCTCCTTATAAGTCGAGAGGACTTATAAGGGTTGTTCACCATATGGACATATCCTTAGTCACGGGTGGGACTTTGCTGGGTAAATGTTTATTCGCACCCGTGGATTGTATACAAGGGTCAATATTGAGCCGCTTGTAGGGTCATATCGAAGGTTGTGGGGGTTGCTTAAGAACAGGTTAAGGTTTCTGTAACTTAAGACTTTCAAATCTTATGAGCCGTGAGGGTCCCATAAGAGAGTTCTCCTTACGAGTCGTGAGGATCTCGCAAGTGTAATTTCTCCTTAGGAATCGTGAGGATCCCTAAGTGTGTTGCTCCCTTGTGAGTCATAAGGATCTCACGCGGGTAGTTTCTCCTCACAAGGTCGAGAGGACCTTGCAAGTGTCCTTTAACGAGGTTGCGCCATTTCGGGTTTTCACAAACACTCGCCGGTAGCCCTGCTTTTTTACTCACGCAGCCCTTTCGGGTTTTCATCCGTGCCCATTTTGCTTATGGACATACCGTTTTGTTTTGTTCTTTTTTTCTAACGAGGTCGCGCCCTTTCGGGTTTTCATGAACACTCGCCGGTAGCCCTGCTGTTTTTACTCACGGAGCCCTTTCGGGTTTTCATCCGTGCCCATTTTGCTTATGGACATACCGTTTTTTTTATTCTTTTTATTCTTTTTTTCTAACGAGGTCGTGCCCTTTCGGGTTTTCACGAACACTCGCCGGTAGCCCTGCTGTTTTTACTCACGGAGCCATTTCGGGTTTTCATCCGCGCCCATTTCTCTTATGGACATACCATTTTTATTATTTATTTTTTTTTATTTTATTATTATTATTATTATTTTTTTATTTTTTTTTATATCTCGTCAGCCTGAGGATGCTGCGGTACTAGTTTAAAGACGTTTCGGTCATCAGCTAGTTTTAGGACGTAGTGGTCCATCGTTAGTTTAAAGACGTTTCGGTCCGTTGCTGAAGAAGGCCGGTTACTACTTATAGAGTTTGGGCTTAGGAAGATAGCGAGCGGACATAGTCGTCGTCATTTATCATTGACCTAGGCTGTGACTCATTAAGCATAGTATTTCTTTAGGAAGCGACTGTTTATTGGCCTGAAAGGGCTTTCACCGTGCATATCCATGAGTAGATAGGCTCCACCCTGGTAGACCTTGTCTATGATGTACGGGCCTTCATAGTTCGGCTCGAATTTTCCCCGCTTGGCGCGATTGGGGATCATAGGTCTTTTGACCACTAGCACGAGTTCGCCTCGGCGGAATGTCCTCGGCCTGGTCAATCTTTCATATGAGCGCGTCATCTTCTCTTTATAAGCCTCCAGATTTTGTTGCACTATGAGCCGGGTTTCATCAAGGGCATCAAGCTCCTCAAGCGGAAGGTGAGCATTTTCTTCGTCCGTCAACTCGTAGTGGATTGCCACTCGTAGAGAGAGTAATTTTATTTCGAGCGGGAGTACTGCTTCTGTACCGAAGACCAACGCATACGGCGTCGTGTTCGTGGCTGTCTTGAACGTAGTTCGATACACCCAGAGAGCTTCTTGCAGTCTCTCGTGCCAGTCCTTCTTATTTCGGGACACCGTCTTCTTCACGATTTTCGTCAAGGTCTTGTTGAAAGCCTCAGCTAGACCGTTAGCTCGGGGATTATAAACTGAGGAATATCTCCAGTCTATGTTGTGTTGCTGCGCGAAGCGGCTGATCTTGTGGCTTCTGTAGGCTGGCCCGTTATCGGAGATGATCCGTCGTGGAGTTCCAAACCGATAAATGACGTGCGTCTTGAAGAAATGGAGGATATTCTCCGTCTTCACTTCCCTTAGCGGTACTGCTTCTGCCCATTTGGAGAAGTAGTCAGTCGTCGCCAAGATGAATCGATGTCCCCTGGACGATGCTGGTTCGATGGGGCCGATTACATCAGTCCCCCACATTTCGAACGGCCAGCTAGCCACTGTTGGATGTAGAGGATTTGGGTGCTGATGGATGAAGTCCCCATGAATTTGGCATGAGTAGCATTGCTTCGCATACTCGAGGCAGTCCTGAATCATCGTTGGCCAATAATAGCCCATCCGTTTAATCTTCAACTTCATCTTTGGGCCTGCTTGGTGAGAACCGCAGAGTCCATCGTGAACTTTCTGAACGACTCTTTTCACTTCGTCAGGTCCCAGGCATCTCAACCACAGAGAATAAAACGACCTCTTGTACAGAGTATCATTGACGAAGGCAAAAGATAGAGCTCGTTTCATGAGCTGATGTCTTGAGGACGCATCTTCAGGCGTTCGACGAGATTTGAAGTAATCTATAAAGACTTCTCTCCAATCCTCAGCCTTTCTCTGGTCTTTTATTTGCATAGCCAATTGTCTAGTCACTCCCTTTTCTTCTGATGATTCCGGAGATATTTCTGCTGGGGCAAGCACCCGACGGCTTTGTACCACGATTCTTACGTCGTCGAGGTTCTCGTCGGACAGTTCTTTAGCGAGCTTAGCTAGCGCATCTGCTTTGCTATTTTCCGCACGTGGTATGCTTTCCAGCATGTAGGAGGGGATTTGAGTCAGCAGTTGCTGTACTCTCTCGCCGTACTTCACCAGTTCTGGTTTGCACGTTTGATAGTCGCCATTTACTTGACTAACGACCAGTTGGGAATCTCCGTATATGAGGAGGTTTTCGATTCCCATGTCGATGGCGATCTCTAAGCCTGCTATCAAAGCTTCGTATTCGGCTTCATTGTTCGTCCTTGGCTCCGTTAAGGAGAAGGCGAAGTGCATTATCCCTCCTTGTGGGGTCACGAAGATGAGGCCTACCCCTGATTTGATTACAGGGGTGTTCTGTTTGCGCTTATTCATGGAGGACGCTCCAACAAAGTAGAGCTCCCATCGGGTATCACCACCATCGATCGCATCAAATGCATGTTCGTCTGGCAGCTCGCAATTCAAAGGAGAATCGGCAGGTATCGGGTACTCAGCGAGGAAGTCGGCGATGGCCTGGCCTTTCACTGCCTTGAGAGGCTGGTAGGTTATTGAAAACTCCATTAAGAGCAAGGCCCATTTAGCGAGTCTCCATGTCAATATGGCCTTCGACATTAAATATTTAAAGGGGTCCACCTTCGAAATGAGACGGACTTCATGCGCCAACGCGTAGTGCCTGAGCTTTGTTATCGCGAAGATCAACGCCAGGCAGTGTTTTTCGATGGGGGAGTAGTTGCTTTCTGCCCCCAGAAGAACTCGACTTAAATAGTAGAGCGCTTTCCCCTTCCCTTGGTCGTTCTCCTGTGCCCATAATGCACCCAAAGAACCTTCGAGGGTAGTTGTATAAAGAATGAGAGGCTTTCCCTTGACCGGAGCAGCCAACACTGGAGGATTCTGGAGGTACTGCTTGATTTCGTCTAGCGCGTCTTGGCATTTATGATCCCAAACGAAAGGGGTTCCCTTCTTCATTAGGTGACTGTAAGGACGGCACTTGCCTGAAAGATTGGCTATAAATCAACGTATGTACGCGAGCTTTCCTTGGAGAGACCGCAGCTGTTTGAGAGTTCTCGGCGGAGGCATTTCCATGATCGCCTTGATCTTTGACGGATCTATCTCGAAACCTCGGTGTAGGACGATGAATCCTAGGAATTTGCCCGAAGAAACTCCGAATGCGCACTTGAGAGGGTTCATCTTCAAGTTGTATTGCCAAAGGCGTTGAAACACGGTCTTCAGATGCTCTAAATGCTCCTCGTATGATTTTCTTTTAACCACAAAGTCGTCGATATAGCATTCGATGATTTCATGTATAAGGTCATCGAAGATCTTCGTCATGGCCCTCTGATAAGTGGCACCGGCATTCTTTAGACCGAAGGGCATCACCTTGTAGCAGAATATACCCAAAGGGGTCCGGAAAGCGGTGTGCTTCTGGTCTTCGGGATGCAATTATATCCTGATGGGCCGTCCATGAAGGAGAAAACATCGTGAGTGGACGTGTTATCTATCATCAACTCGGTGACTGGCACTAGGAAATCGTCCTTCGGGCAGGCTTTATTGAGATCCCAAAAGTCTACACATATGCGCACCGTCCCATTTTTCTTCATCACCGGGACAATGTTGGCGATCCAATCGAGATACTGAACTTCTTGGATAAACCCAGAGTCGATCAGCTTCTTGACCTCGGTGTTGATACTCATCTCAAGCTCGAGCCGCATTCTTCTCGGTGCTTGTTTGATTGGTTTAACGTCCGGGAATATCACCAATTTATGGACAGCAATTTCTGGATCTAGTCCTGGCATTTCGGAATAGTTCCACGCGAAACAATCTCTATACTGCATAAGCACGTCTTTTAATGAAGCCACCCTTTCTTCAGATAGCAGTTCACTAACGAATGTCGGTCGCGGGTCATTCGCCGTCCCCAACTCAATTTTCTTGAGGTTATCTGCAGTGGTATGTGTTCCATTTTCCAGCTCTTTCGGTGCTGGTGGGAATTCTGATATCACCTCGTCATTGCTATTTTCAAAGCACCAGGGAAGGTCATCCATATTCTCGGGCTCTTCCTTTGATATTGTTATCATATGACAAGTACGAGCTCGCTTCCAAGACCGATGTGTATTTGGTTCTACTCTTGTAGCCTTGGGCTCATGTTTCTGTGGCGGTGTTACCCTCCATCTGTCAGATAGAGCGAACTTGCCGAGCTAATACTGATCTTCGACCCAGTTCTTGAAGGTGAAGCAATCTTCGAGAGGGTGCCCTATTACCCTGTGATAAAAGCAATAGTTCGGGTGTGAGACTTCGCCTGCTTGTTCGGGGTGCTTGGACTCCGGAAGCGTAAGCATTTGGTGCTTTATAGCTAGGTCAAGTATCTTCTTCGTCTTGTCTTGAGGAAAAGAGTATGCTCGACTCATTTTCTTCATAAGGGACAAATCCGGACCGCTCGATTCCCGACTGCGTGGCTTCTTGGTTCCGCTTTGTCGTTGCTGAACGTCTTTTCCGCTTTTTGGCTTGTTTCTGCCTTTGCGTCGAGCCTTTTTTACAACAGGTTGACAGGGAGCGGTATTTTTGTCTTTCACAGCCTGTTGAAGGAGGTGTTGCGTCCTGGCTTTCTCGTAGATGGCCATTTCACGGTTGTGGTCGTCTCGAACTTTTTGACCAGCTTCCCTTATAAGCTTGTCCATTTGTTCTTCGAACGACGGACTGGGCATTTTTGCATCGGGGACTTTTTCTGTCTCAGGATTAGCATCTTCCCATTGAGCATCCCTTTCTTCATCAAAATTATGCACAACATAGCAGTCACGGAGTAGCTCCCGTTTCTTGGACCGAACATATCCAAGCCCGATTGCTTCCATTCTCCTATTGAGCAACTTGTGCTGAGTTCCAGGAACGTTCCAGATCCTATCATAGAATTTAGCTTTTCGAGCGGTCTGTTTGAAGGGTATCCCTTGGCGCTTCAATAGCCTTTTCAAGCCTTCTGTATAGTACCTAGGCAGACGAATGGGCTGGAGCCTGTCAAGCGTAGGATCCGCGTCGTGCCAGACTTCTTTCTCCACTTTGGTTTCTTCGGAGCGATAGAATAGAATTGCCTTTTCGTCTTCTCGCCTGGGAGGGACATAGAACGTCTGCAGCTCCTCTACACTGTAGGTATCGAATGCATCCAGTTCTTTATGATGTTTAAGTGGAACCATGGCGACTTGCAGACTTTGCTCTTCATCAACGGATGTTTGTATTGAAGGTCGAGCAAAGAATATAGCCTGGACCTCATCTTCCGAGTCACTACCAAAGATCAGCGTAGGAGCGGACGGACCCGGCCTGTTGTATTAGGGTGGACCCGAATAAACTATCTCTTCCTCGTCCTCAGTATCACTCCCGAAGACAGGGATGGTGGCGTTAGTTTTGTTCTCCGGCTGGTGACACCTCTCCGTGTCTTCGAAATCCGGTAAGAAGTATTTTGCATCTTCATATTTGCGGACTTCGTTCACGGAGAATAGGTTCAGTTCTCCCGTTACGGTATACTCGAGACCATCCTTAAAATATTTCATACACTGGTGCTGTGTAGAAGGGATGATGTTGTACTCGTGTAACCATGGCCGGCCGAGCAGACCATTGTAGCATGTCTTGGCATCTATGACATGGAATTTAATATCCGTGACGAGTAGCCCAAAGCGCAACGTCAGTATCACAGACCCGAGAGTCCGTGATGATTGAGAGTTGAACCCGGAGATGGTGATCTTGTAACGAGCGAGGTGTTGGACGCTCATGCAGATTTCCTTTAATACCCATACATTGAGGAGATTGACGGAAGACCCATTGTCAACCAAGATTTTGCCTATCTTTATATCGTGGCAATATCCTGAGACATAGAGGGGACGATTGTGTTCGCACGTCCCAAGGAGGAGTTCTTCATCACCGAAAGTGACATCGGCTGTGTGCACTTCTTCCAGCTCGTCTTTCATCTTTTCTTCGGCGAGAAAAGCTTGGAATTTCTCTGGGTCCTGTAGCGCTTTGATCAACGAATCTCTTGCTTCTTTTGATAGTAGAAGGGCGTCAAGAATGCTGAGCTGCGAAGGTAGCTTCCTCAAGTGTGCCAGAACGTTGTATTCCACCTTATTTCTCTTTGGCGGGTCCTTGAAGATTAGCTCTTCCACAACTTGGTCATCCAGGGCGATATCCTCAGAGAAATTCTCTTTTCCCTTATCTTTTTTATTTGAGGGTCCAAGATTCTTTTCGGGTAGCATACGATTACGCAGCCGGATATCTTCGCAGGCCTTCGGCTCTTCCTCTTCCTCTTTTTCTGAGGTGGACTCTTTAAAGAGAGGGCTAAGTTCCATTTCCTCGTCAGAGTCGCTCCCGAATGTGAGAACTTGCGCTTCCCTGGCGTTAACCATGCGACAGTCGCCGGTAGTTCTTCTAAGCTCTTCGGTCGTACTTTTCCGCTCCCGATGAGTTTTGTGCTTTTCCCGCTTAAAATGTTGCCGGTGAGCGACATATCCCTGCCACCATTTATTGAAAGCTTTGCACTCTTCGGTGGGGTGCGAGACCTTCCGATGATATAAGCAATAGGAAGGGTGCATTTCCGCTTTGCCGACAATGTTTCCTTCAGAGGGTGGCAGCTTCATCCCTATCGACATGGATTTAGCAAACCTCTTCCAAGTCTTGAATTTGATTTTGTCCGCAATGGATGTACTTTGATTTGACGGGAGTGTCTTGATCTTTTCGTCTAATCGCCGGCGCTTGGCCTTTTCAAATAGGAGCGTCTCGCGTTCACGATCAGCCTTACTTTTCAACAAAGCTTCATTGAGGAATGCATCAATGGTTTCATCTGATGGCCCTAGAAGTTTTGGTTCGGGATCTGCCCCCAGATTCTCAGTGCAAGGAGTTCTCTCATCGTCCGTAAACGAGTGAGAGATCACATGACAACTCGCCACGTATTCCTCGGATTAATCCGACGAGCTCTCTCCCTCATCTTCTTCTTGAAAGACGTGGTTGAGGAACTCCTGGAGTGTGACGGGAGTCCGTGCCTTTTGATTGTATTCCTCCAGCGCGTCAATTTGTTTCTGTAAGTCCGTGCGCTTGTCACCAAGCTTCACGGGCTTTTTGGATCTCTTCTTCTTCTTCTTTGAAGATTTCGACGGCTGGGTATGAATGCTTGGGCCATCACCACCGGTCCTTGGAGTTGGGCACGGCTACAACATCCCTTCAATGATCTGGGGTTCTAGCGGGTTCTTCCACCTGACCGCCGGGCATGTCTTAAGATCATTCAGCATCCTTTTGGTTTTGGCTGATAACACAACCTCCCATGGAGCTTCTTCAACAAGGGAGCACGTTGCCCCCGGCGTATTCACCTTTTTAGAAGTATGAGGTTGCGGCGGGTTCACCTTCCATCTTTCGGATAACGCGAACTTGCCTTGCTGATATTGATCTTCAATCAAGTTTTTGAAGACGTAGCAATCTTTAATCGGATGACCCAATACTCGGTGATAGGCACAGTAATTGGGATCATTGACGTCGTTTGGCTGCGACGGACGTCTTGACTCTGGTAGATTAATGAGTCTGTTACGCAATGCCAGTTCAAACAATCTTCTCGTTTTATTCTGAGGAAACGAGTAAGGATGTCCCAGCCTCTCCTCGAGGGACAGGTGTGGACGCATATTGTTTTGACGAATAACCGGCTTCAAGTTGCTCGGCTGTTGTTGAGCATTGGCGACGACGATCGCTTTCATTTTCCCCTTCTCATTTCGAGAGTCCGGCTTTGGAGGAGACGGTCTGTGACCCATCTGATCCATCTAGGCTAACTTATCGATCAAGTCTTAGAATGTGGTTGGTTTAAAGAACATCATGAACTGTGAGATAGTTGCATGAGGATCTAGGGTGCTCACGAACATGCCCACTGCCGGTGCTTCTTCAATGCGTTGTTCGCACTTTGACCATATGTTCCGCCATCGGGTTGCATATTGAACCCAAGTCTCGCCCGGCTTTACTCTCGCATTAATCAAAGCTGTTATTGGAGTACGCTCACTGGCACTTGCGAAACGCTTAGTAAACAACTCCATTTCAGCGAAGGTCTTGACGGAGTCATTTGGGAGTTCGGAGTACCACTCAAATGCCATCTCCGATAAGCTACCGACGAACTGGCGAAGCAACAATTTATCATCACCGCCGGTGTTACCGCAAAGAGCCCTGAACTGGGCAACATGTTAATGGGGATTGCCAGTCCCCTTATAGAGATGGAATTTCGGTATTGTATAGCCCGGCGGGTACTTGATCTGATCATACCAGCTCGGATATGGTCGCCCCGTTCTGAAAACTTGATCGGCTGCCTCCGTTGCCTGATGAACCCGTATCTGCTGAGCTATATATTCGTCCAGGTCAGCTTTGGAAATTGTCTCCTCCTTGGCTGCTGACAGAGCCGGCAGTGGATTCGACGTTTCTCCTCTGTCATCTTCAAGGACGATAGGAGGATCTTCAGTAAGAGGATCCTGCTGGATCATCATACCCACCATATCCTGGAATAGAAGGGCCATTCGTTTTATATTGGCTGCTTGTTCCGCAGCCTCTTTGTCCTTCTTCTCCAATATTCTCCGAAGGAACTCAGCGTCGGTTTATTCCTCCTGGCGTTGATCCGAAGACATTTCGGGGCTTTCTTTTGGCCCAGTGAGTGCGGCCATCGCATTCATCATTTCTTGGAGCTTCTGCTGCTGCTCCTGAGCTTTAGTCACTGACCGTGTAAGCGGTCTATGACCTGTAGATGTACGGCTGTCTTCTTTCCCGGATGCCATGTAGACTGTGTGTACCACAATGCCTCCGGACTTAGGGCGTTTGGGCTCACTGCCTTTGACATTTGCCGCAGGCGTGGGGACTTTCTCCGGCCTTCTTCTCTTTTGAGTAGTCGACATGGAGGGGGCCATTGTAGTGGGCACCCAAGTGGTTGTCGTCATTTGCTGTTTGACAGGACGGTTCTTTTCTTCCTGTACTTTCGCCCTCTTCTGCCGACGAGAGTGATCTCGATCAATTACTGAGTCTTGAACTCAACGCCAAACCCTGTAAATTTTGGAGGACAGCCATTGAGGAGGCTATTCTGGCTTTTCTGGTTCTGCTTCCACGGCGGTCTCTACCAGTGGAGGAGATCTTTTGAGCACCGCAGTTGGTGAATTTGTGCGTACCCTGTTCAGCAGCTCAAAGCTGTTCCCAGTTGGAACAGCAGCACTAACTTCCACCGTTGGAGCTGGCGGAGTTAGCCCAGAGGGGGAGTTTCCCCCGGCCTTCCTTACTCGGCGCCAGTGACGACGTCGAGCGTGTCGAGCTGTTGGGGCTGGTTCGGCGATGGGGATGGTTTTGTCTTGCCCCTGTCTAGATGAGGCGTCGTTGGTGCCAGCCTCTTGAAGACTGATGTCTTTTGAGTGGCGGTGTCTAATCTGTCAATGACAGACCCTCGAGCAGGAAAGGGAACCGTAATAGTCAGTCTTGCAAAGACCGACTCTTTAGTAGGAGAAGCCGTCTTGACGACTTCAGGAGCAGATATGGCTGTCTTCTTTGGGACGGCCACTTCATGAGTCATAGGCTTCTTGGCAGGCCCATCGGGGTTCAGGCTCAGTCTGGTGAAAACCGAGGCTGCCGGCTTGAGATTGGACGACCCGTTGAGAGGGGTCGTGGTAGTAGTGAGCCGATCGAAGACCGACTTCTTTTGCGCTTCCGGTACGGGCACTGGAATGGTGAAGCTTGCTGGCGGGAGCATGGTCCCGAAGAACAGGCCGGTGGTAGCCTGAGTCACTTGTTCTACCAGCATAGCAAGGATGGAGGCCTCTTGGGGCCTATAGGCTACGCCTCCAGGTGAGGCGGAGCGTCGGTTGCAGTTGCATTTGGAGCAGTTTGAGCAGTTAGACGCCATTGCTGTTTGATTGCTGCGCCAAGCAAGAGACCAAATCTTAGTAACTTGAAACCCTAGGGCAACCATTAACAAACCGCGATTCGTTCGCGAAGACGACACACTAAGTGTGGAGTGGAAAGAGGAAAAGGTCCCACCGGGCGTGCTAGAATCTGTTCCCTTCCGAATGGCGGCCAAGACGACGTGAAGACGTCTTGCCTGAGATTCGGGGCAGATGCTATTTGGTTTTATCCGTCCACCTCTCCGAAGATGCCAAGTTGATTTATGGCACCGTGTATCGGAGGTTTAGACGGATGCGGCCGATGTAGCAGACTTTGTCAGATTCCCCCTCGCTGGAGGGGTTTTTGATTGTGGGGACGCTCTTCCCTGCAAGCGCAAGCCCCTGCGGTTAATTACGCTACCGCACCGCGGCAACAACTTTCTCCTTCTCCAGAATTTCACTTCGTGTCGTGGGTGTTTGTTTTGTTTGTGGTTGCCCGTGGATTGTATATGGAGACTAATTTATGTCGTCGCCCGTAGGACGTGGATTAGTCCAAATCCGTATTTTCTTAGATTTGGGTTTGGGGGTTTTGGTTTAAGGGTACGTTAGCCCTATTTAAGGCTAAGATCAACTTAAACTTTTGTTAAAGATACGTTAGCCTAATCTCCAGACTAAGATCAACTTAACGGGATCATTTGGATCCGACAAGAGAGCAATTGGCTCTATTGTTTAGTTTACATACATTGCGGTCGATTTCCAGTTTAGGGACATGGTGGTCCATCATTCTCATTTGGGGACGAACATTAGTTTAAGGACATTTCGGTCCAACGTTCCCATTTTGGGATGAATATTATTTTAAGGACGTTTCGGTCCACGAGTTTAAGGACCCCGCAGTCCGTATCGATGTGTGGTTGTCGGGACTCGTCACCTCTCTGAAGACGTTGAAGGATTACAACGACAAATATTAGAGGAGTTCGGAGATGTACCCTTGAACCGGGTGTAAATTGGTTTAAGAGAGAAGTTGTGCTCAGATCAATTTAATTTGAGGACTTACGGCCAGTATTGGGCTAAGTCCAGTTGAGAATATTCAACAAATTTTTATTTGTCTGACCTGTTAGGCCATTGATTTGGCTCTGCCCTTGCATTTTATTCTGGCCTGTTAGGCCTTTTAAATTGGGCTCTGTTCCTTTTTTTTATAATGCAGAACATTTGCTTTGGTCCATTGGGCCCTGCCCTTTAATAATGCGCTGCATTAATTAGTCTGACAGAGCGCCACGTGGATTGTCAGGCGCTTTGCGCCAATTGAGGAGCGCAAGGCGCAAGTCCATGTGGAGATGACACGTGTCACGCTCTGGTGAGCGCAAGTTTGCTAGCGTAGTGCACTGCGACAGTGCGCTGCGCTGTTGCGCTGCTGACACGTGGCGCGCTCTGGTGACTTGCGCCAATTTAAGAGAGCAGTACTCTGTTTTAGAAGCACATAGCGCAGTCTGTTCTAAGGCTGACACGTGGCGCTCTCTGGTGGCTTGCGCCAACCTGAGAGCGCAACAGTGCAATTTTTTTTTAAATGCAGGGCACTGTTCAATATCTTGATCCGATTTTGGATCAAAGAAGAGAATCTTCTAAGATCCCAGAACCAATGGTTCATCAAAAGGCAATGCCTTTATTTAGATCAAAAAGATCTAAAGAAGAAGTAAATTACTTCTTTTTATTAATATTATCATTTTTTTTATTGAAGATCTTTGATGTTGTTCTTAGATCATTGATCTTTTCAGAAGAAAATTCTTCTTTTTCTAAAGGTTTTTACCTTTTTCTTTCTTTCTTTCTGAATTCTTCTCAAAGTTCTTAGAAGAGCTCTGTGAATTCTCTGTGTGCTAATGTCCTTTAGACTTGGAGTCTAGAGGGCTTTTTATAGTGCCATTTGATTAGTTAAATCAGTTAAAGAGATCTTTCTCTGAGTAATTTAGGGATTTTTCCCCACCGTTGGATCTTTGATCCAAGGGCTTCTGTTTTACAGAAGAGAATCTTATTGTTTTAATAAGATCAGAAAGATCTTTCTAGAATTTTAATTCTGTTTTGGTGCTGGCACAGTTGGCGCAAGAGCACCTGCGCTTGACACGTGTCGCGCAGCGCAGAGCGCAGCGCCGCTGCGCTAGCGCAACTGCGCTGCCACGTGTCGCGCAGCGCAGAGCACAGCGCAAGCAACTGCGCTGCCACGTGTCACGCAGCGCAGAGCGCTAGCGCAACTGCGCTGCCACGTGTCGCGCAGCGCAGAGCGCAGCGCAACTGTGCTAGCGCAACTGCGCTGACACGTGTCGCGCAGCGCTGAGCACAGATCATCTGAAGCGTTGCTTCCTTTAATTTTGTTTTAAATAGAGCCTTGCTCTGATTGGGTGCCCTGTCTTGGGCGCAGCGCTGGCGTGTCAGCTTTTGACACGTGGCGCGTTGCGCGCAGCGCAAGGAATCTGAAGCGTTGCTTCAATTTTTGAATTTTTGAAATTCAAATAGAGCTTTGCTCTGATTGGGGAAACAATCACGTGGGAGCACGTGATAGCATCCAAAAGTGGGGCTAGATCCCCTTATTTTGTTCTCAGGATATTCAGATAAGTGTTAAACGCTTTTGGTCTTCAGGCCATCACGTGTGGGCACGTGATGGGCTTCCAGTCATTGATTATTAAAGCGTTTTACTAGGGGTCACATGGGGACTATTGGAGATAGTTCCCTCAGAGTCAATTATTAGATCATAGGCACGTGATTGCAATGATTGATAGAGGACCTATGCTGGTAGGACAGTCTTACTCAAGATGATAGTATGCTATCTGGTTTACCTTTATCATCGTGTACTGCTTCAAGTGACCTTACAGGTCACTATTACACGTTGATAGAGCCCTTAGGATTCTTGCTTGACGACCAGCAGTATGATGGCGATCATATACGTGGGAGCTGGGGTCTATAAGCACATCCTTAAAAGGTCCCTAGTCGTGGGAGTTTCGAGACAGGGCATCGATACTCCAGAGTAGACTAGTGTATACAGTCGAGACCCCGACAAGGGGCGGTGGCCGGTCTCACAAGCCACAGGTGTCAGTTGGTTCACCTAAGCTGTATACAGGTGCTCATTGGGTTATGAGTACACCGGACAGGACTCGACGGGAACATACTAGTTGGTCTTATACCTGACGTCAGATAGCAGTTCCCTGGTGACATGTGTACAGGTTAGTTCATCGACCTGAGATCGTCATTTGTCTCGTGTGAGTTCCCACTGTACTTTGATTACTACCCTACCACGTCTCAAAGGAGTCGTGCAAACAGGTTTTAGTTGGGGACAGTCTCGAGCCACATGGAGGCAGTAAGCGGATCCGCAGGGGTTCGTCTCTCCTGGTATTGGGGGTGAGGTCGCGCTGTGTCTAGGAGAGCCATTACACAAAGTCCTTGGCCAAGGCAGGAGATTTACTGGTAGGTATTCCAGTGGTATCTCAGGGTGTTCTGGGCTACACTCCGACACGACTTGTACCGCTTTTGGGGGTCTGACTTTTACCAACCCCCTAGGCCCGCCATGCGATGCTCATAGACGAACGGACCGGACTGTACGGATATTGTCACTGACAGGCTTAGTAGGGTGTCAGGATGAGTTCGCTCATCGACGTCCCTTTTGGTCAATACCTGGTAGCCCGTTACCTATGGCTTATTCCTCTGACGTGCTAGTGGTTAAATCCACAGCCAAAGTATTGACGAGTATTTAGAGTCCCCCACAGACCGTTTTCTCAAGTTTCGGGCGAAACGCTGTAGAGGCCGTATGGAGATATGGCAGGGTTCGATCTTATACGTGAGGTATTGCACGGATCATGATCGGACGGATAATACTAGCGGGCTTTGGTTTAAGCCGGATCCTAGTATTGTACAGAGTAGATTTTGTCTCATTGCATTTGTATTCGGTCGGAATACAAATGCGGGTATGTATATACAGTCGCGGGGTTTTCCTGTAATTTATTACGAGATCAGTTTTCTGAAGTTGCCAGTTTGCTTTCCGTTTCGGCCATTTTCCTTTGTTTCTTTCCTTGGCTGAAAATTGGTGGAGGAGGGCTTATTTGCAAATGTGCAAATTAGCATTGTGGAGGGTGGTTTATGTAAGTTGTTGTTACATGATGGTTATTGCTTCCATTGACCTCTTTTTGCTCATCATTGCTTTCTTTATATGATGGGTTTAGTGATGGGTTTTTGATTGGACTAGATTGTGAATCATTTTCATGATTGTCATTCATTTCCTTTTTGCTCATGATGATTTTTTCTTTCTCTCCCCTCTATTATCTTGGCCGGACACTTCTTGTGGATGGGGGTTGTCATAATTTTGGTGGTGTGGCATTTTGGTTTCTCATTTTTGCTTGCAAAGGCTCTCTAGTTCATCTCCATTCTCATTTTTTCCTCCACGTCAAAATGGCAACTACAAAGAACCCCTTGAGACATAGAGTTCTATACTTAGCCTGCAGCATTCTTGGGCACGTCGACTCGCCAACTTCGTGCCCGAGTTGCCTCGTTCCAGAGATGGGAGCCCGTAAAAGAACCCGGCGATGTGGTGCCCTTCCGACGAGGAGATGAAGACCGGAGATTCCGCGGGGAGATCGGGACGACGATGAGAAGACCGAATGACACGATCGCTCGGTATATCTCTCTACCCTTTCTCTAGTTAGTTAGGAGTAGGTTAATGGCCCGATCCGGGTTTATAGTGCGTGGTGGTGCCGGTTTCAAAAGTTAAAGAAAAGTATCGTTTCCGCATTTTGCCTCGGATTGACGGCCGGGGCGCCGCCGTGCACTTACAGGGACACATGAGGGCGCCCAATGGATTTGTTCTCTTTTGTTTTAAGGGTCACATGGGAGCACGTGAGGCATTGCCTCCGAGCTTTTTCCCTTCTCATTTTAGGGATCTTTTCAGGGGGTCACGTGGGGCCACGTGACCTTAGTCCTTTGCATACATGGAGATCCTCCAAATCTCTTTATTTTCAAGAATTGAATTCTTTTATAGGGTTAAACCCTAATTATGATTTTGGAGGAATTAAATTCCTATTGTGAAAGAATTAAATTCTTATATAGGGTGAAACCCTATTATCATTTAGGAGGAATTAAATTCCTATAAATCTGAGAGAATTAAATTCTCAATTAGGGTTAAACCCTAGTTCTGTCCATCTTGAAGGAATTAAATTCCTGTAATTTTAGGAGAATTGAATTCTCAGATAGGGTTTAAACCCCAATTTCATCATGAAGGAATTAAATTCCTGTGAGTTTGGGAGAATTAAATTCTCATAAAGGGTTAAACCCTAATTTTGTTTTGGGAGAATTAAATTCTCTAAACTCAATTCCCCCTCTATGTTTTGGATCTGCATGGCAGGATCCCAACCCGATGAGAATTAAATTCTCATCCTATGGGGAGATGTGCTCTATGCAGATCTTCAGCCAGAAGAAGAACTTGTTAGTTATATGTATAGAGGCCATTACTGTACATAGGATGTATATTGTAGTGGATGCTGGGACATATATAGGGAGGACTTTCTTGCTCGACATGATAGTATACTATCTGGTTACTCTTTACCTTAACGTGTATACTGATTGTCTCTCTGTTACATGTTGGTAAAGCCCTTAGGATGTGTACTTGACTACCTGGACTATGATGCGGATCATACTAGTGGGGACATGGTAGTCCATAAGTACATCCTTCAAGGTCCCTAGTCATGGGTGTATCGAGATGAGGCATCGATATACCAGAGTAGACTAGCGTATACCTTCTCGACCCATACAGATGGGCGAGGGATGATCCCATATCCATTGGTGTTTGACATCAGAGATTATATACGGGTGCTCAGTGGAGACTGGGTACACTGGACGGACTCGCCGAGAACTCCCAGATGGTATTATACCTCACTTCAGATGGCAGTTCTCTGGTGACACTGGTACAGGTTAATCTGTAGACCCGAGATCGTCATAGAGTCTTGTGTGATTCCTACTGTGCTTTGATTTCCACCTTACCACGTCTAAGAGGGCGTGCAAAACGGTGGCTTTTGGGTACAGTCCCGAATCACATGGAGGCAATGAGCGATAGGAGGGGATTCGTCTCTCCCGGTATAGGGAGTTGATGTTGCACTGTGTTCGATTGGCTATAACCGGAAATCCCTGGCCAGGGTTGCTGAGATTTACTGGTAAGTGTTACCAGTAGTTTCTCGAACTGTTATAGACCTCATATCGACACGACTTATCGAGCTATTGGGGTGTGACGTTTACCACCCCTAGGCGAGATATGCGACATATCAGACGACGAGACCAGACTGTACGGTATGTGTTACTGGTTGGATTCACAGGAGTGTGAGCGGGCTTGCTCGTCGATCTTCTGATCGCTCAATACCCGGGTGGCCATTACGTTTAGCAGACCGCTTGCGGCTTGTGGGTGTTTGATATGATCATCACCTGCTGCCGGCGTATTGACGAGTCTTTAGAGTCCTACACAGAGGTTTCCTGGCTCAAGCGAAACGAAATAGGAGCACATATGAGATATGTGCGGGACCGAGAATAATGCGTGTATGTGATACCGTATTCCATTCTCGCGATGAATGTATCGATTGGTTGTATGCGATATAACCTAGTTATCGATTCAAGGATTGATTCGATAAGCCGATACATTGGATATTAGTCGGTTATATGAGATATGACCGGATCGTTAAATCAAGTGTTTGTTAGTTATATGTATGCCCTAGAGGCATTACTGTACATACGATATATATTGTAATGGATTCTTGGACATATATAGGGAGGACTTTCTTGCTCGACATGATAGTATGCTATCTGGTTGTACTTTATCTTAACATGTACTCTGATTGTCTCTATGTTACATGTTGATAAAGCCCTTAGGATATGTACTCGACTACTGGGACTATGATGAGATCATACTAGTGGGGCCACGGTAGTCGACGAGTACATCCTATAACTGTTCCTAGTCGAGGGTGTATCGAGACATGGCATCGATACACCAGAGTAGACTAGCGTATACGCATCTTGACCCATATGATGGGCGATGGATGATCCCATATCCATCGGTGTTTGACATCAAGGATGGTGTATGGGTGCTCAGTGGAGACTGGGTACACTGGACGGACTCGCCGAGAACTCCCAGATGGTATTATACCTCACGTCAGATGGCAGTTCTCCGGTGACACTGATACAGAGTAGTCTGTTGACCCGAGATCGTCATAGAGTCTTGTGTGATTCCCACTGTGCTTTGATTTCCATTATACCACGTCCAAGAGGGCGTGCAAAAAGGTGGCTTTTGGGTACAGTCCCAAATCACATGGAGGCAATGAGCGATAGGAGGGGATTCGTCTCTCCCGGTATAGGGAGTTGATGTTGTGCTGTGTTCGATTGGCTATAACCGGAAATCCCTGGCCAGGGTTGCCGAGATTTACTGGTAAGTGTTATCAGTAGTTTCTCGAACTGTTATAGAACTCATATCGACACGACTTATCGAGCTACTGGGGTCTGACGTTTACCACCCCTAGGCGAGATATGCAACATATCAGACGACGAGACCGGACTGTACGGGAGTGTTACTGTTTGGATTCACAGGAGAATGTACAGGCTTGCTTATTGATCTTCTGAGCGCTCAATACCTGGGTAGCTGTTACGTTTAGCTGACCGCTTGCAGCTTGTGGGTGTTTGATATGATCATCACCTACTGCCGGCGTATTGACGATTCTTTAGAGTCCTACACAGAGGTTTCTTGGCTCAGGCAAAACTGAGTAGGGGAACATATGTGATATGTGAGGGACCGAGGATAATGCGATATGAGATACCGTATTCTATTCTCGCGATATTTGATATCAGCCGGGTTATCGGATCAAGTGTAGATTCGATGAATCGGTACGGATAAATATTAGTCGGTTATATGCGATATAGCCGGATTGTCGGATCAAGTGTTGATTCGATAATTTAATGTATAATAATATATATGATATATTAAATTACATTAACTAATATTTGCTCACTAAAAGATTCTTTTTCTCACTCGGGTAATACATTGATATATATGCGATATATGTTAAATGTATTATTTTATTTTGTTACAATAAATATTATATATGTGATATATAATATTGTAACATGATATGATAACTAATGCAACATGTTTAGTGGAGTTTAAACATGATTAGGGTTTGGATTAGGGTTAACACTTCTAGTTGATTCTAGAAGCTTTTCTTTTGTCATGATAAAGATATTTGTGTAGATTTTTCTCTATGACTCATACTTAACCCAACCCAAACCCTAGCCCTTGGTTAATTCTCTACAATGGTTTAGTCAACCATGGTTGCATTATTCATCATATTATTCTTTTCATTATTCATCACAAAAGGATGCTTATCATATTGTTCATCTTCTTCCTTCTTCTTCTTTGCTTACAAAGCTTTCTTGCTTTGATATTTGTGACGAAAATATGTGAGAAAAAGATAAATAAAGAGAGCAAAAAATCCTACTTCATCATCCTCATCTTCCCTTGCTCTTTAGATGAGAGTGTTCACTCAATTTTAGTGAGTGTTAGCTTGTGTTAATGAAACTTCAAGGTAGATCATCTTTGTATCGAAGATCGGAAGCAAGACTGCATCTTTCTCTTCGTGGAACCTCTCGAGAGTCCGGAACCCGATGATCGCAGCGAAGGGACCACAACACGGAGCTAATGAAGTGAAGGACTGGATCTACAAAGGTTGTAATCCCTCTCACTTAGTGTTAAAGTGTTTAACATGTTAGTTTTCGCCTAATCTCTAGTTTAAAGATCCGTATTCGGGTTGTTCGGCACGGCTAATTTTTTAATCGGGCACGGGTGATGCCTCATAGACCCTTGTGCGCGTGTCTAGAAACCCTACAGTGGTATCAGAGCCAAGCTAGAGCTTTAGGCGAAGTCTAGACAAAGTTTAAAGTCCGATCGAAACCCGAAACCCCGATATTTACCCTTCTCTGTACATTTTTCCAAAAGGTGGTTTTTTCTGAATTAAAAATTCTCAGAAAAACAAGTAGGAAAATCTAAGAATTTCTGTGAAGTACGGTCCCCTAAGTCGACTATTTGACCGCGGAACCGCGGCGAAACCATGGGTTTCGCGGCGGTTCCGCGGCCAAAATTTGGACTTAGTCCCTGAAATTTCATGTAATTATTTTTAGGCCCTTTCATGTTATTGTTTTCTGGGAATATTTTAATTCCACTCAAGTGTTGAGTTTTCAAGGGTTGTATTGGGGAATCGTTGATTCGATCGGATAATTTAACTTTGTTTAGTTTGTCCGGATAATTTTAGAAACTGTTAAAAAGTTCAGGCGGATATCAATAACTCACTTTTTCCCCTGTCGGAAAATTTTTCAAAAGTTGGATTTTTTCTCGTGTTTAAGAACGTTCTAAGTCATGCAAGTAACGAGGTGGACCCTCTAGAAGACAACAAACCTTAACTCGATTATGTGACCGTCTTGAACTGCTTCTGAACCTTAGGATTTGTGGCAGTACGGCGCGCCACATGTGAGGCGTTGGCTTGACCCTTCTACGGCTGGACCATTGGTACTGTGGCATGTGATGGATGTTTTTAAACTGATTTCAAGTGTTGAGATATATTTGGGAATTCTTGGGTGTTTGATTATTCGATCGGAAAGTTTAACATTGTCTATTTATCTGGAATGTGATACAATATTTGGAATCCACATATAGTTATGAGATAACTAATTTGAATATTATAAACATAGCAGTTTAGTCTCAAATGATCGGTTGCCGCGGAATTTTGATGTGATCAAAAGTCCGTCGCAATACGTAGCGTACGCGGATACTCGCCGGGTAAACTTCATAGACAGCTACGCCCCATAGCCCCGACCAAGTGACTGTAGGAGAACCCCGTCGCCGAAAGCATCCGTTCGGGTGCTCGCGGCAGCGGTGTTCCGCCTTAGTGAACTTCGTCGACGGCATCTGGGGGTGCGGCCGTCTACTAAAGTTTGCGACGAGCATTCGATCAGGACGTCGGGAATCTTGTTGAATTGCCCGACTTGATATTGAAAAGAGTTTTCGATAATGAGACTAAAATGCGGGGTTTATAATTGTTAGGCATGAGATGTCTAAGGAATTCATTTGGTTAGGCATGCGATGTCTAAGGAGGTTGCGGATTCCAACTGTTGTAGTTTTACACTTTCTTTTCTGTGACAGTAAGCGTAGTATGTGGTGTATCGCCGGCTTCGTTGCTATACATCAACGACAATCGGGATACGCATACTTGTTTACGTTGATGATATGAGATATTATGTGTTGCTGTGATATGTTATATTGGATCGTCGCGCTTTGAATAGCCGGGGGTTTTATGTGAGATGAGAGTTTTTCATTTCAATTAATGTAAAATTCATTTGTATGTAATGTTCTTTTTTTGGGGCACTTCCAGGTTGCGGAAGATGTCACTGTTGTATATTATTTACTTTTCCGCATTAAGTAGACCCAAGGAGGGGAGCACAAGTAACCGGGTTCTAGGGTCCAGTGGGAGACCATCTCGAGGAGTCGGGACCGGGTCTCCTGACCCTAGGATTGGCAGTGTTACTTGCCGCTCTCGTAGGGGTCTAGGGATGTGGGTTTGGCTATTCATCGCGACCGTGGAATCCGTGTTTTATACAGGCTCGTATTGAAAACACGGACGTCCTAGTATATCTAATATTTCATATATGTTCTTCTGCTGCAATGTTCTGTGATGAGATCATATTACTGCCTGAGACGAATGTTTATATTATATATATATGAGATATATGTTATATTGCAGATTTCGTTTCAACTGTGATGCTTGTGAAGCATAATAAAATGGGACTTCATTAATGAGATTAATGAAATAAAAGAAACCTAAGATGTTGTAGAAACTTGTTTAATAAAAACTGGTAGCTCTAGTTCTTGCTTTGCATAGCGGTGTTCCTTGTAGAACATCCTGCACCTTATTCGATAAGGAAAGGACCGAGATCCCTTCACCGGGAGTGACTCCTTTAGCAATAACTGGCAGATGCTACAACTCTCGGTTTGTCTTTTGATTGCTTCTATAGTTTCTGCTTTGCATAGTGATATTTGTGAAATATCCTGCACCTTATTCGATGAGGAAAGGGCCGACGATCCCTTCACCGGGAGTGACCCCTTTAGCAAAACTAGAAAAGCCTCAAAAACACTCCATTTAAAATCACTCGATTCTACGACGATATCAAGTTCATTACGCTCAGGGTTTTCTGAAAAACCTGCGTAGCCCTCCGTCATTTCAGATAGATATTATTTAGTATTCGTGCTATGTTTGTTGACTTAGTTAAGGCATAGTGTACGGTAGCTAAGTAATGTTTATCTGCTAAAACATGAGATGTGATTGGATTAGGGTATTCGTACGGCCTTGTTGACTCAGTTAAGGGTCGTACGGGTGGGTTTAATTCAATCGGGAAATGTACAGGTTGAACTTGACTTGCGATTTATGGTTTGTTGACTTAGTTAAGGTCATAGATCGCTAGGGGCAAAATATTATTAGGAATTTCAAGAGTTGAAATTTGCAATGAGATTGCGTACCTTCGATGAGATAGTTGGATCCCGATACCCGCTGCGAGTAAGAGTTACTCCTGGGAGAGTTTTACACATTACAATTAGCCGATCAAGTAGGTGTCTAGAAAGGTGTTAACGAGGTTACGCCTCTGGGAAAACGAGGTTTACTTAATTAGGTTCGTGCGAAAGCACGGGGGACCTCCCTCAAAGTACCGACACTGGCCTGGCTGAAAGATTGGCGAACTTGTAGCGTGTAATTAATCCCGGCTAGTCTTTCCTTTTAGGGTTTGAAGGAAGATTTGATTAAAACAGTGGGAGACATCCTGATTAGATATATTAGATAACCAATCTAATCTTGCAAGAGCATACGCTGAGTGTTTTCTTCTCTCTCTCTCTCCAGGTAGCGACCATATCACGCCTTAATCAAGATAATAAAACGGAAGAATTGACCGAACCCGCTTGTTATACTGAGCTGGGGAACGTTGGTCCCGCTCCAACTTATAATTGTTATAAGACAGAGCAGGAAATAGGGGATTACCAGAATTCCCGTGCCGCCCAAACGAAGAAAGTGCATGCTGATGCATCATCTTCGGGTGTGTTCATTACAGAGAACTGTTTCTCAGTATCCTTTACGTCCTGGGTATGTGATACCGGATCAGGATCCCGCATATGTAATCTGTTACATGGGCTACAGAAAGGTAGAGAACTGAGAATGGGTGATAAGTTTCATGAGACAGAAAATGGTGCAAGTGTTACAGCCAAGTCTGTTGGTCACTATCATCCTGTATTACCTAAATACATTGATTCTGAACGAATGTTATTTGATACCGAACCTGATATACAACATCATATCAGTTTCTTTATTAGTAAAGAAGTGATAAAATTTTGTATTGTTGGATAATGTTTCGAACATTTCCTATATTAAGAGTTGATCGGTTCAGGTACGTTATCTAAAAGAATAGACGTTCTAAATCAACCTACAGTTCTTTGTATACAGAACACGCACAAGAGGAAGAGTTCAAAAATGAATGGATCCTTCTTGAGGTATTGTAGACTAGGTCATATCAATGCAACCCGACTAGCTAAGTTACACACAGATGCATATTTAAATCTGTTTGAATTTACATCTTGTGAAACTTGCCGGTCATGTCACAAAGATAAGATGACCATAGCTCTGTTTATTGGAAACAGAGAAAGAGTTAGTGATCTCTTGGGATTGATACATGCTGATGTATGAAAGTCCCCTGTCTACATATGCCAGGACCGGTTCTTTGTACTTCATTCCATTCTCTGATAATCTTTCAAGATTCAGACATATGTTCCTATTGAAACACAAGTCCGAACCTTTTAAGATATTCACAGAATATGAGTTAGAAGTAGAGAACCAAAAATACGGGTAAAAGTATTATGTCCTTTGATGAGATCAAAGAGGAGAATACTTGAGCACGGAATTCCTGGACTATTCTAAAGGAGAATGAGATTCTCTCTCAGCATTACTCCTCCGTATACACCATAGCACGAAGGTGTATCGGGGAAGAGCAATAGCACCCTATGTGATATGGTGTGCTCTATGATGAGTATTACTGAGTTTCCTATTTCCTTTTGGGAGTAATGCACTTGAGAAGCTACATACCTATTGAATAGGGTTCAAATCAAATCAGCTGCCTACCACTTCATATGTGATATGGAATGGGAAGAGCCCATATCTTAAGTTTGTTAAGATTAGGGGTTGTCCGGCCTATGTATAAAAGCAAAATCCGGACAAGCTCGAGGCAAGGTCTGTTATGTAGAACTGGAAAGGTTCCAGCTATACAAACTGCAGCTGATGATTTGGTAGAACCAAAGGATTCAATAGTTTCCAACGAACCTAAGCCTCTCCGACGATCTAGTAGGGTTCCTCACCCACCTGAGAGATACTTCGGTTTCTCTATGACAGTGGGAGCGAGGATTGCATCATGAGATGATGACCCAACTAGTTTCGAGCTAGCCATCAGGAGTAAGACTCTGTAAGAATGGATGGATGCTTAGCGATCTGAGATGGAATCCTTATACACCAACAAAGTATGGACTTTGGTTGCTTTATCTGAAGGGTTAAATCCCCATCAGGAGCGAGTATATCTTGAGAAGATTACTTGGTGTACATGGAAAAGTTGAGACTTTCAAAGCTATGCTTAAAGTCCATCCAGATCCTGCTTGCCACGGCTACATACCATGACTAAGATATCTGGCGGTTGGGTGTCATGACTGCTTTTCTAAATGGTGTTTTAGAAGAGAGCGTCTATAATAAGTACACAGCCAGAGGGCTTCGTAGACAGTGGGAGCAGCGGAAACGTGTGCAAGATGCTTTATAGGATAACGCAGGCATCGCGGAGTTGGAACATCTGTTTTGATGTGGTAGTCAAAGAGTTTGACTTCATCAAAATGGTAGATGAACCTTGTATATACAAAAACGTAGTAGAGAGTATGGTGGTGATCCTCGTAGAGTACGTGGATGACATACTCTTGATAGGGAAGGAGTTTCCTATGCTACGCTCGGTCAATCTCCGCTTATCACAAGGATTCTCCATATAGGATCAAAGTGATACCTCCTAAATCCTGGGTTTTGGATCTATGAGATAGATCTAATTGGATGTTAGGATACTCACTAGTTGTAGTGAGATGGTATCAATCGATCCTGGGGAGAATCACTGGAAAGGTTCTAGGGTGATAAGAACAACTAAATGTCAGTCGCAGGCATTGTCTTTACCCTCAGTGGAGGGACGGTATGTTGGAAGAGTTCCAAGCTAGATACCGTGACATACTAGACGATTAAAGGCAAGATACATCGTTACCAAGGATGCTACCAAAGAGGCAATCTGGATATATAAGTTCATGAGATGAACATCATTCCTACCATTGTGTGACAATGGAGTTGTGGCTTTAGCCAAGGAACTACCGTCCCATCCGAAATCCAGATATAATTCTTAGGCAGTATCACCTGATCATGGAGATGGTTGATCTCCAGGGAGATCGAGGTTAGGAGAGTAGACACAGAGGACAACAGCACGGATCCACTCACAAAGGCCTTTTTCCCAGTAGAGATTTTTATGGGATGGTTGAGTATGAGATACATCAACCACAGCTAATTGTTGGGTATGTGATACCACAACAGATGGCCCTAGTGCAAGTGGGAGATTGTTAGTTATATGTATGCCTTAGAGGCCATTACTGTACATACGATGTATATTGTAATAGATGCTTGGACATATATAGGGAGGACTTTCTTGCTCGACATGATAGTATGCTATCTGGTTGTACTTTATCTTAACATGTACTCTGATTGTCTCTATGTTACATGTTGATAAAGCCCTTAGGATATGTACTCGACTACTGAGACTATGATGAGATCATACTAGTGGGGCCATGGTAGTCGACGAGTACATCCTATAACTGTTCCTAGTCGAGGGTGTATCGAGACAGGGCATCTATACACCAGAGTAGACTAGCGTATACGCATCTTGACCCATATGATGGGCGATGGATGATCCCATATCCATCGGTGTTTGACATCAAGGATGGTGTATGGGTGCTCAGTAAAGCTGGGTACACTGGACGGACTCTCCGAGAACTCCCAGATGGTATTATACCTCATGTCAGATGGCAGTTCTCCGGTGACACTGATACAGAGTAGTCTGTTGACCCGAGATCGTCATAGAGTCTTGTGTGATTTCCACTGTGCTTTGATTTCCATTATACCACGTCCAAGAGGGCATGCAAAAAGGTGGCTTTTGGGTACAGTCCCAAATCACATGGAGGCAATGAGCGATAGGAGGGGATTCTTCACTCCCGGTATAGGGAGTTGATGTTGTGCTGTGTTCGATTGGCTATAACCGGAAATTCCTGGCCAGGGTTGCTGAGATTTACTGGTAAGTGTTATCAGTAGTTTCTCGAACTGTTATAGAACTCATATCGACATGACTTATCGAGCTACTGGGGTCTGACGTTTACCCCCCCTAGGCGAGATATGCAACATATCAGACGACGAGACCGGACTGTACGGGAGTGTTACTGTTTGGATTCACAGGAGAATGTACAGGCTTGCTTGTTGATCTTCTGAGTGCTCAATACCTGGGTAGCTGTTACGTTTAGCTGACCGCTTGCAGCTTGTGGGTGTTTGATATGATCATCACCTACTGCCGGCGTATTGACGATTCTTTAGAGTCCTACACAGAGGTTTCTTGGCTCAGGCAAAACGGAGTAGGGGCACGTATGTGATATGTGCGGGACCGAGGATAATGCGATATGAGATACCGTATTCTATTCTCGCGATATTTGATATCAGCCGGGTCATCGGATCAAGTGTTGATTCGATGAATCGGTACGGATAAATATTAGTCGGTTATATGCGATATAGCCGGATTGTCGGATCAAGTGTTGATTCGATAATTTAATGTATAATAATATATATGATATATTAAATTACATTAACTAATATTTGCTCACTAAAAGATTCTTTTTCTCACTCGGGTAATACATTGATATATATGCGATATATGTTAAATGTATTATTTTATTTTGTTACGATAAATATTATATATGTGATATATAATATTGTAACATGATATGATAACTAATGCAACATGTTTAGTGGAGTTTAAACATGATTAGGGTTTGGATTAGGGTTAACACTTCTAGTTGATTCTAGAAGCTTTTCTTTTGTCATGATAAAGATATTTGTGTAGATTTTTCTCTATGACTCATACTTAACCCAACCCAAACCCTAGCCCTTGGTTAATTCTCTACAATGGTTTAGTCAACCATGGTTGCATTATTCATCATATTATTCTTTTCATTATTCATCACAAAAGGATGCTTATCATATTGTTCATCTTCTTCCTTCTTCTTCTTTGCTTACAAAGTTTTCTTGCTTTGATATTTGTGATGAAAATATGTGAGAAAAAGATAAATAAAGAGAGCAAAAAATCCTACTTCATCATCCTCATCTTCCCTTGCCCTTTAGATGAGAGTGTTCACTCAATTTTAGTGAGTGTTAGCTTGTGTTAATGAAACTTCAAGGTAGATCATCTTTGTATCGAAGATCGGAAGCAAGACTGCATCTTTCTCTTCGTGGAACCTCTCGAGAGTCCGGAACCCGATGATCGCAGCGAAGGGACCACAACACGGAGCTAATGAAGTGAAGGACCAGATCTACAAAGGTTGTAATCCCTCTCACTTAGTGTTAAAGTGTTTAACATGTTACTTTTCGCCTAATCTCTAGTTTAAAGATCCGTATTCGGGTTGTTCGGCACGGCTAATTTTTTAATCGGGCATGGTTGATGCCTCATAGACCCTTGTGCGCGTGCCTAGCAACCCTACAGTGTTGATTTAATGATTTAATGCATAATAATATATTTGATATATTACTTTACATTAACTAGTATTGGTTCACTTTAAATGGATTTTCTCACTTGATGTGCACATTGTATATGTGATAAACTTTTGTACATTTGATTGTATCATGTTTGATGATACATGATAGTTAGGGTGTATGTTAAGATTAAACCATGGTTATGTAATGGTTAGGGTTTTGATTTTATTTACTTATCTATTTATTTATTTATTATTCATTTTGGCAAAAGGAAAAATGGTGGCTTGATTTGTTTTCTTGTTGAAGCTTCATGAAGCTTTGACTAAGTGACCATTTTGTCTTCATGCTTAACCCTAACCATTCAAACTAACCATGGTTTATTCTCTACACCTAACTATGGTTGCAAAATGATAAGTATTCATTTATTTTCTATTTTGAAAATAACTTATGATATTCTTTCTCTTCTTCTTCTTCTTCTTCAAGAAGAAGAGAGCTTGCAACCTTCAATGGTGATTTCATGAAAAAAGTGAGAAATCCAATTCTAAAGTGAACCCACTTCCTATTTCTTCATCCTCTACCACTTGCCAAGTAGTATAGGGTGTTTTCTTCATAAGTTTCATGACTTGGTGAAGTTGGAGCTTGATCTTGTGTTGCCTCGACGTAGATCATCTTCGGCATCGAAGCCGACGACCTAGCCCGCCCATTTCTCCGATGAAGCCGACGCTAGAGCCCGGGATCCGATGATCGCAGCGAGGAGACTTCATCACGGAGCCATGGAGGTGGAGAACCGGATCTACAAAGGTTGTATGTTCGTTCACTTCTTAGTTAAGTAGTTAACTAGTTGCATGTTTCGCCTAATCTCTAGTCAACGATCTAGTCTAGGGTTTCTCGGCACCGTAAAATTTGAAATTGGCATGGTTGATGCCTTGTGAGACCTCATTGGTGTGCCTAGGAACCCTACAGAACTAAGTTCTTTTGTGTAGAAGAGTTAAACTCTTAGATTTGAGAATTGTAGCGATGCTAGGCACACTCGCAAGGGTCTATAAGGCATCAACCATGCCCGATTTAAAATTTAGCCGTGCCGAACAACCCTAAACCAAGATCTTAGACTAGAGATTAGGCGAAAACAAGCATGTTAAACACTTTAACACTAAGTGAGAGGGATTAAAACCTTTGTAGATCCGGTCCTTCACTTCATAAGCTCCGTGTTGAGGTCCCTTCGCTGCGATCATCAAGTTACGGACTCTCGAGAGGCTCCACGAAGAGAAAGATGCAAGCTTGCTTCCGATCTTCGATAACAAAGATGATCTACCTTGAAGTTTCATTAACACAAGCTCTCACTCACTAAATGAAGTGAACACCCTCATCTAAATGGAAAGGATAGATGAGGATGATGAAATAGGAATTTAGCTCTCTTTTGTTTTCAATTACTCACTCATAATCATCACTTAGCAAAAAGCTAGAAAGCTTTTTCAAAGGAAGAAGAAGAAGAAGAATATCCAATTCCATTTGTGATGAATAATGAAAATGTAATAATAATTACTTATGCAACCATGGTCAATATAACCTTTGTAGAGATTTAACTAGGACTAGGGTTTGGGTTGGGTTAAAGATGAATCACACAAAAATATCAAGCATAATATCTTAGCTCGATCCAAAAGAAAACCTTCTAGAAGGTTCATGAAGGAACTAACCCAAATCAAACCCTAACCTTGTTTAATCTCCACTAAACTTGTTGCATTAGTAATCATATCATGTTACAATATTATATATCACATATGTAATATTTATTGCAACAAAATAAAATAATACAATTAACATATATCGCATATATCAATGTATTACCCGAGTGAGAAAATGAATCAATAAGTGAGCTAATATTAGTTAATGTAATTTAATATATCAAATATATTATTATACATTAAATTATCGAATCAACACTTGATCCGACAATCCGGTTATATCAAATATAACCGACTAATATATCATGTACCGATTCATCGAATCAACACTTGATCCGATGATCCGGCTCATATCAAAATAACGCGAGAATATAATACGGTATCTTATATCGCATTATCCTAGGTCTTGCACGTATCACATATGTGCCCCTACTCCATTTTGCCTGAGTCAAGAAACCTCTATGTAGGACTCTAAAGAATCGTCAATACGCCGGCAGTAGGTGATGATCATATCAAACACCCATAAGCTGCAAGCGGTCAGCTAAATGTAACAGCCACCCAGGTATTGAGCGCTCAGAAGATCAACAAGCAAGCATGTACATTCTACTGTGAATCCAATCAGTAACACTCCCGTACAGTCCAGTCTCGTCGTCTGATATGTCGCATATCTCGCCTAGGGGTGGTATACGTCAGACCCAGTAGCTTGATAAGTCGTGTCGATATAAGGTCTATAACAGTTTGAGAAACTACTGATAACACTTACCAGTAAATCTCAGCAACTCTGGCCAGGGATTTCCAGTTATAGCCAATCGAACACAGCACAACATCAACTCCCTATATCGGGAGAGACGAATCCCCTCCTATCGTTGATTGCCTCCATGTGATTCGGGACTGTACCCAAAAGCCACCTTTTTGCACGCCCTCTTGGACATGGTATGTGTCAGTTATATGTATGCCCTAGAGGCTATTACTGTACATACGATGTATATTGTAATGGATGCTTGGACATATATAGGAAGGACTTTCTTGCTCGACATGATAGTATGCTATCTGGTTGTACTTTATCTTAACATGTACTCTTATTGTCTCTATGTTACATGTTGATAAAGCCCTTAGGATATGTACTCGACTACTGGGACTATGATGAGATCATACTAGTGGGGCCACGGTAGTCGACGAGTACATCCTATAATTGTTCCTAGTCGAGGGTGTATCGAGACAGGGCATCGATGCACCAGAGTAGACTAGCGTATACGCATCTTGACCCATATGATGGGCGATGGATGATCCCATATCCATCGGTGTTTGACATCAAGGATGGTGTACGGGTGCTCAGTAGAGACTGGGTACACTGGACGGACTCGCCGAGAACTCCCAGATGGTATTATACCTCACGTCAGATGGCAGTTCTCCGGTGACACTGGTACAGAGTAGTCTGTTGACCCGAGATCGTCATAGAGTCTTGTGTGATTCCCACTGTGCTTTGATTTCCATCATACCACGTCCAAGAGGGCATGCAAAAAGGTGGCTTTTGGGTACAGTCCCGAATCACATGGAGGCAATGAGCGATAGGAGGGGATTCGTCTCTCCCGGTATAGGGAGTTGATGTTGTGCTGTGTTCGATTGGCTATAACCGGAATCCCTGGCCAGGGTTGCTGAGATTTACTGGTAAGTGTTATCAGTAGTTTCTCGAACTGTTATAGACCTCATATCGACACGACTTATCGAGCTACTGGGGTCTGACGTTTACCACCCCTAGGCGAGATATGCGACATATCAGACGACGAGACCGGACTGTACGGGAGTGTTACTGTTTGGATTCACAGGAGAATGTACAGGCTTGCTTGTTGATCTTCTGAGCGCTCAATACCTGGGTAGCTGTTACGTTTAGCTGACCCCTTGCAGCTTGTGGGTGTTTGATATGATCATCACCTACTGCCGGCGTATTGACGATTCTTTAGAGTCCTACACAGAGGTTTCTTGGCTCGGGCAAAACGGAGTAAGAGCACATATGTGATATGTGCAGGACCGAGGATAATGCGATATGTGATACCGTATTCTAATCTCGCGATATTTGATATCAGCCGGGTCATCGGATCAAGTGTTGATTCGATGAATCGGTACGGATAAATATTAGTCGGTTATATGCGATATAGCCGGATTGTCGGATCAAGTGTTGATTCGATAATTTAATGTATAATAATATATATGATATATTAAATTACATTAACTAATATTAGCTCACTAAAAGATTCTTTTTCTCACTCGGGTAATACATTGATATATATGCGATATATGTTAATTGTATTATTTTATTTGGTTACAATAAATATTATATATATGATATATAATATTGTAACATGATATGATAACTAATGCAACATGTTTTGTGGTGTTTAAACATGATTAGGGTTTGGATTAGGGTTAAGTCTTTTAGTTGATTCTAGAAGCTTTTCATTTTGTCATGATAAAGATATTTGTGTGTGACTCATCTTTAACCTAACCCAAACCCTAACCCTTGTTAATTCTCTACATGAGTTTGCTTGACCATGGTTGCATCATTTATCATATTAATTCTTTTTCTATTCATCACAAAAGGATTCTTTGAGATTGTTCATCTTCTTCCTTCTTCTTCTTTGCTTAAAAAGCTTTCTTGCTTTGATCAAAGTGATGAATAAATGTGAGAAAAAGATAAATAAAGAGAGCAAAAATCCGACTTCATCATCCTCATCTTCCCTTGCCATTTAGATGAGGGTGTTCATATCATTTCATGAGTGTTAGCTTGTGTTAACGAAACTTCAAGGTAGATCATCTTTGTATCGAAGATCGGAAGCAAAGGTTGCATCTTTCTCTTCGTGGAACCTCTCGAGAGTCCGGAACCCGATGATCGCAGCGAAGGGACCACAACTCGGAGCAAATGAAGTGAAGGACCGGATCTACAAAGGTTGTAATCCCTCTCACTTAGTGTTAAAATGTTTAGCATGTTAGTTTTCGCCTAATCTCTAGTTTAAAGATCCGTATTCGGGTTGTTCGGCACGGCTAATTTTTTAATCGGGCATGGTTGATGCCTCGTAGACCCTTGTGCACGTGCCTAGCAACCCTACAGTGGTATCAGAGCCAAGCTAGAGCTTTAGGCGAAGTCTAGACGAAGTTTAAAGTCCGATCGAACCCGGAAATCCCGATATACCCTAGTTTCTGGAAATTTTTCAAAACTGTGGTTTTTTCCAAATTAAAAATATCCAAAAATTACAGCAGGGAATTGTAAGAAATACTGTGAAGCACGTGTGCCTGATTCCACCAAAGCGCGGCGGAACCGCGACACAAGCATGGCTTGTGCGGCGGTTCCGCGGCAAGTTAGTCACTTCAGCATTTCAAATTTGCACAGTAACTCTTATCTTTTAGTGCTGTATTTTCTGGGAATTTTTAATATTTATTCAACTGTTGAATTTTCTGGGTTGTATTGGGGATTCGATAATTCGATCGGGAACTTTAACTGCGTCTTTGTGTTTTGTCCGGATAACTTTTAGAAACTGTTAAAAAGTTCGAACGGATATCAATAACTCACTTTTTCCCCTGTCGGAAATTTTTTCAAAAGTTGGATTTTTCCTCGTGTTTAAGAACGTTCTAAGTCGTGCAAGTAACGCGGTGGACCCTCTAGAAGACAACAAACCTTAACTCGATTATGTGACCGTCTTGAACTGCCTTTTGAACCTTAGGGTTTGGGGCAGTACGGCGTGCCACATGTGAGGCGTTGGCTTGACCCTTCTACGGCTGGACCATTGGTACTGTGGCACGTGATGGATGTTTTTAAATTGATTTCAAGTGTTGAGATATATTGGGGAAATCTTGGGTGTTTGATAATTCAATCGGAAAGTTTAACTTTGTCTATTTATCTGGAATGTGATACAATATTTGGAATCCACAGGTAGTTATGAGATAACTAATTTGAATATTATAAACATAGCAGTTTAGTCTCAGATGATCGGTTGCCACGGAATTTTGATGTGATCAAAAGTCCGTCGCAATCACGTAGCGTACTCGGATACTCGCCGGGTAAACTTAATAGACAGCCACGCCCCAAAGCCCCGACCAAGTGACTGTAGGAGAACCCCGTCGCCGAAAGCATCCGTTCGGGTGCTCGCGGCAGCGGTGTTCCGCCTTAGTGCACTTCGTCGACGGCATCGGGGGTGCGGCCGTCTACTAAAGTTTGCGACGAGCATTCGATCAGGTTGTCGGGAATCTTGTTGAATTGCCCGACTTAACATTGAAAAGAGTTTTCGATAATGAGACTAAAATGCGGGGTTTATAATTGTTAGGCATGCGATGTCTAAGGAATTCATTTGGTTAGGCATGCGATGTCTAAGGAGGTTGCGGATTCCAACTGTTGTAGTTTTACACTTTCTTTTCTGTGACCGTAAGAGTAGTATGTGGTGTATCGCCGGCTTCGTTGCTATACATCAACGACAATCGAGATACGCATACTTGCTTACGTTGATGATATGAGATATTATGTGTTGCTGTGATATGTTCTATTGGATCGTCGCGTCTGAATAGCCGGGGGTTTTATGTGAGATGAGAGTTTTTTCTTTTTCATTAATGTAAAATTCATTTGTATGTAATATTCTTTTATTGGGGCACTTCCAGGTTGCGGAAGATGTCACCGTTGTATATTATTTACTTTTCCGCATTAGGTAGACCCAAGGCGGGGAGCACAAGTAACCGGGTTCTAGGGTCCAGTGGGAGACCATCTTGAGGAGTCGAGACCGGGTCTCCTAACCCTTGAATTGGCAGTGTTACTTGTCACTCTCGTAGGGGTCTAGGGATGTGGGTTTGGCTATTCATCGCGACCGTGGAATCCGTGTTTTATAGAGGCTCGTATTGAAAACACGGACGTCCTAGTATATCCAATATTTCATATATGTTCTTCTGCTGCAATGTTCTGTGATGAGATCATATTACTGCCTGAGACGAATGTTTATATTATATATATATGAGATATATGTTATATTGCAGATTTCGTTTCAACTGTGATGCTTGTGAAGCATAATAAAATGGGACTTCATTAATGAGATTAATGAAATAAAAGAAACCTAAGATGTTGTAGAAACTTGTTTAATAAAAACTGGTAGCTCTAGTTCTTGCTTTGCATAGCGGTGTTCCTTGTAGAACATCCTGCACCTTATTCGATAAGGAAAGGACCGAGATCCCTTCACCGGGAGTGACTCCTTTAGCAATAACTGGCAGATGCTACAAACTCGGTTTGTCTTTTGATTGCTTCTATAGTTTCTGCTTTGCACAGTGATATATATGATATATCCCGCACCTTATTCGATGAGGAAAGGGCCGACGATCCCTTCACCGGGAGTGACCCCTTTAGCAAAACTAGAAAAGCCTCAAAAACACTCCATTTAAAATCACTCGATTCTACGACGATATCAAGTTCATTACGCAATATGTTTTCTTAAAAACCTGCCGTAACCCTCCGTCATTTTAGGAAGTAGAGTACTTAGTATTCGTGCTGTGTTTGTTGACCATAGTTAAGGTACAGTGTACGGTAGCTAAGTGATGTCTTCCTATATAGCATATGATGCGATTAGTTAGGACAGTCATATGACTTTGTTGACCTTAGTTAAGGGTCATATGGGTGGGTCTAATTAATCAAGAAATGACGGGTAAAACTTGACTAGTGCTTATGATTTGTTGACCATAGTTAAGGTCATAAGTCACTAGGGGTAAAATATTATTGTGAATTTCAAGTGTTGAAATTTGTAATGAGATTGCATATCTTCTATGAGATAGTTGGATCCCGATACCCACTGCGAGTAAGAGTTACTCCTGGGAGAGTTTTACACATTACAATTAGCCGATCAAGTAGGTGTCTAGAAAGGTGTTAACGGGGTTACGCCTCTGGGAAAACGAGGTTTACATTAATTAGGTTCGTGCGAAAGCACGGGGGACCTCCCTCAAAGTACCGACACTGGCCTGGCTGAAAGATTGGCGAACTTGTAGCGTGTAATTAATCCCGGCTAGTCTTTCCTTTTAGGGTTTGAAGGAAGATTTGACAAAAACAGTGGGAGACATCCTGATTAGATATATTAGATAACCAATCTAATCTTGCAAGAGCATACGCTGAGTGTTTTCTTCTCTCTCTCTCCAGGTAGAGACCATATCACGCCTTAATCAAGATAACAAAACGGATATATTGACCGAACCCGCTTGTTATACTGAGCTGGGGAACGTTGGTCCCGCTCCAACATATAATTGTTATAAGACAGAGCAGGAAATTGGGGAATACCAAATTTCCCGTGCCGCCCAAACGAAGAAAGTGCATGCTGATGCATATTTTTCGGGTGTGTTCATTACAGAGAACTGTTTCTCAGTATCCTTTACGTCCTGGGTATGTGATACCGCATCAGGATCCCGTATATGTAATCTGTTACATGGGCTACAGGTAGGTAGAGAACTGAGAACGGGTGATAAGTTTCATGAGATAGAAAACGGTACAAGTGTTGCAGCCAAGTCTGTTGGTCACTATCACCCTGTATTACCAGAATACATTGATTCTGAACGAATGTTATTAGATACCGAACCTGATATACAACATCATATCAATCTCTTTATTAGTAAAGAAATGATATAATTTTGTATTGTTGGATAATGTTTTGAACATTTCCTATATCAAAAGTTGATCGGTTCAGGCACGTTATCTAAAAGCATTGATGTTCTAAATCAAACTACAGTTCTTAGTATACAGAACACACACAAGAGGAAGAGTTCATAAATGAACGAATCCTTCTTGAGGTATTGTAGACTAGGTCATATCAATGCGACCCGACTAGCTAAGTTACATATAGATGCATATTTAAATCTGTTTGAATTTACATCTTGTGAAACTTGCCTGTCATGTCACAAAGATAAGATGACCATAGCTCTGTTTATTGGAAACAGAGAAAGAGTTAGTGAACTCTTGGGATTGATACATGCTGATGTATGAAAGTTCCCTGTCTACACATGCCAAGACCGGTTCTTTGTACTTCATTACATTCTCTGATGATCTCTCAAGATTCTGACATATGTTCCTGTTGAAACACAAGTCCGAACCTTTTGAGATATTCACAGAATATAAGTTAGAAGTAGGGAACCAAAATACGGGTAAAAGTATTATGTCCTTTGATGTGATCAAGGAGGAGAATACTTTAGCACGGAATTCCTGGACTATTCTAAAGGAGAATGAGATTCTCTCTCAGCATTACTCCTCCGAATACACCACAGCACGTCGGTGTATCGGGGCGGAGCAATAGCATCCTATGTGATATGGTGTGCTCTATGATGAGTACTACTGAGTTGCCTATTTCCTTTAGGGACTTATGCACTTGTGAAGTTGCATACCTATTGAATAGGGTTCAAATCAAATCAGTTGCCTACCACTTCATATGTGATATGGAAAGGGAAGAGCCCATATCTTAAGTTTGTTAAATTTGGGGTTGTCCGGCCTATGTCTAAAAGCAAAATCCGGACAAGCTCGAGGCAAGGTCTGTTATGTAGAACTGGAAATGTTCCAGCTATACAAACTGCAGCTGATGATTTGGTAGAACCAAAGGATTTAATAGTTTCCAACGAACCTCAGCCTCTCCGCCGATCTAGTAGGGTTCCTCACCCACCTGAGAGATACTTCGGTTTCTCTATGACAGTGGTAGCGAGGATTGCATCGTGAGATGATGACCCAACTAGTTTCGAGCTGGCCATCAGGAGTGAGACTCTGTAAAAATGGCTGGATGCTTAGCGATCTGAGATGGAATCCTTATACACCAACAAAGTATGGACTTTAGTTGCTTTATCTGAAGGGTTAAATCCCCATCAGGAGCAAGTATATCTTGAGAAGATTACTTGGTGTACATGGAAAAGTTGAGACTTTCAAAACTAGACTTGTTAAAGGTTTGCATCATAGACCAGGTATGGATTATGTTGAAACCTTTTCTAAGGATCTATGCTTAAGTCCATCCAGATCCCACTTGCCACGGCTACATACCATGACTATGATATCTGGTGGTTGGGTGTCATGACTGCTTTTCTAAGTGATGTTTTAGAAAAGAGCGTCTATAAGTACACAGCCAGAGGGCTTCGTAGACAGTGGGAGCAGCGGAAACGTGAGCAAGATGTTTTATATGATAAAGCAGGCATCGCGGAGTTGGAACATCTGTTTTGATGTGGAAGTCAAAGAGTTTGACTTCATCAAAATGGTAGATGAACCTTGTATATACAAAAAGGTAGTAGAGAGTATGGTGGTGATCCTCGTAGAGTACGTGGATGACATACTCTTGATAGGGAAGGAGTTTCCTATGCTACGCTCGGTCAATCTCCGCTTATCACAACGATTCTCCATATAGGATCAAAGCGATACCTCCCAAATCCTGTGTTTTGGATCTATGAGATAGATCTAATTGGATGTTAGGACTCTCACTAGTTATAGTGAGATGGTATCAATCGATCCTGGGGAGAATCACTGGAAAGGTTCCAGGGTGATAAGAACGACTGAATGTCAGTCACAGGCATTGTCTAAACCCTCAGTGGAGGGACGGTATGATGGAAGAGTTCCAAGCTAGATACCGTGACGTACTAGACGATTAAAGGCAAGATACATCGTTACCAAAGATACTACCAAAGAGGCAGTCTGGATATATATAAGTTCATAAGATGAACTTCGTTCCTACCATTGTGTGACAATGGAGTTGTGGCTTTAGCCAAGGAACTACTGTCCCATCAGAAATCCAGATATAATTCTTAGGCAGTATCACCTGATCATGGAGATGGTTGATCTCCAAGGAGATCGAGATTAGGAGAGTAGACATAGAGGGCAACAGCGCGGATCCACTCACAAAGGCCTTTTTCCCAGTAGAGACTTTTATGGGATGGTTGAGTATGAGATACTACAACCGCAGCTAAGTGTTGGGTATGTGATACTACAACAGATGGCCCTAGTGCAAGTGGGAGATTGTTAGTTATATGTATGCCCTAGAGGCCATTACTGTACATACGATGTATATTGTAATGGATGCTTGGACATATATAGGGAGGACTTTCTTGCTCGACATGATAGTATGCTATCTGGTTGTACTTTATCTTAACATGTACTCTTATGTCTCTATGTTACATGTTGATAAAGCCCTTAGGATATGTACTCGACTACTGCGACTATGATGAGATCATACTAGTGGGGCCACGGTAGTCGACGAGTACATCCTATAATTGTTCCTAGTCGAGGGTGTATCGAGACAGGGCATCGATGCACCAGAGTAGACTAGCGTATACGCATCTTGACCCATATGATGGGCGATGGATGATCCCATATCCATCGGTGTTTGACATCAAGGATGGTGTACGGGTGCTCAGTAGAGACTGGGTACACTGGACGGACTCGCCGAGAACTCCCAGATGGTATTATACCTCACGTCAGATGGCAGTTCTCCGGTGACACTGGTACAGAGTAGTCTGTTGACTCGAGATCGTCATAGAGTCTTGTGTGATTCCCACTGTGCTTTGATTTCCATCATACCACGTCCAAGAGGGCGTGCAAAAAGGTGGCTTTTGGGTACAGTCCCGAATCACATGGAGGCAATGAGCGATAGGAGGGGATTCGTCTCTCCCGGTATAGGGAGTTGATGTTGTGCTGTGTTCGATTGGCTATAACCGGAAATCCCTGGCCAGGGTTGCTGAGATTTACTGGTAAGTGTTATCAGTAGTTTCTCGAACTGTTATAGACCTCATATCGACACGACTTATCGAGCTACTGGGGTCTGACGTTTACCACCCCTAGGCGAGATATGCGACATATCAGACGACGAGACCGGACTGTACGGGAGTGTTACTGTTTGGATTCACAGGAGAATGTACAGGCTTGCTTGTTGATCTTCTGAGCGCTCAATACCTGGGTAGCTGTTACGTTTAGCTGACCGCTTGCAGCTTGTGGGTGTTTGATATGATCATCACCTACTGCCGGCGTATTGACGATTCTTTAGAGTCCTACACAGAGGTTTCTTGGCTCGGGCAAAACGGAGTAGGAGCACATATGTGATATGTGCGGGACCGAGGATAATGCGATATGTGATACCGTGTTCTATTCTCGCGATATTTGATATCAGCCGGGTCATCGGATCGAGTGTTGATTCGATGAATCGGTACGGATAAATATTAGTCGGTTATATGCGATATAGCCGGATTGTCGGATCAAGTGTTGATTCGATAATTTAATGTATAATAATATATATGATATATTAAATTACATTAACTAATATTAGCTCACTAAAAGATTCTTTTTCTCACTCGGGTAATACATTGATATATATGCGATATATGTTAATTGTATTATTTTATTTGGTTACAATAAATATTATATATGTGATATATAATATTGTAACATGATATGATAACTAATGCAACATGTTTTGTGGAGTTTAAACATGATTAGGGTTTGGATTAGGGTTAAGTCTTCTAGTTGATTCTAGAAGCTTTTCATTTTGTCATGATAAAGATATTTGTGTGTGACTCATCTTTAACCTAACCCAAACCCTAACCCTTGTTAATTCTCTACATGAGTTTGCTTGACCATGGTTGCATCATTTATCATATTAATTCTTTTTCTATTCATCACAAAAGGATTCTATGAGATTGTTCATCTTCTTCCTTCTTCTTCTTTACTTAAAAAGCTTTCTTGCTTTGATCAAAGTGATGAATAAATGTGAGAAAAAGATAAATAAAGAGAGCAAAAATCCTACTTCATCATCCTCATCTTCCCTTGCCATTTAGATGAGAGTGTTCACATCATTTCATGAGTGTTAGCTTGTGTTAACGAAACTTCAAGGTAGATCATCTTTGTATCGAAGATCGGAAGCAAAGGTTGCATCTTTCTCTTCGTGGAACCTCTCGAGAGTCCGGAACCCGATGATCGCAGCGAAAGGACCACAACACGGAGCATATGAAGTGAAGGACCGGATCTACAAAGGTTGTAATCCCTCTCACTTAGTGTTAAAATGTTTAGCATGTTAGTTTTCGCCTAATCTCTAGTTTGAAGATCCGTATTCGGGTTGTTCGGCACGGCTATTTTTTTAATCGGGCATGGTTGATGCCTCGTAGACCCTTGTGCACATGCCTAGCAACCCTACAGTATGATGGAAATCAAAGCACGGTGGGAATCACACAAGACTCTTTGACGATCTCGGGTCAACAAACTACTCTGTACCAGTGTCACCGGAGAACTGCCATCTGACGTGAGGTATAATACCATCTGGGAGTTCTCGGCGTGTCCGTCCAGTGTACCCAGTCTCTACTGAGCACCCGTACACCATCCTTGATGCCAAACACCGATGGATATGGGATCATCCATCGTCCATCATATGGGTCAAGATGCCTATACGCTAGTCTACTCTGGCGTATCGATGCCCTGTCTCGATACACCCTCGACTAGGAACAGTTATAGGATGTACTCATCGACTACCGTGGCCCCACTAGTATGATCTCATCATAGTCCCAGTAGTCGAGTACATATCCTAAGGGCTTTATCAACATGTAACATAGAGACAATCAGAGTACATGTTAAGATAAAGTACAACCATATAGCATACTATCATGTCGAGCAAGAAAGTCCTCCCTATCTCATACTCAACCATCTCATGAACTTATATATATCCAGACTGCCTCTTTGGTAGCATCCTTGGTAACGATGTATCTTGCCTTTAATCGTCTAGTATCTCACGGTATCTAACTTGGAACTCTTCCAACATACCGTCCCTCCACTGAGGGTAAAGACAATGCATGCGACTGACATTCAGTCGTCCTTATCACCCTGTAACCTTTCCAGTGATTCTCCCCAGGATCGATTGATACTATCTCACTACAACTAGTGAGTTTTCTTACATCCAATTAGATCTATCTCATAAATCCAAAACCCAGGATTTAGGAGCTATCGCTTTGATCCTATATGGAGAATCCTTGTGATAAGCGGAGATTGACCGAGCGTAGCATAGGAAACTCCTTCCCTATCTAGAGTATGTCATCCACGTACTCTACGAGGATCACCACCATACTCTCTACTACCTTTTTGTATATACAATGTTCATCTACCATTTTGATGAAGTCAAACTCTTTGACTACCATATCAAAACAGATGTTCCAACTCCGCGATGCCTGATTTATCATATAAAACATCATGCTCACGTTTCCGCTGCTCCCACTGTCTACGAAGCCCTCTGGCTGTGTACTTATAGACACTCTCTTCTAAATTATCATTTAGAAAAGCAGTCATGACACCCAACCGTCAGATATCGTAGTCATGGTATGTAGCCGTGGCAAGTAGGATCTGGATAGAATTAAGCATAGCTTTGAAAGTCTCAACTTTTCCATGTACACCAAGTAATCTTCTCAAGATATACTTGCTCTTGTTGGGGATTTAACCCTTCAGATAAAGCAACCAAAGTCCATACTTTGTTGGTGTATAAGGATTCCATCTCAGATCACTAAGCATCCAGCCATTCTTACAGAGTCATACTCCTGATGGCCAGCTCGAAATAAGTTGGGTCATCATCTCATGATGCAATCCTCGCTCTCACTGTCATAGAGAAACCGAAGTACCTCTCAGTTGGGTGAGGAACCCTACTAGATCGACGGAGAGGCCGAGGTTCGTTAGAAACTATTGAATCCTTTGGTTCTACCAAATCATCAGCTGCAGTTTGTATAGCTGGAACTCTTTCCGGTTCTACCTCATGACCACTAATTTCTTCACAAGAAATTCCCTTTCACAAAGGTGGCATGTTGAGAAACAAAACATCTTTTGTTCCTCGGTTAGGTAGAAGATATTCCCTTACGAATGCTTGGGATATCCAACAAACTTCTACAGAACTGACTTTGCTTCGAGCTTGTCCGGATTATGCTTTTAGACATAGGTTGGACAACCCCAAATCTTAACATACTTAAGATATGGGCTCTTCCCATTCCATATCACATATGAAGTGGTAGGAAACTGATTTGATTTGAACCCTATTCAATAGGTATGCAGCTTCTCAAGTGCATAACTCCCAAAAGGAAATAGGAAACTCAGTAGTACTCATCATAGAGCACACCATATCATATAGGGTGTTATTGATCCGCCCCGATATACCATCGTGCCATGGTGTATACGGAGGAGTAATGCTGAGAGAGAATCTCATTCTCCTTTAGAATAGTCCAGGAATCCCATGTTCAAGTATTCTCCTCCCTGATCACATCAAAGGACATAATACTTATACCCAGTTTTTGGTTCTCTACTTCTAACTTATATTCATTGAATTTCTCAAAAGTTCCAGACTCGTGTTTCAACAGGAACATATGTCCGGATCTTGAGAGATAATCAGTGAATGTAATGAAGTACAAACCGGTCTTGGCATGTATAGACAGGGGACCTTCATACATCAGCATGTATCAATCCCAAGAGTTCACTAACTCTTTCTCTGTTTCTAATAAACGGAGCTGTGATCATTCTTATCTCTGTGACATGACCGGCAAGTTTCACAAGATGTAAATTCAAACTAATTTAAATATGCATCTAGATGTAACTTCAGCTAGTCGGGTCGCATTGATATGACCTAGTCTACAATGCCTCAAGAAGGATTCGTTCATTTCTGAACTCTTCCTATGTTCTGTACGTTAAGAACTGTGGTTTGATTTAGAACGTCTATGCTTTTAGATAACGTGCCTATACCGATCAACTCTTGATATAGGAAATGTTCAAAACATTATCCAACAATACAAAATTGTATCCTTCTTTACTAATAAAGAGACTGATATGATGTTGTATCTCAGGTTCGGTATTTAATAACATGCGTTCAGAATCAATGTATTCTGATAACACAGGGTGATAACTACCAACAGACTTGTCTGCAACACTTGCACCGTTTCTATCTCATGAAACTTATCACCCGTTCTGAGTTCTCTACCTATCTGTAGCCCATGTAACAAATTACATTTGCGGGATCCTGATCCGGTATCTCATACCCAGGACGTAAAGGATACTGAGAAACAGTTCTCGATAATGAACAAATTACACCCGAAGAAGATGTATCTCATACCTTTTGCTGCGGATACCGCTTCGGCTCATAGTGTGCAGTTTTGCTTAGGTGGGTTTTGCTGTTATCCAATGTTTTTTTTTGTATATTCGTTGTATCCATGTACTCTCCATCTACTATTATCTTGTATGACTTAGAGACTTGATGTGAGGACGATATTGTATGATTTTGTGACTTGGAGGTCTTTTACTTATATCGTCTTTTATTTCTTCGCTACGGCGTCGTATATCTGTTGTGGTGGTTGTTTTCCACCGTTGGGAGTGGATTTGCTCCCATTGGGGATGCTTTACTTATATTTATGTTGTTCCCATTTTTGGGGTTGGTTTTTACAAAGGAGGTGCTGCCGAAATTTTTAAGAAAGTAAAGTTGGACTTTAAAGAATTTGGTTTGAGATTTCAAAAGTTTTGAAAATGCTATTATCACTTACTACTTTTGATGGTTTAGATTGCTAGGTTTTCAGCTTACTTAAATTTCGCTACGCCTGTAGACGTTGCGTAGTTTAAGGGCCGCCACGTGCCAATTTCGGATCGTGACAGGTTCTTGAAGTGCCGAGTGGCCTACTCATTTTATTGAGGGAGGCTGCTTCACTTCGAAAATTTGGCGGGTAGTTTGCCGCACCCGTAGGGGTCTAGTGTGGAGTTTGGCTATTCATCACGATCGTGGAATCCGTCTTTCATTATAGGCTAAAACGAAACACGGAATTCCTAGTATATCCAATATATTCATCTATGATCTGTGATCTATGATCTAGAATGCCTATTATTGCATGAGATGAATGGCTATATATATATATATATATATATATATATCATAAACGTTGCTTATGTTTTGCACCCGCGCTAGTCCAGCCTCCGCTCTGCCGTTAGTTAAGTAACCTAACGGTGCATGACGGGGCCTTGTGGCGAATGCGGAAGGCATAAGCGTACGTTCTATTTTCGTTTCTTTTCTGCAATGATAAGGTTAAATGATGGGACCGCATTAATATTGATTAATGCAAGGAAAACAAACCAAAGTTTAAATCGTTGGAACAATTTCAAAACCACTCGGTTTTCTTGAAAAACAACTTTTAAATGCAGAGCCTAAACCACTCCTTTTAAAAGCTGTCATGGTTTCTTTGACTATATCAAATTCACTACATTCACGGTTTCGCCAAAACCATCTGTAGCCCTCCGTCATTTCAGATAGGTATTCAGTAGTATTCAACCTATGTATTTTGACATTCGCCAAGGTATGGTGATTGGTAGCTGCTAGGTATTCATCTGTAGCATAGATAGATGCGTTGATTTGGGACAGTCGTACAGTTATTTTGGCCATCGTCAAGGGTTTGTACGGATGGGTTCAAATTAACCTGGATAATGACGGGTAGAACTTAACTTGCATCTTATGATATGTTGGCCTTCGTCAAGGTCATAAGCGCCTAAAGAAAAAATCCACATCGGGAGTTTCAAAGGAAAATGAAACTTGCTAATGTTGTATACTATTTGGAGTGTGATGATTTTGGTAGGATTCCTTCAAGGTTGTCACACGATGATATTTGGATCCTGATCCTACTGTGAGTATCCGCTACTCTTCGGGAGATTTTTTCACTAAACAATCAATACTATAACCAAGTAGATGTCTAGAACGGTGTTAGCGGGACTACGCCTCCAGGGAAAAGAGGTTATGTAATTAAGGAACTTCGCGAAAACGTTGGAAAACCTCCCTCAAAATACCAACACTAGCTTGGCCGAAAGGTTAAGCAAGAATTGTAGGGTGAGATTAATCCTGACTAATTCTTCTTTTATGGTTTGAAGGAGGATTCGAGGAACAGTGGGAGCCATCCTGTTTAGATAAACTAATAATCAATCTAAATTTGCAAGAGTATCATGCTGAGTGTTTCTTCTCTCTCTCCTAATAGCAGCGACCAAAATTACCGAGCTTAAGTTACTGCTAGATAATAATTAATTGACTGGGCCAAACTATAAAGATTGGCTAAGAAATGTCCAGATGGCCATTACCTATGACAAGATGGGCTACTTCCTTACTACCAAAGCCCCCGCCGTCTCAGGTCCAGATTCCACCATCGCAGATGTTAAAATCCGTAAGACATGGGAAATAGATAGTGCGAGAGCTAAGTGCCTCATGTTGGCCTCAATGGATATTGAACACCAGAGGCGGCACGAGAAGATGGACTTAACTTCTATCTTCCTCCATAACAAGGATTTATATGGAGAGCAATCTCACATTGCAAGATATAAGACCTCGAAGAAATTGTTTTAGGCGAGGTTGGTTGTCGGGTCATCTGTAGGGGACCACGTTTTTAAGATGATCGGCTATATTAAAGAGCTCGCGGACCTTGGGACCACATTGGAGAACGAGTTATATACTGACTTGATTCTACAGTCCCTCTCCATTACCTACGCCCAGTTTATCTTGAATTTCAATATTTAAGGGAAGGAAGTTATACTTCCAGAACTCCTCAATATGTTGAGGAGTGTGTAGGGTGTTTTTCGTCACCCCATTGAGATGGGAATACGCGCGCGCTTGTCAAGCGTACTACAGATTCCTCCTGCCTAAGGTAGGCTGGGGTTTAATGATTGTGGGGATCCGAATCTCCGGCAGCCGCGGACTAAGCTGCCATTAATTACCCCTCGCCTTTGGAGCGAGGGAACCTCCGATTGACGGGTTAAATTGGTCATGCGAACTCGTGCGTTGTGTTTTGAAAGGGGGTTTAAATATATCGGGAGCCACGCAGAGTTTTTACGGGGGTCCCGCTACCCGGATAGCGGGCTGGGGGTCAAGGGGGCGAGCAGCCCCCTTGCGGGGTGCGGGGCAGCGGCCCGTTAGAAATTTTTTTCTAACAGGGACAGTGTCGTGGAGTATGTGTGTATGCACATATGTATACATATGTATATATATATATATATATATGTATATACATATAAAAAAAAGATAAGGAAAAGGCATCCAAAGGATGCGTGGGGGCAGCACCTTAGGCGTTGTGCGCCTAGGTACTGTGCGCTCAGGCGCTAGAGTGCCACGTGTCGGCACGTGGGCGCTCTGCGCTTGAGCGCTGAGCGCTTGAGCGCAAGTGCGCCACGTGTCGGCATGGGGGTGACTTGCGCTCGAGCGCCTGCGCTTGAGCGCAGGCGCGCCACGTGTCGGCACGGGGGAGACTTGCGCTCGAGCGCTTGTGTTTGAGCGCAAGCGTTCTACGTGTCGGCACGGGGGAGACTTGCGCTCGAGCGCTTGTGCTGGAGCGCAAGCACGCCACGTGTCGGCACCGGGGCGACTTGCGCTCGAACGCAAGCGCGCCATGTGTCGGCACTGGGGCGACTTGCGCTCGGGCGCTTGCGCTCGAACGCAAGTGCGCCATGTGTCGGCACCGGGGCGACTTGCGCTCGGGCGCTTGCGCTTGAGCGCAAGTACGCCGCGTGTCGGCACGTGGGCGACTTGCGCTCGGACGCTTGCGCTTGAGCGCAAGCGCGCCACATGTCGGCACGCGGGCGCTCTGCGCTTGAGCGCCGGCAAGAAAAGAAGGCTTTTAGCCTAAGAAACAGAAGCTATGCTTTAGAAAGAAAATATTTGTTGTTATATATATATATATGTTATGGAGTTAAAACTCCTAGGATGTTTTGAAGCTGATAAAGGGGGTTCTTCTTCCTCCTGTTGTTTGGCTAGATCTTGAAGATCAAGAAGTAGGAGATTTTAAAAATCACTCCTTTTTGAGATCTGATGGGAGATCTGAGTTCCCCTTTGTGGGTTTTGTGGTGGAAAACTACTTAGTTTTGGAAGAAAAAGAGTAAAACTCTTGATTTAATTCAAAAGAAATGAGAAGGTTTAGAACCTTGGAGAAGAAGCAGGAGGCACAAAGAACCCTAGGTTTTTTTTTTAGGGGAATGAAAAGTATATGCTTTATTCATCATCTTGTTTCCTTATATAGGCTTACATATTTACATATAGCCCCTTGGGCTTTACAAAAATGGCATTTTAGCCATCCCATGGCTCATGTGCCATTTCATTTTTGCACATAAGCCATAGGCTTACAAAATATTGGCTTTATGCCCATTTTGTTTACATTCATGCATAAACAATTACATAAAAATTATTTATTACATGATTTTGTTGTTGGCATGGGGAGGCTGGCTGCGGGCTCGACTTGGGTATGGGCCCGCTTGACCTGGGCTTGGGCCCACCTAGCTTGGGGGTTGACCTTGACTTTGACTCGGTCAACCGGGGTGTAAATTTTTACCCCAACAAATTGCCCCCCATCAATAAATTCACACCACACATGTGGGACGTGTGCATGAAATTGATGGATCTTCTTTCACGTGGAGGCGACTTGCTTTGGTTCCCACTTTTTGGGATGCACTTCCCTTTTTACGACGTGGACGGTCGACGCTTGACGCGTCTCCGAGACGGAGTGTCCGTGGTAGACGTTTCCCTGGCCCGGAGCGATCTGGTTCCTGCTTTGTAGGAAGCCTGCACTGCCCTTTTTACGACCTGGACGGTCGACGCTCTGATCCGGAGCGATTTGGGTTCCCAATTTGCGGGAGCCTGCACTGCCCTTTTTGCGACATAGACGGTCGACGTTCTGTTATGAAGCGATTTGGGTTCCTAATTTGCGGGAGCCTGCACTGTCCTTTTTGCGACATAGACGGTCGACGCTCTGTTACGAAGCGATTTGGGTTCCCAATTTGCGGGAGCCTGCACTGCCCTTTTTGCGACATAGACGGTCGACGCTCTGATCCGGAGCGATTTGGGTTCCCAATTTACGGGAGCCTGCACTTCCCTTTTTGCGACATAGACGGTCGACGCTCTGTTACGTAGCGATTTAGGTTCCCAATTTGCGGGAGCCTGCACTGCCCTTTTTGCGACATAGACGGTCGACGCTCTGATCCGGAGAGATTTGGGTTCCCAATTTGCGGGAGCCTGCACTGCCATTTTTGCGACATAGACGGTCGACGCTCTGTTACGAAGCGATTTGGGTTCCCAATTTGCAAGAGCCTGCACTGCCCTTTTTGCGACCTAGACGGTCGACGCTCTGTTACGAAGCGATTTGGGTTCCCAATTTGCGGGAGCCTGCACTGCCCTTTTTGCGACATACACGGTCGACGCTCTGTTACGAAGCGATTTAGGTTCCCAATTTGCGGGAACCTGCACTGCCCTTTTTGCGACATAGACGGTCGACGCTCTGTTACGAAGCGATTTGGGTTCCCAATTTGCGGAAGCCTGCACTGCCCTTTTTGCGACATAGACGGTCGACGCTCTGTTACGAAGCGATTTGGGTTCCCAATTTGCGGGAGCCTGCACTGCTCTTTTTGCGACATAGACGGTCGACGCTCTGTTATGAAGCGATTTGGGTTCCCAATTTGCGGGAGCCTGCACTGCCATTTTTGCGACATAGACGGTCGACGCTCTGTTATGAAGCGATTTGGGTTCCCAATTTGCGGGAGCCTGCACTGCCTTTTTGCGACATAGACGGTCGACGCTCTGATCCGGAGCGATTTGGGTTCCCAATTTTCGAGAGCCTGCACTGCCCTTTTTGCGACATAGACGGTCGACGCTCTGTTACGAAGCGATTTAGGTTCCCAATTTACGGGAGCCTGCACTGCCCTTTTTGCGACATAGACGGTCGACGCTCTGATCCGGAGCGATTTGGGTTCCCAATTTGCGGGAGCCTGCACTGCCCTTTTTGCGACATAGACAGTCGACGCTCTGTTATGAAGCGATTTGGGTTCCCAATTTGCAGGAGCCTGCACTGCCCTTTTTGCGACATAGACGCTTGACGCTCTGTTATGAAGCGATTTGGGTTCCCAATTTGCGGGAGCCTGCACTGCCCTTTTTGCGACATAGACGGTCGACGCGCTGTTATGAAGCGATTTGGGTTCCCAATTTGCGAGAGCCTGCACTGCCTTTTTTGCGACATAGACGGTCGATGCTCTGTTACGAAGCGATTTGGGTTCCCAATTTGCGGGAGCCTGCACTGCCTTTTTTGCGACATAGACGGTCGACGCTCTGATCCGGAGCGATTTGGGTTCCCAATTTGCGGGAGCCTGCACTGCCTTTTTTGCGACATAGACGGTCGACGCTCTGTTACGAAGCGATTTGGGTTCCCAATTTCCGGGAGCCTGCACTGCCCTTTTTGCGATATAGACGGTCGACGCTCTATTACGAAGCGATTTGGGTTCCCAATTTGCGGGAACCTGCACTGCCCTTTTTGCGACATAGACGGTCGACGCTCTGTTACGAAGCGATTTGGGTTCCCAATTTGCGGGAGCCTGCACAGTTCTTTTTGCGACTTAGACGGTCGACGCTCTGTTATGAAGCATTTTGGGTTCCCAATTTGTGGGAGCCTGCACTGCCCTTTTTGCGACATAGACGGTCGACGCTCTGTTACGGAGCGATTTGGGTTCCCAATTTGCGGGAGCCTGCACTGCCCTTTTTGCGACATAGACGGTCGACGCTCTGTTACGAAGCGATTTGGGTTTCCAATTTGCGGGAGCCTGCACTGCCCTTTTTGCGACATAGACGGTCGACGCTCTGATCAAGAGCGATTTGGTAGACGTGCCCCCGGCATGGAGTGTCGCTTGTCGACGTTTCCCCGAGGCGGAGTGTCGCTGTTTGACGCAAAGGTCGATGTTGGAATTGGTTGGTTTGATTTGTTTGACTTGAGTTGACATCAGCATCGCTATACTGGAATATGGTACCAGGAGCGAATCATCGTCTGCCATGAGAGGATTTGGGAATTGGTTTTTTTTTTGTTTGGCATCTGCATTGCTGCACTGGAATAATGCCAGGAGCAACTCATCATGTGTCCCGAGAGGATTTGGGATTTGGTGGCTTAGGAGACAGGTTTAGATCCCTGTCACCTAAGGCTTTTCCATTTTGTGAGCCGTAAGGGTCTCACCAAGCATTTTCTCCCGTAGGTGTATTTTCTCCTTAGGAGTCGTGGGGACTCCTAAGTGTGTTGCTCCTTTGTGAGTTATAGGGATCTCACGCGGGAATTTTCTCCTCACAAAGTCGAGAGGACTTTGCGAGTGCATTTCATTTCTTCTTTTTTTTCTTTTACGAGTTTTCCCCCTTTCGGGTTTTCACAAACTCGCCGGCAGTCCTGCTGTTTTTACTCACGGAGCCCTTTCGGGTTTTCATCCATGCCCATTTTGCTTGTGGACATACCGTTCTTTTTTTGTTTTTGAGAGATCGGGATTATTTTACGCCCGTGGATTGTATACGGTTTTGCAGGATGTATGATCCAGGCCGTAGGGCCGGAAAAATTTCAGGACTTTGTTGGCGTCTGCATCGCTGCACTGGAATGTGGTACCAGGAGCGACTCATCATTCGCCGTTGGGGTATGGGATTTGGAATTTGGTTGGCGTCTGCATCGCTGCATTGGAATATGGTACCAGGAGCGACTCATCATTCGCCACTTGGGGGTTGGGGAGCGATGGCTTAGGAGACAGATTTAGATCCCTGTCACCTAAGACTTTTCAATTTTATTGGCCGTGGGGGTCCCATAAAAGCATTTTCTCCCTACGAGTCGTAAGGATCTCGCAGGTGTATGTTCTCCTTAAGAGTCGTGAGGACTCCCAAGTGTGTTTTTCCTTCGTGAGCCGTAGGGATCCCACAAAGGTTTGTTCTCCTCATGTATCGTGAGGACACATGAGTGGATTTCCCTCGTTCCCAGTTTAATGACTTAGAGGTCGACTGTTTCCAGTTTAACGACTTAGAGGTCAACTGTTTCCAGTTTAACGACTTAGAGGTCATATGTTTCCAGTTTAACGACGTAGTGGTCATCTGTTCCAGTCTAACGACTTAGCGGTCATCTGTTTCCAGTTTAAAGACTTAGGGGTCTGCTGTTTCCAGTTTAACGACTTATAGGTCATCTGTTTCCAGTTTAACGATATAGTGGTCATATGTTTCCAGTTTAAAGACTTAGAGGTCATCTGTTTCCAGTTTAACGACATAGTGGTCATCTGTTTCCAGTTTAACGACTTAGAGGTCATCTGTTTCCAGTTTAACGACGTAGTGGTCATCTGTTCCAGTTTAACGACTTAGCGGTCATCTGTTTCCAGTTTAAAGACTTAGGGGTCTGCTGTTTCCAGTTTAACGACTTAGAGGTCATCTGTTTCCAGTTTAACGACATAGTGGTCATCTGTTTCCAGTTTAAAGACTTAGAGGTCATCTGTTTCCAGTTTAAAGACTTAGCGGTCATCTGTTTCCAGTTTAAAGACTTAGGGGTCTGCTGTTTCCAGTTTAACGACTTAGAGGTCATCTGTTTCCAGTTTAACGACATAGTGGCCATCTGTTTCCAGTTTAAAGACTTAGAGGTCATCTGTTTCCAGTTTAACGACATAGTGGTCATCTGTTTCCAGTTTAAAGACTTAGAGGTTTGTTGTTTCCAGTTTAACGACTTAGAGGTCATGTGTTTCCAGTTTAAAGACTTAGAGGTCATCGGATGGCGAGCTTGGAATTTTGGGGTAGGGGCCGGCATCAGCGTTGTTAACACTGGAGCAGGTGTGCCGGACACCTGAGTGGGTCTTCCCAATGGACCATAATTCCAAAGGCGGAGACCAGCCGCGTAACTGGTGGTTGCGGTGGGGCATGGATATGCTGAGGATTATCTGAGCCCGTGGATTGTATACGGCAGTCAATTTGGGGACTAGCCGTAGGGCAGGAAGAATTTTGGGAAACTGGATTTTTGTTTGGCGTCTGCATTGCTGCACTGGAATAATGCCAGGAGCAACTCATCATCCGCCCTTGTTTTTCTTGTTTTTTTTTGTTTTTGTTTTACCGCGATTGCTCTATCATTTCAGCTTTTATCATCGCGAAAATCGCGATTGCCCTATCATTTCGGCTATTTATTCGCGGTTGCCCAATCATTTCGGCTTTTCATTTTTTCTTTTATTTACACTTTTTTTTTATTTACACATGTATATATATATATATATATATATATATATATATTTACATTCCCAGTTTAACGACTTAGAGGTCGACTGTTCCCAGTTTAATGACGTGGTGGTCGACTGTTCCCAGTTTAACGACGTGGTGGTCCTCTTTGCTTATCCCAGCTCCTTGAACATTGATCTTGGCGGAGCTGTGTTGATGACCTAGCTCTGTGGCTTGCCGATACATCTGAGGATTGTGAGGTTTTTCCAAGCTTATATTGGTCCTCTGCCCAATCTTTGAAAACACAGCAGTCTTCAATGGTATGGCTCAGCACCCTATGGTATGGGCAGTATATGGGACTGCCAGTCATATTCATTTCATGTGGCCTTTTCGAGATAGGCAGTTGCAGGCCATTGTTCAGGGCTTCCTCGAATATATCGCGGACCTCATCCCTCCTAAAGGAGTACACCTTCTTCCTTCTCTCCATCAGAGTAGGTGCCCTCACTGACGCCGGTCCCTGAGACCGATCAATCTTTGGTTCGCCCTGCACATGTCTGGGTGGGTTAGGTTCCCGAAAGGCTTCGGTCTCCATTTGCATGAAATCGGTGGTTGTAGCTTGATTGTTTGCTAACACGCCTTTAGACAGTTCTATCTCTCCCGTCTTGTATTGCCTTTCGACCCAATCTTTGAAGACGAAGGAGTCCTCAATGGAATGACCTATCACCCTGTGATAGGGGCAATATTTTGGTTCGTCGGTCATATTCTCTTCTTGCGGTCTCTTTGATTCTGGCAGTTGTAGACCGTTTCTTAGGGCGTCCCTGAATATCTTGTGGACCTTTTCCCTCTTGAAGGAATAGACCTTTTCCAGCTTCTCTTTCAGAGGCGATTCCCCCTCGGCGTATGTATCGGAGGGACTGGAGGCTGATTGCGGCCGTTTTTCGTGAAGGCGCTCCACTTTTAGGTTGAAAGGGATATCAGTTGGCTGCTCCAGGATACCAATCCTTGGCTCATGAGCCAAAATTTGATTCTGCTGTAATTGCAATCGGGCGACTTGGGTCGCGAGATCTGCCACGACGTATGCCAGCTCGTGAACTTTGGAATAGACCTCAGCCATCTTCTCATCCCTGTCCTAAAATTGCCTTTGAAGCCATTGGAATAATGCTTGTTCTGTAGTTCCGGCTATGACAACTGGGTAATCTTTATTGCCTGAGCTCCATTCCGTAGGAACCACGGGCTCCTCTGGCTTATCGGCCTGAGCGGGCTCTTCATCATTTAGATCGAGCCGATGCTGGGTAGCGTCAATCGTATCATCACCATGGCTGTGAAGAAGAGGAGGGTTCGTTTCTTCATGTCCGGCCATGTAGATAGTGTGGATAACACATTCAGCCATTCTTTTATCACTGGCAGTTGGTTTCGCGGAGCGGTCCGGGCTTTGGAGATTCATAAATTTTAACATGGCCAGAGCCCTAGCCCTTTTGTTGGCTCTATATCTGAGCCGCTTCTGCCTCAGCTTCTCTGCCTTGAGCGCTTGGCAGGCTTCTGTTCTTCGAGAAGCCGCCATAGGCTGAGTGATGGAGTGGCTTGAGAAAACACCCAATCGAGCAGTGGTCAAGGGCACCGCTGGAGCTTGCTCGGGATGCCTTGTTTCTTTGCTGGTGTTGATGGCCTTGCCCCCAGCTGGGGCCGAAGAAAGTTGTTCAAACACCGACTTGCGTTTGTGTTGGGGCGCCCTCGCGACCATGACATTCGGCCTTTTCCCCTTTGAGACCGGTTTGTCTGTTACCGGAGCTTGAGGAGCTGGGACGGCGTTAGCTGACACGAACATAATAGAGCCAAATGGTAGCGGCTCCTCTTCCCATTGTCGCCCAAGACTGGCCGGAAGGACCGTCCTGGAGTCTATCTTCATTGTGTAGGAGACAGGAGCTGTGCTGAGAGCTGAGTTCATCATCGGAGACATTGTTGGAAAGTGATTTGCTTGAAAACCTGCATGAAAAAGCATTATTTTAGTATAAATATAGACATGTATATAGATTGAGTTCGCATGAACGCTTAACCCGAAATATGGGAGGAGAGATTGGTCCCACCGGGCGTGCCAGAAACTGTAGGGTGTTTTTCGTCACCCCATTGAGATGGGAATACGCGCGCGCTTGTCAGGCGTACTACAGATTCCCCCTGCGTAGGATAGGCTAGGGTTTAATGATTGTGGGGATCCGAATCTCCGGCAGCCGCGGACTAAGCTGTCGTTAATTACCCCTCGCCTTTGGAGCGAGGGAACATCCGATTGACGGGTTAAATTGGTCATGCGAACTCGTGCGTTGTGTTTTGAAAGGAGGTTTAAATATATCGGGAGCCACGCAGAGTTTTTACGGGGGTCCCGCTACCCGGATAGCGGGCTGGGGGTCAAGGGGGCTAGCAGCCCCCTTGCGGGGTGCGAGGCAGCGGCCCGTTAGAAATTTTTTTTCTAACAGGGTTAGTGTCGTGGAGTATGTGTGTATGCACATATGTATACATATGTATATATATATATATATGTATATACATATAAAAAAAAGATAGGGAAAAGGCATCCAAAGGATGCGTGGGGGAAGCACCTTGGGCGTTGTGCGCCTAGGTACTGTGCGCTCAGGCGCTAGAGTGCGACGTGTCGGCACGTGGGCGCTCTGCGCTTGAGCGCTGAGCGCTTGAGCGCAAGTGCGCCACGTGTCGGCATGGGGGTGACTTGTGCTCGAGCGCCTGCGCTTGAGCGCAAGCGCGCCACGTGTCGGCACGGGGGAGACTTGCGCTCGAGCGCTTGCGCTCGAGCGCTTGCGCTCGAGCGCAAGCACGCCACGTGTCGGCACCGGGGCGACTTGCGCTCGAGCGCTTGCGCTCGAACGCAAGCGCGCCATGTGTCGGCACCGGGGCGACTTGCGCTCGGGCGACTTGCGCTCGGGCGCTTGCGCTCGAACGCAAGCACGCCATGTGTCGGCACCGGGGCGACTTGCGCTCGGGCGCTTGTGCTTGAGCACAAGTGTGCCACGTGTCGGCACGTGGGCGACTTGCGCTCGGACGCTTGCGCTTGAGCGCAAGCGCTCCACGTGTCGGCACGCAAGCGTTCTGCGCTTGAGCGCCGGCAAGAAAAAGAGGCTTTTAGCCTAAGAAACAGAAGCTATGCTTTAGAAAGGAAATATTTGTTGTTATATAAAGATATATATATATATATATATATGTTATGGAGTTAAAACTCCTAGGATGTTTTGAAGCTGATAAAGGGGGTTCTTCTTCTTCCTCCTGTTGTTTGGCTAGATCTTGAAGATCAAGAAGTTGGAGATTTTAAAAATCACTCCTTTTTGAGATCTGATAGGAGATCTGAGTTCCCCTTTGTGGGTTTTGTGGTGGAAAACTTCTTAGTTTTGGAAGAGAAAGAGTAAAACTCTTGTTTTAATTCAAAAGAAATGAGAAGGTTTAGAACCTTGGAGAAGGAGCAGGAGGCACAAAGAACCCTAGGTTTTTTTTTGAGGGGAATGAAAAGTATATGCTTTATTCATCATCATGTTGCCTTATATAGGCTTACATATTTACATATAGCCCCTTGGGCTTTACAAAAATGGCATTTTAGCCATCCCATGGCTCATGTGCCATTTCATTTTTGCACATAAGCCATGGGCTTACAAAATATTGGCTTTATGCCCAGTTTGTTTACATTCATGCATAAACAATTACATAAAAATTATTTATTACATGATTTTGTTGTTGGCATGGGGAGGCTGGCTGCGGGCTCGACTTGGGTATGGGCCCGCTTGACCTGGGCTTGGGCCCACCTAGATTGGGGGTTGACCTTGACTTTGACCAGGTCAACCGGGGTGTAAATTTTTACCCCAACAAAGTGCTGAGGGCACCCTGCAGAAATTCAGGAAGACACCCGCTCTACTTATTGGGGAATCTTCCTCTTCTAGATCCAAGGTGAAAGCCAAGGGAAAAAGAAAGAAGGCCTCCACCAAGCTGAAAGGCGGTGTCAGTAAGGTAGAGGGAAAGGGCATGGCAAAAGTTTCGAGGCTGACAGTAGGGAAGGAGGAATGTTTCTATTGTCATAGGAAAGAGGATTGGAAGAAGGACTGCGGGGCTTGGAAAGCCAGAAACCAGGATTCGAAGCACGTTGTGTTTCAGCTTCAGATGTGTTTTTGATTGAAAATTGTCTGTCAATTAACTATACTTTCTGGGTATTAGATACCGGATCAGGATCTCATATCTGTAATTCATTGCAGGCTCTGAGGAACCGTAGAGTTATCAAGGCAGGTGATATGACTCTCAGGGTTGCTAACGGAATGAGTGTGGATGTTGTATCCACCTAGGATTGACAATGTTGGCTATAGTGCCCTCAAGGCAATTATCATAGTCGCGGACTTGTGATTATGATGATTAAGGCAGGACCTATACCGATGAAACAGTCTTACTCAAGATGATAGTATGCTATCTGGTTTGTCTTTATCATCATGTACATGTTGATAAAGCCTTTAGGATTCATGCTTGACTGCCAGCATTATGATGGCGATCATATATGTGGGAGCTGGGTCTATAAGAACATCCTTAAATGTCCCTAGTCGTAGGAGTATCGAGACCGGGCATCGATACTCCAGTGTAGACTAGTGTATACTGATCGAGACCACGACGAGGGGCGGTGGCCAGGTCTCACAATCCATTGGTGTTAGTTTGTTCACCTAAGATAGTATACAGGTGCTCATTGGGTTATGAGTACACTGGACGGACTCGCCGGGAACCTGCTAGTTGGTATTATACCTATTGTCAGATAGCAGTTCCCAGGTGACATGTGTACAGGTTAGTCTGTCAACCTGAAATCGTCATTTGTCTCGTGTGAGTTCCCACTGTGCTTTGATTACTACCCTACCACGGCTCAAAGGAGTCGTGCAAACAGGTTTTAGTTGGGTACAGTCCCGAGCCACATGGAGGCAGTGATCGGATCGTCAGGGATTCGTCTCTCCCGGTATTGGGGGTTGATGTCACATTGTGTACGGGTGGCCATCACCACAAATCCATGGCCATGGTAGACGAGGATTACCGATCCAGGATCGATAGTTTCTCAGGAGGTGATGGGTTATATGCCGACACTAAATATCGCGTTGTTAGGGGTCTGACTTTATCCACCCCTAGACTCGATATGCGATACTCTTAGACGAACAGACCGGACTGTGCGGATATTGTCATTGATAGGCTCAGTAGGGGTTCAGGATGAGTTTGCTCGTCGGCCTCCCTTTCGCTCAATACCTGGGTAGCTGTTACATACAGCTAGTGCCGCTGACGTGCTTGTGGTTAAACCCACTGCCAGCGTATTGACGAGTCTTTAGAATGTATATTTTTTTACAATGACAAGATGGTTTTTTTTTTACAATGTATATTTTTTTTGTTTTTTTCGGTTAGATTTATATTCACAAATTAACCCGAAATTACACAAAGAAATAAACTACCGTCTCCCCGGCAACGGCGCCATTTGATTGGTAGAGATTCTGCATGTTTAAGTTTAGTTAATTACCGCAATCAAAACGGTTTCGCTTGTAGCTAGCCGGTTGAGTACGGGTCGTCCGCAGGGAGATGGGAATCTTTTTCTATGTGCTTTAACGAGTTAAGTCCAATTTTCCAGATTTGTTTGTGATTAACTAAGTGTAAAATGATATGTAAAGAGAGCTTGTTAGGGTTAGGATTAGGTTAGTTTGATTTAGGAGTCGCTCACTTCTTTCGTTGCCACTCTTAATATCGGTGTGACGGTAATCGGCAACAACGGGGATTAGCACGACTAGGAAGGAACTTGCGAGTATAAGCTAGGCTTTCCAACGCTTAAGTTCTTCCTTTTGGTGCTTGTCCGTCCGTTCTTGGCTCTTAGCCATAACCTCCGGTTAATTCAACCACAACCGGTCTCACTATGGAATCACCGCTATCATGTAGGATAGGGTGCCGAAGGGAGCGGATTGTGGTTCAATTAACGGGAGTCGATTTAAGATGTTGGGCAAGGAAAGAGTGAGAGAGATTTCCTTCTCTCAAACTTCCCTTATCCTACCCTAACAAGTATGGAAACTACTCACACATCATAACGAAAAGAAAACAAAACAAAAGAGGAAGATAGAAAGAAGGAGATTAGAAGATAACAACTAGCTATTTGTGACCTCACCTCGGCAAGGATCAAGCGTAAGCATCATGGTTGTTTAAGGATAAAGGAAAAGAGACAAGAAAGAAACAAACACAAATAACAACAACTAAGTTAACAAATGAAAATTACAAGCGATAATAATTTAACTAAAGAACAAGACAAGTATAATAACAAAAGGAACTTCTTTATTCATCATTCTTCACTCACAAAAGCTCACTACAAGTTTTTCAATGGAGAAGAGATGAGAAGAGGAAGAAGAACAAGTATTCTAAAACCTAAAAAAAAATACAAGATTAAGCACCCTTGGCTTCATAAGGTTCTGGGCTATTTATAGGCAGGGAAAAGGAGATCTAGGGCAACAATCAGAACAAATGTGAAAAGACCAATCTGCCCCTGAAAAATCACCATCTGCGGCGCCAATACGGCCGCGGAACCGCGGCCTAGACCCCCTATTAGCCGCGGTTCCGCGGCCGTTTAGGTGAGTTGGGGTCTCTGTTTTTTTGTGCTTCCCTGGTCTTCTATGTCCTTTATTCTGGTACATGTGTTTTCTCAGATTTTCTTCACGATTTTTCCAGAATTTCTGTTGAGCAAAAGGTGATTTGATGTGGATCTTTTTGTCATGATTTCCTCGAGCTCCGCGTAGATTTCTTGGATCTTGTGTTGCCATTGAGCCTTGTGCATAAAAATAACATTGATTTGCCATTTTTTCTCTTAAACTGGTGTGTGGCAACAGACGGATAAAGAGCGGAGACCCGTGTTTTATCTGTGGTTGGCAGGAACCCGGGTTTTGTCGTGTTTTTCCATGAATTTCACCGTTCAGAGCCGAGAACCTGTATCCTGCAATTGACTAGCAAACACGGCTCAAGAGTACCTACCGATATGCAATGTAATAAAAATTGGGTGGTATAAACATGCAAAAATATGATATGAACAAATACCCCCAAACTTATCATTTGCTCGTCCCGAGCAAAGCCAATTTATTCAAAAAAAAATTCATAACCTCACTTTCGCAGAGAACGCGATTGCACTGAGCATGTGCAATAAGCCGTTAAATCTCTAGGTGTCCCTAGTAGGAGGAGTGTTGTCTCCTGAGGGTTTTCAGCGGATACTACCCACAAAATCCGGTCAAGTTGGTTTGTAAAATAACTAAGATTCAAACCCTAAAGTTTTGTTTCAGAAAATAACAATTCTATTATCCTAAGTCTAGACTATCGAACCTTTATTTTTCACTCCTCGCTTCTTATTTAACTACAGATTTTATATGTCTTTACGTGCAGTGCAAATAGTGTCGTTAAGTTTCCAGAAGGATCGATTTACGTCATCATGTCACACAATAAAGCCCAGATAAAAATTTTGAAAGGATCACATAAGTTTTATAAAGAGTTAAGCATTTTTCAAGTTTCGTTTTCCAGTAAAGTTTCAACTATAGAATTTCTATCTTCCTTAACAGGAAACTAGTCTTATTTTTCACTCCACCTTTTTCTTGTTTTCATTTCATACACACCTTTGTGAACGTGCAATAGTCTTTATCATAGAATAAAACCTTCATATCTCCGCTAATTTTTTTATAAAAGCCTGTCTTTTATCAAGATTATTCTCACACAAAGAACCGTTAGGAATTTTAACTCGGAGAGAACACTTGCTTGATTTTGTTTTAATCTGGACTTTCTAGGCTTCTTAGCGAGCTTTGGGCCAATGCACCCAAACCAGTTGGCTTTAGGGCATTAGGTGTAGAAACACCCCAGCGGACTTAATTACTCAAGTTACCTAGGTCCAAAAACAAAAGACAGTTTGGCGTGAAAATCAAGATGATTCAATACGAACGGAGACATAACCGGCAGTTCAATTATTTTTTTGGATAAAAGACGTGTTTAGTGGGTTCGGTGTGTAATCATTCCAATCAAGTTCCAGATGAGTTATTTTTCAAACTTAGTTCCAATTAAGGCATCAATAACATTCCTTCATATTCCCTTTACTTCATAAACTATTCTTGGTATTACTTATTTCAGAACAAACCTATTTGATCCTCAGAAAATCATTTATCTATTTAAAAGTTTTTAAACATAAAAGACTTGTCATCTAATTTCCAAAACTCACGACACGTGTAGTGTGATGTAAAGACGTATATCAGCTATAGTTAACTTCAAAGGAGAGTTATCTTTCAGGTTTTCAAAATCTAAACATAAGATTTAGTTATTCTTATTTTATCAAACAAAACCGTCGAAATGTTGAATCAGAGTCCTCCCACTAGCTAACTTGACAGAAAAGTTTTTATGTTTTTAGAAAATTTTCAGATTTTTATGGGTTTTATGGATTTTAAAATGCAGATGCAAAATATACATATGAATGCGAAGGTTAGAAATGCGTACCGAGTGTACCCCCAAACTTAAACTGGACAGTGTCCTCACTGTTATTGCATGAAGAGATCATTTGAAGGGTCAAAATTGTCGGTTAGATACACAAAAAAAAAATTGTTTTCGTTTTTAAAGAAAAGAAAAAGGATGGAAAAGAATATATACAAAATGGTTTATACATACCCCCAAACTTATTTGGAACAGTGTCCACTGTTCTTGGCTGGATAACCGAAGTTTGGTGGTAGGCAGAGGAAGATTATGCAGGGTAAACCGGCTCCTGTAAGACCAGGAGCTCCTCTGTTGGTTCGGCGCTAAGGTACGGTTTTAGTCGGTGTCCGTTCAGTTTGAAAAATGAACCGTCCTTTGGATTCTCCAAATCCACAGCGCCCTGCGGATATACATTCCGCATAAAATACGGCCCTTTCCAGCGAGATCTGAGCTTTCCTGGATGGAAGTGAAGTCGGGTGTAGTAAAGCAGTACCTGCTGACCAGGTATGAAGGTTTTGCGCAAAAGGTGTTTATCGTGAAACACCATCGTTCGATTCTTACCAACAACCGCGTTATCGTAAGCCCCATCCCTAAGCTCGCTCAATTCATTCAACTGCAGCATCTGATGGCTGCCCGCATCTTCGAGAGACAGATTCAGCTCCTTTATCGCCCAAAATGCGCGATGCTCTATTTTGACAGGTAGGTGGCAAGCTTTTCCGTACACAAGCCGATAGGAAGACATGCCAAGATCGGTCTTATAAGCGGTTCGAAATGCCCAAAGGGCATCAGTGAGTTTCAGCGACCAATCCTTACGGTTCTTGGAAACCGTCTTCTCCAGTATCTGCTTGATTTGCCGATTTGAAACTTCGGCCTGCCCGCAGGTTTGGGGGTGGTAGGGTGTGGAGAGCTTATGATTAATGGAATATTTCCGCATCAAGGCCTCAAAAGTCTTGTTGCAGAAATGACTTCCATTGTCGCTAATGATCGCTCGGGGGTGCCCAAACCGGGAGAAAATGTTTTCTTTAAGAAACCTAACGACAACCTTGTTGTCGTTAGTCCGGCTGGGCACAGCCTCGACCCACTTAGAGACGTAATCAACAGCGAGAAGGATGTACAAGTTCCCAAAAGAGCTGGGAAACGGCCCCATGAAATCGATCCCCCAAACATCGAAAATCTCCACAACCAAGATTGGTTGGAGCGGCATCTCGTTCCTCCGGGATATCCGGCCCATGTGTTGGCACCGGGAGCAAGTCTTGCAATAGTCATGAGCGTCTTTGAAGAGTTGTGGCCAGTAGAAACCATATTGCAAGATCTTCTCAGCTGTTTTTCTGGGGCCAAAATGCCCGCCACACGCTTGATCGTGGCAAAACGACAGCACACTCTTGAATTCATCATCAGGGATACACCGACGAATAATCTGGTCGGGACAGTACTTGAACAGATAGGGTTCGTCCCAGTAAAAGTGTTTTACTTGGGATAAGAAGCGAAGTCTGTCCTGACTTGACCATTCAGTCGGAAGTAATCCTATGGCCAAATAGTTCACAATATCTGCGAACCAGGGTTCGCAAGATACTGTCAAGAGCTGTTCATCCGGGAAAACGTCGTTGATCGGAATTGGAAGCGAAGGCGAAGAAGGAAGTCGTGAGAGATGGTCGGCAACTACGTTTTCACATCCTCGTTTGTCCTTAATGACAAGGTCAAACTCTTGAAGCAAGAGGATCCAACGAATTAGCCGAGATTTTGCATCTTTCTTCGCAAAAAGATGGCGCAGAGCAGAATGGTCTGTGTAGACAATGACTGGAGAGCCGATGAGGTAGGGCCTGAACTTTTCTAAAGCAAATACAACAGCTAAGAATTCCTTCTCAGTTGTTGTATAATTGAGTTGGGCGTCGTTCAGGGTTCGGCTCGCATAATAGATTACGTGCGGCATCTTGTTGATGTGTTGTCCAAGGACAGCACCAATGGTAAAGTCGGATGCATCGCACATAATCTCGAATGGGTGCGTCCAGTCAGGTGAAGAAAGAACGGGAGCAGAAGTGAGTGAGCTTTTCAATGACTCGAATGCAGTCACACAGCTCGAGTTGAAGTCGAATGGCGTGTCCTTGGCCAGCAAAAGAGTCAAGGGCCTAGCAATCTTGCTAAAGTCCTTGATGAACCGTCTATAAAAACCGGCATGGCCAAGGAAGGCTCGGATGTCTCGGACGCATCTGGGAGGAGGTAGATTGGAAATGACCTCAATCTTTGCTTTGTCAACCTCTATGCCATTTTGCGAGATGATATGTCCTAAGACAATACTTTCGCGCACCATGAAGTGGCACTTCTCCCAATTTATAGTGAGGTTCTTGTCCTTACATCGGGTAAGGACAGTGTCAAGATGCAGCAAACACTAGTTGAAGGAATCGCCGAAGATGGAGAAATCGTCCATGAAGATCTCCAGAAATTTTTCCACCATGTCTGAGAAGATTCCCATTATACGCCGCTGGAAGGTAGCGGGCGCATTGTATAACCCAAAGGGCATGCGACGATATGCGAACGTGCCGAAAGGACAAGTGAATGTGGTCTTGTCCTGGTCTTTTTCGGCGATGGGAATTTGATTATAGCCGGAGTAGCCATCAAGAAAGCAGTAGTACTCGTGTCCGGCCAATCGTTCAAGCATCTGGTCAATGAAAGGTAGCGGAAAGTGGTCTTTCCGCGTTGCGGCGTTGAGTTTTCTGTAATCGATGCATACTCGCCACCCAGTTTGGGTGCGAGTAGGGATTAACTCGTTCGCCTCGTTGGTTATGACCGTTATACCTGATTTCTTGGGGACAACGTGAATGGGGCTAACTGATTGGTTGATTTAGCGTGCTTGCGCTTTCTAAAAGATAGATCAAAAATATTTGTAACCGCAATCAAGAACGGCGTCGCATGAAGCTAGCCGGTGAGTACGGGTCGGTCCACAAGGATGTTGTGAATTTCCTAATCGCACTAACGAGTTAATTCCGAAGGGTGTTCGGAATGATTATTAAATCTAAAAATTGAAGTTGTATGATACTAGGATTAGAAACTTGCTAGGATTAGGTTTAGGAAAAATTTGGTAAACAAAGATCTACATCTCTTTCCATTGCCTTTTAATTAAAGATATCATATTAGTGTTATGGTAAATCTTAACAAAGGGGATTAGGATGATTGGGAAGATTGATTCTTCCTCTAGATCCTTGTCCTTCCTTTCTTAATCTTTACCCTAACCTCCATGGAAAACCTTAAAATCCGGGCCTTTAGACTACGGAATCACCGTTACCTCGAGGGTTGAGTGCCGTAGGGAGCGGAATAAGAAGGTATGCATGGAGTTCTAATTTTCATAAAAGATTGGCAAAGAAAAGAGATGAGAGATCTTCGTCTCTCAAATCCTTCCCCATTCCTAACCCTAACAAGCGAGGAAACTACTCACTCATTAGGGAATTGAAGAACATTTATCTAGGGCAAAGAATAAAAATTACCTCGGGCAAGAATTGAAATCTTAACTAGAGCAAAGAATTAAATCTACTTACAGATGCATCTCTCCAATCATCAACGCAGGGTTGTCAGATCTGAATTCATGAATTGAAAAGAAACACCGATGCTCTCCATAAAGAATTCTCAATTTATTATTAAAAGGAGGCATAGGGAGGCATAAGGTTTACAATGATTAGAGTTCCTATTTATAGAGAATAGGAAACTCTAGGTTACATTTTGATCCGCATGTCTAAAATTACAAATATACCCCTAGGAAATCTTTTCAGAGCCGCAGCAATATTATGGTAAAATTTAATCCAAGCACGGGCTTTATACGGCCGCGGAAACGCGGCAATGGAGGGCTTGGGCCGCGGTTCCGCGGCCCTATAGTGAGTTCAGCTGATGATTTTTCCTGGGCTGGTTCAGGATTCTCTGGGCTTTTCATTTCTACAGTGTTTTCTCCATTTGGGCTTCTACATTGATTCCAGATCTTCAGTGAACACTTTGCAATGGATTTTTAACCGTCCGCTTTGTATTCGTGGACCTTGCGTTGCCTTGTTGATGGTGAACTGTTCTTCTTCTAGGCTTTACTAAGATCCTCCTATTTGTTGGTCAAAAATCCTTCTTTTGTGTTGTCTTTTGTGTTTTTCACTGTTTTTGCTCCAAGAACCTGTAACCTGTAACATGTAGCAGACATGGGTCAAAAGCACCTGTTTTCATTGTAAAATGCATAAGAATGGGGAATACAAAATGCAATATTATGTTATGAACAAATACCCCCAAACTTATCTTTTGCTCGTCCTCGAGCAAACTTATTTTTTAATTCTCGATAAAAATCTAACCTAGCCGCACTTTCGCAGGGAAACGCGATTGCACTGAGCACATGCAACAAGCCGTTAAACCTCTAGGTGTCCCTAGTAGGAGGAGTGTTGTCTCCTGAGGGTTTTCAGCGGATTACACCCACAAAATCCTATCAATTTGGCTGTTCGACTTCTGTTTTCCAATTAGGTTTTCTAACAAGGAATTCTATTATCGTCGACCCGTAAATTTTCCACCCACATTCTTCACACTTCCTCATTATCTAACTTAAGATCATATATGTTCTGTAGACTTACTTAGCTTTCGGCATGTCTTAAGTTTTCCTTCTAAAGTTCCATCTCCACTTAGGAATTTCTATCAACTCTACTAAAGATACAAGTTCTATTCCTCATCCCTTTCTCTCATCTAAACTCTAATCACATATCCCTACGTGTGTGTTTAAATCACCCCTACACTTGGAAGTTCAAATCAAGCAATCATACCCTTGTCCGTTGTCCAAAGTATTTATTAGTTGGTGAATTTTTAAATGAAGTTTGCTTACACATCCTTCATGCGACCGTTAATACTTCTTGAGGTACCAACAACCGATTACAAGATGCGTTAGCACTTTAAAGCGTACTTCCTAGCTTTGCAACACCCAAGGCTTTAGCAGTGACTCCCAAACCAGTTGGTCTAAGGCACTAGGTGATGAAGCACCCTCGCTAAATATTTTTCTATTTTTGCAGCCTTAAGTAATCACAAAAACCAGTGTCCATTTTTTTTTCTTTATTCACTTTTTTTTTCTTTTATTTTCTTCGTACTAAGGACTTTAGACAAGAGCATTTCAAGGTCTCTTCTACTATTTCAAGTTTCAAGGTGCGTGATTGTGCAAATTGTAGGGTATATATTTTCAGAATCTAGACTTAAGCTAGGAACTATTTTTCAAACTTATACTCTAATAAGAACATCAATACTTTTCCCTCATTGTGACTTAGCCCAAGAAGTGAACCCAAAATTTGCCTATTTCTAAATAAACTACAAGGCATATACTTTCTACCATTAAACTTTAAGGAATGTTATTTTTAGGGTTTTTAATTCACTAAGTCTAAGATCTAGTTTTTCCTAGCTAGTTAACCTATTTGTCAAACTCTAGTCAATTAGCCAAAATTGAATACAATAATTTTTGAAATTTTTCAATATTTTATGGGTTTTCAAATAAGTATGCAAATGCAAAAAATATATACAAATGAATGAATGCGAAGGAAGAAGACGTACCGAGCATACCCCCAAACTTGAACTTGACAGTGTCCTCACTGTCATGCTAAACCAAGAGGGTCAAAATATCGGCACTCCCCTGTTTATTTATTTACAATTTTTTTTCATTTTTTAATGTTTTGAATTTTTATTTTTATTTTTTTTAAAAAAAAGAAAACAAAAAATATATGTACATATATACAAAGGTCCCCCCAAAACTTAAGCTTGGCCTTGCACAAGCCAAAAGTTAGCACCAACCATTCAAAAATCTTATCATGGAAATGGTATAGTTGGTGCAAGAAAATGAGAAGCACGCGAGACCGTGTGGAAAGAAGAATGGTAGAATATGGTCTCGGTAGGGGAGAATAATGGCGAAAAGAAGAAGGAAGTGGAGTACGATCTTGAGGGTGTAAATTGAGTGAATAAATTAGCGCAATATGTGATGACTGATATGTTATAAGCGATTGCGTTAACCTATCAACCCGTCGGGAAATGGGGTCAAATCCCTCAAGATTCGCAAGAAAACATGGGTACGCCGAACTTGGTATAGGAGATGAAAGCGTAACGGTCATTTGTTCGGTCGGAACAATGGGAAAGACGAAAGGGAGTGATTGAGGGATAGTATCTTTCTCACCGTAGTAAACTGTTTCGAACTTGAAAGATTCCATTAATGGTTCGAAACTACTATAATCAACCGAGTCTGATGGCTCATCTGAAAATGTAAAGGACTCAAACTCGGGCGGTGAGTCATCAACATCGTCCGAAAAAGTGAAACACTCGTAGGTGTCATCGTCTGTGAGAATTGTGTCAGATTCAAAGGAAAAGGTTTCAAGCTCACAGTCTTCAAGCGGGGTCGGAACGATGGGAAGGAGGGAGGGTGGTATAACAGTCAAAGGTTCAGGAGGATGAATTGGAAAATCAGACACATCAAACAAAAATGATTCAACCTCATTATTATCCTCAAGACTCTCCTCAATACTATCCTCAATATTCAACTCATTATTTAGCCTATCCATGCCATTATCATCAAAATCAAGACGCATATGAGATTCGGGAGAAACATTTAATAACTCAGGATGATGATTTGAACATAAAATTTCAAGCGAATCGACAGGTTCATCATCCGAAATATTCCCGGCGTCTATATCCTCAATCAAGTGAAAATCAATTTCTTTAGACACCTCATCAAAAGCATGGATATCTATCGATTTAGGTTCTAGAGTAGAGGTGTAAAGATCGAAAGAATTAGGTGCGGTTTCACTCGAAAGGGGTTCCTCACAATTTAGCAAATCAAACACTACAAAATCACACAACTCATTTTTATTTTCAACAGGTGAACTATTTAGGGCAATCGATGGAAAACAGGAGTTGTGGGCTTCAATTGGGTAAGGGTAGGTTTGATTTGAAAATCCTCTCTCATTCTCACTCTGTCCAACTGCCGCCTCATACATTGAAAAATTTGGAGCTAGCGGGACACTAGCTACCGGTTCACTAGGTTGCATAAGGGCGGCCACGGACGCTTCCACATTCCTAACCATTTTGTTTGTTGCAGCGATATACGCCTCCAACGCCTCTTCCAAACTAGACTTTGGTGGTAAGGGGGTTTCGGCAAAAGATTCGAAATTGTTTGGATATGTGAAACTCCCAACAGGCTGTGTAGAATCAATGTCTAGTGAAGGTGGTAAGGCCGGGTAGGACTGGTAGAAAGTGGGTGGTAGGACAGGGGTAGGGTCTACATGTGGATAAAAATGTGAATAATCTTGTGGATCCCTAGAACTAGATGTGTGGAGAGGGGTGAAAGATCGGCTGCGAGATTGAGCAATATGCTCAGCAATGGACATCGGCTTAGGAGTGATAGAAGGACTTGGAAAAGTGGTATCAACATATGGAGGTGGTAAAGGTTGACTTGGTTGACACAAAGTGGGTTGAAAAGTCAAACTGTTTCTCCTAGACTCCTCTATGTGATCTTTCAAAGATATTTTAGGCATGGAAGGATCGTCTTTAAATTGACCGAACACATTGACATATGACGCAAAATTAGGTTCGGGATACCAAAGTTCGGCCAATGATTTATTGTGTTGGGTACCCATGTTAGAAGAAGAAAGGTGACAAGAAGGAAGGTTGGGTGGTGCAAGGATTTATTTGGGGCTAAAAAATTTTGCAAGCTCTATAAAATATTTGTCCTTTTTCATTGATTTTTTTCTTTCTCTTTATTTGGAAAAATTTTGTTACAAAAAGATTTTAGAGAAAAGATATGTAACAACAAAATATTTTATAGAAAAGATATGCAACAGCCAAATATTACTTGCAATCTATTTTATTTTAAGCGAGGCCCAAAAATCCTGCACAAGATCGTTATTTGGAAGGGAATATATTTCTAAAGTGCACAAAATCTTGCAGGCATTTTTCAGAAAATTTATTAAAATTTGCAGAGGAGAATTAACAGAGGAGCTTACAGCGCAAATTGCAGAGGATGATGTCACCAAAAGAGCGCGTTTCCGCGGTCAAATGGGGTCTACCGCGGCGGAAGGGCGGCGATCTAATCAGCACAAGTCCCCAGATTTTTTTATTGCTCTGATTCGATAAGGAGGCCGTGGTTCCGCGAACTAAGGTAGGTTTTGGCCGTGGAATCGCGGCGGGATAGGGGAATTGGGTCTCCAAAAAATTTTCACTATTCTGATTTTTAATTTCCCTTCTGTTTCGATATTTGGTTTTCTGTTTCACCTTCTGGAATTTTCCAGATCCGATTTTGTATATCCTGCAAAAATTTAAACAACAAAGTATCCCTTCCAAAAATAACAAATTATATATTTTTATATTTTTTTTTGATTTTTCAGATTTTTATGATTTTTAAAATTTTATGATTAACCCGAAATTGCGAAAAGAAAATTCTACGCCATCCCCGGCAACGGCGCCATTTGATTGGTTGATTTAGCGTGCTTACGCTTTCTAAAAGATAGATCAAAAATATTTGTAACCGCAATCAAGAACGGCGTCGCATGAAGCTAGCCAGTGAGTACGGGTCGGTCCATAAGGATGTTGTGAATTTCCTAATCGCACTAACGAGTTAATTCCGAAGGGTGTTCGGATTGATTATTAAATCTAAAAATTGAAGTTGTATGATACTAGGATTAGAAACTTGCTAGGATTAGGTTTAGGGAAAATTTGGTAAACAAAGATCTACATCTCTTTCCATTGCCTTTTAATTAAAGATATCATATTAGTGTTATGGTAAATCTTAACAAAGGGGATTAGGATGATTGGGAAGATTGATTCTTCCTCTAGATCCTTGTCCTTCCTTTCTTAATCTTTACCCTAACCTCCATGGAAAACCATAAAATCCGGGCCTTTAGACTACGGAATCACCGTTACCTCGAGGGTAGAGTGTCGTAGGGAGCGGAATAAGAAGGTATGCATGGAGTTCTAATTTTCATAAAAGATTGGCAAAGAAAAGAGATGAGAGATCTTCGTCTCTCAAATCCTTCCCCATTCCTAACCCTAACAAGCGAGGAAACTACTCACTCATTAGGGAATTTAAGAACATTTATCTAGGGCAGAGAATAAAAATTACCTAGGGCAAGAATTGAAATCTAAACTAGAGCAAAGAATTAAATTTACTTACAGATGCATCTCTCCAATCATCAACGTAGGGTTGTCAGATCTGAATTCATGAATTGAAAAGAAACACCGATGCTCTCCATAAAGAATTCTCAATTTATTATTAAAAGGAGGCATAGGAAGGCATAAGGTTTACAATGATTAGAGTTCCTATTTATAGAGAATAGGAAACCCTAGGTTACATTTTGATCCGCATGTCTAAAATTACAAATATACCCCTAAGAAATCTTTTCAGAGCCGCAGCAATATTATGGTAAAATTTAATCCAACCACGGGCTTTATACGGCCTCGGAACCGCGGCAATGGAGGGCTTGGGCCGCGGTTCCGCGGCCCTATAGTGAGTTCAGCTGATGATTTTTCCTGGGCTGGTTCAGGATTCTCTGGGCTTTTCATTTCTTCAGTGTTTTCTCCATTTGGGCTTCTACATTGATTCCAGATCTTCAGTGAACACTTTGCAATGGATTTTTAACCGTCCGCTTTGTATTCATGGACCTTGCGTTGCCTTGTTGATGGTGAACTGTTCTTCTTCTAGGCTTTACTAAGATCCTCCTATTTGTTGGTCAAAAATCCTTCTTTTGTGTCGTCTTTTGTGTTTTTCACTGTTTTTGCTCCAAGAACCTGTAACCTGTAACATGTAGCAGACATGGGTCAAAAGCACCTGTTTTCATTGTAAAATGCATAAGAATGGGGAATACAAAATGCAATATTATGTTATGAACACTAACCCACTGGCTATCAGAGATAGGGTAAATGATACCACTATCTAGACATTTTACGATCTCCTTCTTCACAGCCTCTTTCATGACTGGATTGAGCCGTCTTTGTGGATCCCGGGCTGGTTTGGCATCATCCATCAGATGAATGTGATGTTCAACGATCAGGGGACTAATCCCCTTGATGTCCGACATGGACCAGCTAAAAGCTTGCCTGTTGCTGTGCAAGACCGCGAGAAGGGCTTTCTCTTGCTCTGGAGCTAGAGAAGCCGAGATGATGACAGGGAGGGTCTCGTTCTCACCTAAGTAAGCATACTTAAGGTGAGACGGCAAAGGCTTGAGTTCGAGCTTTGGAGGCGAAACGATTGAAGGCAAGATTGGTGCAAAGGTCTCGAACTCAAAAGATTCCAGCAAAGGTTCAAAACGAGTGTAAGCGACCGAGTTGGATGGTTTAGGTAACTCATCCGGAAATTCGAAGGATTCAAACTCGGGTTGTGAGCGGTTAAGATCGTTCGAGAACGTGAAACACTCGTAGTCGTTGTCGAGCGCAGAAACAGCAGCAGGTTCGAAGAGGAACGCACTAGTGGCGTCAAGGTTATCGTGATCAAACAGAAACTCTTCGAATTCACACTCTTCTGGGGTGATCTCCTGGATCGAGCAGACGTCCAGTATATGAGCATTAGGTTCGGAGGGCTGATTCCCCAACCTAAAAATGTTGAGTTCAATTATCATGTTTCCAAAAGAGAGGTTCATCGAACCATTGCGACAATTGATCACAGCATTTGAGGTTGCAAGGAATGGGCGACCGAGTATCACCGGAATTTGATTCCGGAGGTTAGCTACAGGCTGTGTGTCTAATACAATGAAGTCAACGGGGAATATGAATTCCCCGAATTTGATTAACACATCCTCTAGCTCACCCCTAGGATGGGTAATCGATCGGTCGGCCATTTGGAGAGTGCAATGTGTGGGTTTCAGCTCTCCTACGCCTAATTGCTCGTATACTGAGTACGGAAGCAGGTTAACACTGGCACCAAGATCTAATAGTGCGCGGTTGATGTTCTTATCCCCAATGGTAATAGAAATCGTAGGACAGCCAGGGTCCTTCCGTTTTTGTGGTAAAGATTGGGTAAGGGCATCACTCACAGCACTAGCCAAGAAAACTTTCTTGGGTACCTGAGACTTCCTCTTTTTCGTGCACAAGTCCTTTAAGATTTTCGCGTAGGATGGGACTTGTTGGACAGCATCTAAAAGAGGAATGTTAATGTTAACCTGCTTAAATAACTCCAGAATCTTCTCCATTTGTGGATTTTTTTTGGTGGACTTCAACCGGTTTGGAAATGGAACGTTTTTAAAATTGGTTGAGTCCAATGCTGGAGGAGGAGAATGTGGAGTTGGAACGGATCCCAGAACAGGTGTTTTCGTGGAGTGAGAAGTGGGTCCGTTCAGAGCAGAAGAAGAGGAAGGAGAGCCTGTTGAAGAATGGAGAATAGGCTCAGAAGACGAAGAAGAAGAAGAAGGAGAAGAAGAAGAAGTGGCCGGGGTGTCATCGTTGATCCGTGTGCCAATGTTGTTTTGCAACATCCTTCCCGATCTCAATGTGGTCACGGCACTCACATTATGGTTCTGTTGTTCAAGAGCAACATGTACATTATGTGGGTGACCGGGATTTGGGAGTGGCTGGGACGGGAGCTTCCCCTTCTCTCGTTCGCTTAAAGCCGCATTCAGCTGTGCAATCTGGGCCTCGATGGTCTTGATGCTTTGCCTGTGAGCGGCAGTGTGTTGCACTAAGGACTGAATGGAAGACTAGATGTTTGCGGTGGATTGTGTCGATTGTTTAACGAACGCCTCCAGACTTCGTTCGAGCGAGGAAACCTTATCGTTGTTTGACGGAACAAAGTTGTTTGGTGGAAAAGAATTGTTGGGTGCAAAGTTGTTCGTCTGATTTTGAAAAGGTTAGGGTTGGAAGGGCTGCTGAAACTGATATTGAGTTTGTTGTTGCGCTTGTTGTTGCAGAGGAGGGGTCCTCTGGAAATTGTTGCCTTGGAATTGATTCTGATTCTGATTCCAGGCGAAATTGGGGTGGTTCCTCCAACCGGGATTGTAGGTGGAAGAGTATGGATCATTCCTCGGTCTTTGCTGAAATGCAGCATTAACCTGATCCTGTCCTTGCGATGGTGGATTGTAAGGACACTCTTCGGTTAAGTGAGAAGGATCGGAACAACAAGCGCAAATTGTACGAAGGGGAAGAACAGGGCTAGGAGCAGGAGAAGAAAATTTGCTCTCTATTGCTTCAAGCTTTCTCGTTATTGCAGCCATTTCAGCTTTCATCGCAATAGAGACATCAAGTTGGTGAATTCCTACCCTAGACTGACCGGTAGAAGTGGAGGTAGAAGAAGAAGAAGTCGGTCTGGTGCTCTCCCATTGTAGCGTTTGCTCCGCAAGGTCGTCAAAGAATTGCAACGCTTCCTCGTCAGATTTCGATAGGAAGTGGCCCTGACAGATGGTTTCCAACAACTGCTTGGTTGCTGGGTTCAGGCCCTCGTATAAGATTTGGCAAAGTTGCCATTTCTCTATACCGTGGTGAGGACACTGAACAAGAAGGTCTTTATACCGGTCAAAGCACTTCCAGAATGGTTCAGAAGGAAGCTGAGAGAATTGGTTGATTTCGTTGCGGATCCTTGCGGTTTTATGATTCGGATAGAATTTTTTTAGAAACGCTTTAACAAACTCGTCCCAACTGGTTATTGAGTGGGAAGCGGTGCTATACAGCCATTTTTCAGCAAGATCGCATAAAGTGAACGGAATGACCCGTGGACGTATAGCATCGTCCGACAGCTGGGTGGTTTTCATCATGGCACAAACGTTTTGAAATTTATTGATGAAGATATAGGCATCTTCAGATTCAAGCCCATGAAATCGCGGAAGCATGTTGATGAAGTGGGGCTTAATTTCAAAATTATCCCCATTGGCCGGTGGAAGAGAAAGGCAGGTGGGAAGTGCATAACGGGTGGGATAGAAACGATCCTGGAGCGCGATTCGCTGCGGCGCTACAACAGGCGGTGGTGGTGGGTTATTGGTCTCCGTAGGAGGTGGAGCCAATCCAGGGGTAGTCAAAAAGATGTTTGGATTAAATCCTGACATTGCGGAAGAAGAGGTTGGTGATGGTGAAGGTGAAGATGTATGAACAGAATTCCGGTCAACGTCGGAGTTGGCCGGCAAAGGTAAGGGTGAAAGAGGCGTGGACGGAGTTTCGACATCTGAGTCCATCGCGTAGTCGATAGCGACTAACGTAACGCGGACTAGGCGGGCGCTAGTGTCCCGAGTCCAAGCGGACATACACTAAACGAGTTTAGTATAGTCAAAGCGGAGAAGGTGAGGGTAAGAAAACGTCAATGGAGAAATACGATAGGTGGTGGGTGAAAAATGGATTTGGCGACAAAGGGCAAGTTTTTATAAAAGTTTTTGATTTTTTCCTTTGTTTTGTTTTTTTTTTTTTGTAGAAAGAGCTTTACAGAAATATGTACGGACTTACGGCTTTAAGCAATCACAAACAAGATATGCACAATCTCACCTAGATCTAGGGTCACCTAGGTCTGCTAGACAGCTCCTAACTGTTCCAGAGGGCTAGAAATAGGACCTCAAACCGCCTCTTCTCCGTCAATTGCGGCCAGATAAGTGCCAGGTAAGTGGGAGGTTTTCCAACGCTTTCGCGAAGTTCCTTAATTAAATAACCACTTGCCTTCGACACACTTTCCTTCGACACACTTGCCTAGGCACCGCAAAAGTCAGATAGGATAAACGGCCGATGCCTGTAACTAGTCCTCTGTCCTATTGAGCGCGAAGTCCTTAGGGCTGAGTCTAGTATTTTTTAATTAACAATGGTCAATGCATATGCTTTTTGTGATTTTTGGGGTCCTGGGAAGGGTGATGAAATCCCCACCCAATCTGAATTGGTTTCAAGCCCCTTAAAGTCCGTATTAATAATTGCGTAACAAATCAACTGCAAACAATTTTTATTTTAGCGCGGCGCAAAGAATCCTGCACAAAAACAGTTTATTGGAAGGGGGAAGAGAGTTTGCGCAAAGAATACTGCAGAAAACACAGTTTATTGGAGTTCAGAGAAGTGGGGAGGAGATCAGGAGGACTTACAAAAATTTTGGCAAACTGAATCCTCCAAACGGCCGCGGTTCCGCAGCCTAATCTTGCTTATGCCGCGGTTCCGCGGCAGTACTGGGGAGTTGGGGCTTCAGTTTTCTGTTCTGGGCTTCTTTGGGTGTCCTCTGCTTGTCTGGATTTCCTGAATCTGTATTTGCTTACTGGAACTGCTCCAGAATCTTACAGTAGACCGTTTGCATCGTTTTGATCCGTCGCGGTGTAGCCGCGATATGTGGGTCTAACTTCCCACGTCTTTGGCACTGAACTCGACCGTCTTTTGTTCCTGCACACTTGCACAAAATCTAATCAAAAATAACAAGATGGTTTTTTTTTACAATGTATATTTTTTTTGTTTTGTTTTTCAGTTAGATTTATATTCACAAATTAACCCGAAATTACACAAAGAAATAAACTACCGTCTCCCCAGCAACAGCGCCATTTGATTGGTAGAGATTCTGCGTGTTCAAGTTTAGTTAATTACCGCAATCAAAACGGTTTCGCTTGTAGCTAGCCGGTTGAGTACGGGTCGTCCGCAGGGAGATGGGAATCTTTTTCTATGTGCTTTAACGAGTTAAGTCCAATTTTCAAGATTTGTTTGTGATTAACTAAGTGTAAAATGATATGTAAAGAGAGCTTGTTAGAGTTAGGATTAGGTTAGTTTGAGTTAGGAGTCGCTCACTTCTTTCGTTGCCACTCTTAATATCGGTGTTAAGGTAATCGGCAACAACGGGGATTAGCACGACTAGGAAGGAACTTGCGAGTATAAGCTAGGATTTCCAACGCTTAAGTTCTTCCTTTTGGTGCTTGTCCATCCGTTCTTGGCTCTTAGCCATAACCTATGGTTAATTCAACCACAACCGGTCTCACTACGGAATCACCGCTATCATGTAGGATAGGGTGCCGAAGGGAGCGGATTGTGGTTCAATTAACGGGAGTCGATTTAAGATTTTGGGCAAGGAAAGAGTGAGAGAGATTTCCTTCTCTCAAACTTCCCTTATCCTACCCTAACAAGTATGGAAACTACTCACACATCATAACGAAAAGAAAACAAAACAAAAGAGGAAGATAGAAAGAAGGAGATTAGAATATAACAACTAGCTATTTGCGACCTCACCTCGGCAAGGATCAAGCGTAAGTATCATGGTTGTTTAAGGATAAAGGAAAAGAGATAAGAAAGAAACAAACACAAATAACAACAACTAAGTTAACAAAAGAAAATTACAAGCGATAATAATTTAACTAAAGAACAAGACAAGTATAATAACAAAAGGAACTTCTTTATTCATCATTCTTCACTCACAAAAGCTCACTACAAGTTTTTCAATGGAGAAGAGATGAGAAGAGGAAGAAGAACAAGTATTCTAAAACCTAAAAAAAAATACAAGATTAAGCACCCTTGGCTTCACAAGGTTCTGGGCTATTTATAGGCAGGGAAAAGGAGATCTAGGGCAACAATCAGAACAAATGTGAAAAGACCAATCTGCCCCTGAAAAATCACCATCTGCGGCGCCAATACGGCCGCGGAACCGCGGCCTAGACCCCCTATTGGCCGCAGTTCCGCGGCCGTTTAGGTGAGTTGGGGTCTCTGTTTTTTGTGCTTCCCTGGTCTTCTGTGTCCTTTATTCTGGTACATGTGTTTTCTCAGATTTTCTTCACGATTTTTCCAGAATTTCTGTTGAGCAAAAGGTGATTTGATGTGGATCTTTTTGTCATGATTTCCTCGAGCTCCGCGTAGATTTCTTGGATCTTGTGTTGCCATTGAGCCTTGTGCATGAAAATAACATTGATTTGCCATTTTGTTTCTTAGACTGGTGTGTGGCAACAGACGGATAAAGAGCAGAGACCCGTGTTTTATCTGTGGTTGGCAGGAACCCGGGTTTTGTCGTGTTTTTCCATGAATTTCACCGTTCAGAGCCGAGAACCTGTATCCTGCAATTGACTAGCAAACACGGGTCAAGAGTACCTACCGATATGCAATGTGATAAAAATTGGGCGGTATAAAAATGCAAAAATCTGATATGAACAGGTGTTCGGTATCACACGGGCTGTGATTATGCGACATCGCAATAATTGTCCTTAAGTGCAAGTGGGAGATTGTTGGCTATAGTGCCCTCAAGGCAATTATCATAGTCGCGGACTTATGGTTATGATGATTAAGGCAGGACCTATACCGATGAAACAATCTCACTCAAGATGATAGTATGCTATCTGGTTTGTCTTTATCATCATGTACATGTTGATAAAGCCCTTAGGATTCGTGCTTGACTGCCAGCATTATGATGGCAATCATATATGTGGGAGCTGGGGTCTATAAGCACATCCTTAAATGTCCCTAGTCGTAGGAGTATCGAGACCGGGCATCGATACTCCAGTGTAGACTAGTGTATACTGATCGAGACCCTGACGAGGGGCGGTGGCCAGGTCTCACAAGCCATTGGTGTTAGTTTGTTCACCTAAGATAGTATACAGGTGCTCATTGGGTTATGAGTATACTGGACGGACTCGCCGGGAACCTGCTGGTTGGTATTATACCTATTGTCAGATAGCAGTTCCCAGGTGACATGTGTACAGGTTAGTCTGTCGACCTGAGATCGTCATTTGTCTCGTGTGAGTTCCCACTGTGCTTTGATTACTACCCTACCACGGCTCAATGGAGTCGTACAAACAGGTTTTAGTTGGGTACAGTCCCGAGCCATATGGAGGCAGTGATCGGATCGTCGGGGATTCATCTCTTCCGGTATTGGGGGTTGATGTCGCATTATGCACAGGTGGCCATCACCACAAATCCATGGCCATGGTAGACGAGGTTTACCGATCCAGGATCGATAGTTTCTCAGGAGGTGATGGGTTACATGCCGACACTAAATATCGCGTTGTTAGGGGTCTGACTTTATCCACCCCCCTAAACTCGATATGCGATACTCTTAGACAAACAGACCGGACTGTGCGGATATTGTCACTGACAGGCTCAGTAGGGGTTCAGGATGAGTTTGCTCGTCGACCTCTCTTTCGCTCAATACCTGGGTAGCCGTTACGTACAGCTAGTGCCGCTGACGTGCTTGTGGTTAAACCCACTGCCAGCTTATTGACGAGTCTTTAGAGTCCCACACAGAGGGTTTTCACGGTTCAGGCGATATGGTGTACATGAGGTATATTGATACATACAGATGTCCGATTAAATATGTGCACTTGCTGCGCAGACTTTAGTCAGACGGTTGATAATATTAGCGGCTTAGGATTAAGCCAGATTATTAAATCGGGATTTGATTTAATAATTTACATATTTATTTATATATATGTATTCTAGTATTATTATTCAGTATTCGTTTTCTCTCTCGGCTATTCGTATTTTGGTACGAATACGCGTATGTGTATTTCAATACATGTACCGGGAAGTATTTCGTATTTTATACGGAATAGCTTCTAGAAGATGCCACCTCATTTACATGATTTTTCATTTATGGAAATTCATTTGTTTTTTGTAAATGAGGTGGAAAAGGGGGCATGGTCATGGACATGTTGAATGGCATGGGTCAAAGCATGGTTGCTATTATTTTATTGCAATTGACAAATTTGAAATGATATTTTTTTTCTTTTGATGGAAATGAGAGAGGGGGGTCGGCCACCCTTTTTGGTGGGATTCATTTCATTTGTTGGTTCACATACTCCCACTCTCTCATTACACAAAAAATACTTAGCCAAATTTCTTTTGCTCATGCCAAGTTTCATCACCTCCTTCATCTTCTTCTTGCATTGCTTATTTGAGCTTTGAGGTAGAGAGAAAAATATAGTGACACAATCCTGCACCTCAACTCTCCACCACTAGCAATCTTGGAGAGTCAGTTGGTCCGCTTGGCGAACCGGGAGCTAGTGCCGTTTCCCTCGGGTGGATCATCGGAGATGGAGGAAGACCGGCAACCAAACATCATCAAAGGATTGCTAGGAGCTTGGAATGAAGACCGAAGGACTTGGATCATCTCGGTATAACCTTTCTAACTCTTAGTTAGTTTGCTAGTTTAGGGTTTAAGGTCGATCCGGGATTTGGGTAGCGGTAGCACCGGTTTAGAAAAATTTCGTTCCGCATTTTAGCCGCGTTTCGACGGCCGGGGCGCTGCCGGGACCCTACAGACAAGTGGGCAGATTTTGATTTTGCAAAACTGTTTGTGTATACCTAGTTTGGCATGTAATATCATCTCTGTATCTTTACTTTCTAAAGAAGGTTATGGTTTTACATTTGTAAGCGATGCCGTCCACATCCATATAAATCGTGGTTTGATTGGGTCAGGTACACTAGATAACGGTATATACATATTAAATCAAGCTCAGGTTTTCAACGTCCAGAACACACTTAAAAGAAAGTCTCAAGAATTATCAGGCTTTCTTATAGAAATGTAGACTGGGTCACATTAATGAAACACGGTTGACGAAGTTACATAAAGAGGGATATTTGGATCCGTTTGAATATCAGTCTTATGCAAATTGTCAATTATGTCTCAAAAGAAAAATGACAAAGACTTCATTCACTGGACACGGAGTAAGAGCCAGCGAACTCTTGGGACTCATACACAGCGACGTGTGTGGTCCAATGTCTATATATGCAAGAAGTGTTTATTCCTACTTCATTACTTTTATGGATGATTTCTTAAGGTACGGACATGTATTCTTGATGAAACATAAGTCCGAGGCCTTTAAGAAATTCCGGGAATATAAGAATGAAGTGGAAAAACAAACCGACAAAAGTATCGAGACACCTAGATCCGATCAAGGTGGTTAATACTTAAGTGCCGAGTTTATGGATTACTTAAAAGAGAATGGAATTATCTCACAGCTTACTCCTCCATACATAGCTCAACACAACAGTGTATCAGAAAGGTGGAACCGAACCTTATTGGATATGGTACGTTCCATGATGAGTAATGCTAAGTTACCGCGATCCTTCTGGGGTTATGCACTAGAATCAGCTGCATATCTTTTGAACAAGGTTCCTACTAAGTCAGTGCCTACCACACCATATCAGATGTGGAGTGGGAAGAAACCCTATCTTAAGTATCTAAAGATATGGGGATGTCCATCTTTTGTAAAAAAGCAGCATGCGGACAAGCTCGAAGCACACTCAGAACTGTATAAGTTTGTGGGACACCCAAAGAACTCCAAGGGGTATCTTTTCTATTACGCGGAGGAACAAAAGGTCTATGTTTCTCGGCATGCCCACTTTTTTGAAACTCAATTTCTTGAAAAAGAAATAAGTAGGAGCGCAATAGAACTGGAAGAAATTCCAGAACCACAAGCTATTACTGAAAGCATAGTGGAACCAGAAGTTTCGAAAGAACCAGACATCCCCGCGCCACTCTGCAGGACTAGTTGGCAGTCTCATCCGCCCGAGAGATACTACGGTTTTCTCATAGACGGGAATAGAGAGGATTGCATCATCGACGATGATGAGCTAACTAGTTTCCAGCAAGCCATCAGGAGCAGAGACTCGGTAAAATGGGTGGGTGCAATATAGACCGAGATGGAGTCCATGTACACCAACAAAGTATGGACTTTGGACATTGCTCCAGAAAGGGTAAAACCCGTAAGCTGCAAATGGATCTTCAGAAAGAAGATTGGTGTAGATGGACAGGTTGAAACCTATAAGGCTAGACTTGTTGCAAAAGGTTTTCGTCAATGACCTGGTTTGAACTATAATGAAACCCTTTCTCCAGTGGCTATGATCAAATCCATTCGGATCCTTCTTGCCATTGCTGCCTTCCACGATTATGAAATCTGGCAGATGGACATAAAGACCGCTTTTCTGAATGGAAATTTGGAAAAGTGTGTTTATATAGATCAGCCGGAGGGTTTCATAGAGAGCGGGAGCAGCGGAAGAGTGTGCAAGTTGCTTAAATCCATTTATAGATTGAAGCAGGCATCGCGGAGTTGGAACATCTGTTTTGATGAGACAGTCAAGGAATTCGACTTTATCAAAAATCCATATGAATCATGCATTTATAGTAAAATTGTAGCGAGAACTGTGGTATTCCTCGTCTTGTATGTGGATGGCATTCTCCTGATAGGAAATGACATTCCTATGCTACAATAAGTCAAAGGATTCTTGTCACAAAGGTTCTCCATGAAGGACCTGGGTGATTCCTCCTACATTCTGAGGATCCAGATATATCGTGATAGATCTAAAAGGATATTGGGACTTTCACAGTCAAGGTATATCGACACCATACTGAAAAGATTTAGTATGGAAGATTCAAAGCACAGTAATCTACCGGCTTGTCACGGAATCACCCTCTCCAAAGATTTGTCTCCTAAGACAGATTTGGAAAGGGATCGCACGACTATTATACCATACGCTTCTGCGGTAGGCTCTATAATGTATGCGATGTCGTATACCAAACCAGATGTAGATTACGCACTGAGCGTTGTAAGAAGGTATCAGTCAAACCCAGGGAAGAAGCACTGGACGGCAGTTAAGAACATTCTCAAGTACCTGAGAAGGACTAAGGAGATGTTCTTGATGTACGGCAGTGAAGACCTCCAGATCGAGGCCTCCGCCGACTCTAGCTTCCAGAGTGACAAAGATGACTCCAGGTCCATGTCGGATTATGTCTTTAACCTTAATGGAGGGGCGGTTTGTTGGAAGAGCTCCAAGCAGGACACCGTTGCTGACTCGACGTTGGAAGCGGAGTATATCACTGCATGTGACGCCACGAAAGAAGCAATCTAAATCAGGAAGTTCATGATAGAACTTCAGCGAAGGAACCAAGGTCCCATCAGAAGTCCCGACACATCTTGAGACGATACCACCTGATCAGGGAGATCGTTGATCGCCGGGAGATCGAGGTGCGGAGAGTAGAGACAGAGAACAACATTGCAGATTCACTCACAAAGGCCATCCCTCAAACACAGTTCGAGAGGCTAATCGAGATGATAGGTCTGCGATATGCCAATACATGGCCCTAGTACAAGTGGGAGATTGTTAGTGACATATGCCCTAGAGGCTATTATTGTATAGTACTGGAATATTACATTTTAGAAGCTTGGGATATACACAGATATAATAACAGTCTTGCTAAAAATGGTGGTATGCTACTTGGTTTGATTCTATCTCAATATGTGTATATGTTTCTTTTAGCATATCGCTAATAAATAGAAGGTATTTGTTGCTCGTCATGCTACCTTTTTATAAAAGGAATTTCTTGCAAAAAAAATTAGTGAGATCATGGGAGAGCTAGAAAAATTCCAAAAGCAAAAACTGCAACTGAAGATTTGGTAGAACCACAAGATTTGATATTCCCGGACAAACCCTAGCCACTCTGCAGATCTATTAGGGTTTCTCATCCACCTGAGAGATACTACGGTTTTCTCATAGACAGTAAGAGTGAGGATTGCATTGTTAGTGTATATGCCCTAGAGGCCATTACTGTATCATACTAGTTTGTATATTACTTAATGGAAGCTTGGGATATTCACAGTTGTATAAACAATCTTGCTCAATAGAGTAGTATGCTACTTGGTTTGTTTCTACTTCAATGTGTACGTGTGTTTATTTTAGTATATCACCTATACACATTAGTGGAGCCCTTAGGATCTTTGCTTGATTACCAGCGTTGTGATGGCAGTCACACTAGTGGGGGATGGGTAATCTATAAGCACATCCTTATGCAGGTCCCTAGTCGCATGACTATCGAGACTGGGCATCGATACTCCGGAGTAGACTAGCGTATGCGCTTCTCATCCCAGTGTGGGAGATGGTCTGTCCCACAGCCATCAGTACGTCGTACTGGAGATAGTATGCGGGTGCTCGTTGGGTTACGAGTACACTGGACAGGACTCATCGGGAACTGTTGGTTGGTACTATACCTATCGTCGGTTATCAGTTCCCAGGTGACATGAGTACAGCTTAGTCCGCTGACTTGACACTGTCACTTCACCTCGAGTGTGTTCCCACTGCACTTTGATTACTACCCTACCATGGCTCAAAGGAGTCGTGCAAACAGGTAGTTTTTGGGTGCAGTCCCGAAGCACTTGGAGGCAGTGACGGTTAGACAGGATTCGTATCTCCCGGTATTGGGGGTTGACATCGCGCTGTGTCTAGGAGAGCCATTACACGAGTAGTCCCTGGCCAGGGAAAACGAGATATACTGGTAGGTTTCCAGTGTTATCTCAGGGTGTTCTGGGCTTCACTCCGACACGACTTGTACCGCTATTGGGGGACTGACGTTTACCGCCCCTTAGGCCCGCCATGCGATGTATCAGACGAACAGACCGGACTGTATAGAGATTGTCACAGTCAGACTCAGTAGGAGTTCAGATGGGTTTCACCTCGTCAGTCTTCTTGTCGACATCTACCTGGGGACCGTTACGCACAGCTAGTGCCGCTTGCGGTATGTGGTTAAACCCACTGCCAGCGTAGTGTCGAGTCTTTAGAGTCCCACACAGAAAGCTATTCGCCTTTAGACAAAAGAGTAGAGGTCGCATGGTTTTGCGACAAGGTTCGGTCACATCCGTGCACTTGTGCACGTACAGTGTCCGGACAGTTAACACTAGCGGGCTTTGGTTTAAGCCAGATCCTAGTGTACGATTTGGGGTTGGTTTTATCTCGTATGTATTCGTGTTCCTCAGAACGCGGATGCGGGTGTGTTTGCACAGTTGACAGAGAGACAGAGGCAGAGTATTCTCATTGGGGTTGTTGACTGTTGACTGTTGACAGTTGACTGTTGACCATTAACTTTTGCTTAACCCTAATGAGAATAAGATATATGATTAACATTAATATTAATTAAGTATTATAGTGACATGGTTGTTGAGGGGTTGACATTGTTGACTTGTTGACCGGTTGATTAGGTTGGACTAGTTGACCATCATCATGACAATGGCTATCATTCCATGGCAAAGACTTTTGCTTGCTTGTTTATTTATGCAAAATGAGTGCATGAAATGATATAGCCATTTTGACTTAAACCATTTACACAATACTTGATTACTATTTTTGTTATGATGGCTTTTGGATTATGAGAGGTGAGAATGAGAAGAGTATGGTTGATTCTATCATTTGCTTTCTCTCTCTTGAGCTCTCCCATTCTCAAGCTCTCCCTCTTCCTCTTGCTCTCTCTACCTCAAGGCAAACCATTCTCATGTGTTGGGACTCATTGCCTTAGAGATAAAAAGACACCAAAACATTCCTCTACTCATTCTAGTTCACAAGGCCTAGCAAGCCAAGTGATCTAGTTTCTTCAAAGTTCGAAGAAGAAGCCAAAGGTAGAAGCTTTCGGGTGGATCCATCTTCGGCGCAAGGAGACGACGAGGTGAGGCCGATCCGTACACCGGGAGGAGTGGAAGACGAAGGAGTTCAAGAAAGGTATATCCCCCTAACCGAATAGGTAAACTCTTGTTAGGTTGTTAGCTAGTAGTTTAACAAAGATCCGTATTGGTAGTCCATGTTACCACCCTCTTGAAAATCGTTTTTCACCAATTCCGCAACCCCGTAAGTACCGGGGAAGGGTAGCATGGACTTACAGTGGTATCAGAGCCAAGTTAAACTCTATCTAACATGCTAGCATAGTAACTAGAAATTTGATCGGAGAAAAAGTCCCGAAATGAACCCAAAAATTCATGCTTGCTGTCGATTTTCAAAGTACTGTAAAAGTAATAAATCATGCTTTAAAAATCGACTCAGGGTTTTTATAGTCTACTGTAAAAAAATGGTCCAGAGATCTCACCAAACCACCGCGGAAACGCGACAATAGCTTGCTATTGCCGCGGTTCCGCGGCCGATTGAGCTCCTCTCTGGATCGTCTTCACTGCAGTTTGTTCTATGGGGTATTTTGGAAATTTTGGTATATGTTTTTTCAGCCCAGATTTTCCAGAAAGAAAAATTTGTTTTTGGGGCTTTAAAAACCGTATTTTGATCGAGTTTCTAAAGACTTATGCTGACGGTTTTTTATCTGTGATGTAATATTTGTATTGAACGTCTGCTAATCGCTATATGTCGATTAGTGGGGGTTATACAAATCTGTGATCTGTAATGGCATTGGAATGTGTATATGAATTCATTGGATTGTCGCGGGTGAATAGCCGGGGTTGTGAGACGAGAGTTTTCTTTTCTTTCAATTCATGTAAACTTGTAAATTGATGTAATAATCATTTATATGGCCGCACAACCGGGTCGGGGTTGTAGCCGTCATTGTATAATTTCTTTTTACTGTTTTTGCTCCTAGGATAGACCCATGGAGGGGGTGCACAAACTACCGGGTATGCCGAAGTGCCGAGAGGCCTACTCACGGAGTTGAGGAAGGTTGCTTCGCTTCGGGTACTTGGCTGGTAGTTTGCCGCACCCGTAGGGGTCTTAAATGGGGTATTGGCTATTCACCGCGACCGTGTAATCTGCTTTTCGTTACAGACTCGTACGAATTGCGGGTTCCTAGTATATCCAATGTTTTCATCTGTGATCTGAAATGGCTATCATTGCAATATATCTATATATGATATTATTTAAGTGTTGCTTATGTTTTGCAGCCGCGCTAGCCCAGCCCCCGCTCTGTCGTTAGTTAAGTAACCTAACGGGTAATGACGGGGCCCCGTGGCGAATGCGAATGGCATAAGCGTACGTCATATTTTGGTTGTTTTCTGCAATGGTAGGATTAAATGATGGGACGCATTAAAAGAACTAATGCAAGAAAAATACGCATTAAAAGAACTAATGCAAAGAAAAATAAACCAAGTAAAAGTCGTTGGAACACTTTCAAAAACCACTCGGATTCTTTTCAAAATAACTTTTAAACGCGGAGCTTAAGCCACTCCTTCTAAAAGCTATCTCGTTCCATCGATTATGCCAAGTTCACTACGTTCACGGTTTCGCCAAAACCATTCGTAGCCCTCCGTCGTTTCACATGGATGGTCAATAGTATTCAAGCTATGTATGTTGGCCAAAGTCAAGGCATAGTGATTGGTAGCTATTGGGTATTCATGTGCAGTATAGATAGATGTGTTGGTTTGGGGCAGTCGTACTACCATTTTGGCAAAAGTCAAGGGTATGTGAGGATGGGCTCAAATTAACCTGGAGAATGACGGGTAGAACTTGACATGTGACTTATGATATTTTGGCCAAAGTCAAGGTCATAAGAGCATGGGGCAAAAATCCACATCGTGAGTTTCAAAAGAACTGAAACTTGCTAGTGTTGCATACCATTTGGAGTGTGATGATTCTGGTAGGATTCCTTCAGTTTTGTCACGCGGTGATATTTGGATCCCGATCCTACTGTGAGTATATGCTACTCCTCGGAAAATTTCTCACGTAACGATCAATGCTATAAACCAAGTAGGTGTCTAGAAAGGTGTTAGCGGGGCTACGCCCCCATGGAAAAAAGGTTCTTAAATTAAGGAACTTCGTGAAAGCGTTGGAAAACCTCCCTCGAAGTACCAACGCCAGCCTGGCCGAACGGTTAAGCAAGTATTGTACGGTGAGATTGATCCTGACTAATTCTTCATTTTTGGTTTGAGGAGGGAATCGAGAGACAGTGGGAGCCATCCTGTTTAGACAAACTAAAAACCACTCTAAACTTGCAAGAGCATCATGCTGAGTGTTTCTTCTCTCTCTCCTAATTGCAGCGACCAATCAACATGACTGGACTTAAGTTACTTCTAGATAAAAATATACTGACAGGGCCAAACTACAAATATTGGCTTAGGAATGTCAAAATGGCAATCACTTATGACAAGTTGGGGTATCTCCTTACCACCAAAGCTCCCCCTGTCCCAAGTCCCACCTCCAGCGTCGCGGATAAGGAAATCCGTAAGACTTAGGAGATTGATAGCGCGAAGGCCAAGTGCCTCGTACTTGCCTCTATGGACAACGAACATCAGAGGAGGCACGAGAATATGGACCTCGAATCCATATTTCTCCATACAAAAGAACTATATGGAGAGCAATCTCGTATCGCAAGATACGAAGTGTCGAAGAAGTTATTTTCTGCAAGGTTGGCCATCGGATCATCGGTAGCGGAACACATGCTTAAGATGATTGGCTTCATTGAGGAGCTCGCGGAACTTGGGACCACGTTAGAGAACGAGCTCTATACGGACTTGATTCTCCAGTCCCTTCCTTCCACTTACGCCCAGTTTATCCTGAACTTCAACATACAAGAAAAAGAAGTTGAACTTTCAGAACTCCTCAACATGCTGAGGAGTGCAGAGGGCACCCTACAGAAAGGTAGGGAAACATCCACTGTGTTTGTAGGAGGATCTTCATCTTCTAGGTCCAAGGCGAAATCCAAGGGAAAGAAGAAGAAAGCCTCCGCCAAACCAAGGGGCGGTGTTAGTAAAGTGGATACGAAGGGAAAAGCAAAAGCAAAAAAAATAGCGGGGAAGCTTATAGGGAAGGAAGAGTGCTTTTTCTGTCATAAGAGTGGTCACTGGAAGAAAGATTGCAGGGCTTGGAAAGCCAGGACACAGGAACTGAAGCAAGTTGCGGCTTCAGCTTCAGGTGTGTATGTTATTGAAAACTGTCTGTCAATAAACTCTACTTCCTAGGTATTGGATACCGGATCAGGATCTCATATCTGTAATTCTTTGCAGGCGTTGAGAAACCGTAGGGTTTTGAAGGCAGGTGACATGACCCTCAAATTTGCAAACGGAGCTAGCATGGATGCTAAGGCCGTGGGGGACTATCACCTGGGAATGTCAGATGGACATGTTTTGGTTTTGTGTAATTGCTATTTTGTACCGAACGCAACTTGTAATATCATTTCTGTATCTTTGATTTCTAAAGAAGGTTATGAATTTGCGTTTGTAAGTAATGTTCTAAACATTCACCTTAATCAAGTTTTGATTAGGTCAGGTACATTAAGCAATGGTATATACGTATTAAACCAACCACAGATTTTCAATGTCCAGAATACACACAAAAGAAAGTCTCCGGAAATAAATCAGACTTTCTTATGGCATTGTAGACTGGGTCACATCAATGAGAGAAGGTTGACGAAGTTACATACAGAAGGATATTTGAATCCGTTCGAATATCAATCGTATGCCACTTGTCAATCCTGTCTCAAAGGAAAGATGACTAAGACTCCGTTCACTGGACACGGAGTAAGAGCGAGCAAGCTCTTGGGACTCGTACACAGCGACGAGTGCGGTCCAATGTCTACACATGCGCGAAGCGGTTATTCTTACTTCATTACTTTTACGGATGACTTTTCAAGGTACGGTTATGTCTTCTTAATGAAACATAAGTCCGAAGCCTTTGGAAAATTCCAGGAATATAAGAATGAAGTAGAAAAACAAACCGGCAAAAGTATCAAGATTCTAAGATCGGATCGAGGTGGTGAATACTTAAGTGCCGAGTTTCTGGACTATTTAAAAGAGAATGGAATTCTCTCTCAGCTTACTCCTTCATACACTCCGCAACATAACGATGTATCGGAGAGACGGAACCGAACCCTATTGGATATGGTACGGTCCATGATGAGTAACGCTGAGTTACCGCGATCATTCTGGGGATATGCACTAGAATCGGCTGCATACCTTTTGAACCGAGTTCCAACTAAGACTGTGCCTACTACACCATATGAGATGTGGTGTGGGAAGAGACCCTATCTTAATCACATTAAGACATGGGGAAGTCCAGCTTTTGTCAAAAAACAGCATGCGGACAACCTTGAGGCACGCTCAGTAGAGTGCAAGTTTATGGGATATCCAAAGAACTCTAAGGGATATCTCTTCTATTACGCAGAGGAACAGAAGATCGTTGTTTCTCGTAATGCCCATTTTCTAGAACACCAGTTCTTAGAAAAGGAAACAAGTGGGAGCGAAATAGAACTGGAAGAAATTCCAGAACCACAGACTGTTACTAAAAGCTTAGTGGAACCAGAGGGTTCAAAAGAAAATGACATTCCTACGCCGCTCCGCAGAAGTAGTAGGCAGTCTCATCCGCCCGAGAGATACTACGGTTTTCTCATAGACGGGGATAGAGAGGATTGCATCATAGATTATGATGAGCCGACTAGCTTCCAGCAGGCCACTCAGAGCATTGACTCGGTAAAATGGCTGGATGCAATGCGGACCGAAATGGAGTCCATGTACACCAACAAAGTATGGACGTTGGACGTTGCTCCAGATGGGGTAAAACCCGTAGGATGCAAGTGGATCTTCAAAAGGAAGATTGGTGTAGATGGACAGGTTGAGACCTATAAAGCTAGACTGGTTGCAAAGGGTTTTCTTCAAAGACCTGGTTTGGACTATGACGAGACCTTTTCTCCAGTAGCTATGCTGAAATCCATTCGGATCCTTCTTGCCATTGCTGCCTTCCACGATTATGAGATTTGGCAGATGGACGTAAAGACCGCTTTTATAAATGGAAATTTAGAGGAGTGTGTTTATATGGACCAGCCAGAGGGTTTCATTCAGAGTGGGAGCAGCGGAAAGGTGTGCAAGTTGCTTAAGTACATCTATGGACTAAAGAAGGCATCGCGGAGTTGGAACATCTGTTTTGATGAGACGGTCAAGGAATTTGGCTTTATAAAAAATTCAGATGAGCCATGTATCTATAGTAGATTTGTAGCGAGAACTGTAGTATTCCTCGTTTTATACGTGGATGACATTCTCTTAATAGGAAATGACATTCCTATGCTACAATCTGTCAAGGGGTTCTTGTCACACAGGTTCTCCATGAAAGACCTGGGTGATGCCTCATACATTCTGGGGATTTGGATCTATCGTGACAGATCCAAGAGGATATTAGGACTTTCACAGTCCAGGTACATCGACACCATACTGAAAAGATTCAGTATGGAAGATTCCAAGCGCGGTAATCTACCGGCTTGTCACGGGATCACCCTCTCCAAAGAGATGTCTCCCAAGACTGATTTGGAAAGGGATCGCATGTCTATTATACCCTACGCTTCTGCGGTGGGCTCTATAATGTATGCGATGTTGTGTACCAGACCAGATGTAGCTTATGCACTGAGTGTGGTAAGCCGGTATCAGTCAAACCCTGGGGAGAAACATTGGATAGCAGTAAAGAACATTCTCAAGTACCTGAGAAGGACTAAGGAGATGTTCTGTGTGTATGGTGGAAAAGACCTCCAGATCGAGGCCTTTGCTGACTCCAGCTTCCAGAGTGACAAGGATGATTCCAAGTCCATGTCGGGTTATGTCTTTACCCTCAATGGAGGGGCGGTGTGTTGGAAGAGTTCCAAACAGGAAACCGTTGCTGACTCGACGATGGAAGCGGAATATATCGCTGCTGCAGATGCCGCAAAAGAAGTTGTCTGGGTAAGGAAGTTCTTAACTGATCTTCAGGTGGTTCCGTCCATTGTTGATCCAATACCTCTGTATTGCGACAACAACGGGGCTATAGCTTTAGCAAAGGAACCAAGGTCCCATCAGAAGTCCAGACACATCTTAAGGCGGTATCACCTGATCAGGGAGATCGTGGGTCGCCAGGAGATCGAGGTTCGGAGAGTTTCTACAGAAGACAACACTGCTGATCGACTCACAAAGGCCTTGCCCCAGACTCAGTTCGAGCGGCTGATCGAGATGATAGGTCTTCGATACGCCAGTACATGGCCTTAGTGCAAGTGGGAGATTGTTAGTGTATATGCCCTAGAAGCCATTACTGTATCATACTAGTTTGTATATTACTTAATGGAAGCTTGGGATATTCACAGTTGTATAAACAGTCTTGCTCAATATAGTAGTATGCTACTTGGTTTGTTTCTAATTCAATGTGTACGTGTGTTTATTTTAGTATATCACATATACACATTAGTGGAGCCCTTAGGATCTTTGCTTGATTACCAGCGTTGTGATGGCAGTCACACTAGTGGGGGCTGGGTAATCTATAAGCACATCCTTATGCAGGTCCCTAGTCGCAGAACTATCGAGACTGGGCATCGATACTCCGGAGTAGACTAGCGTATGCGCTTCTCATCCCAGTGTGGGAGATGGTCTGTCCCATAGCCATCAGTACGTCGTACTGGAGATAGTATGCGGGTGCTCGTTGGGTTACGAGTACACTGGACAGGACTCATCGGGAACTGTTGGTTGGTACTATACCTATCGTCAGTTATCAGTTCCCAGGTGACATGAGTACAGCTTAGTCCGCTGTCTTGACACTGTCACTTCGCCTCGATTGTGTTCCCACTGCACTTTGATTACTACCCTACCACGGCTCAAAGGAGTCGTGCAAACAGGTAGTTTTTGGGTGCAGTCCTGAAGCACTTGGAGGCAGTGACGGTTAGACAGGATTCGTCTCTCCCGGTATTGGGGGTTGACATCACGCTGTGTCTAGGAGAGCCATTACACGAGTAGTCCCTGGCCAGGGCAAGCGAGATATACTGGTAGGTTTTCAGTGTTATCTCAGGGTGTTCTGGGCTTCACTCCGACACGACTTGTACCGCTATTGGGGGACTGACGTTTACCGCCCCCTAGGCCCGCCATGCGATGTATCAGACGAACAGACCGGACTGTATAGAGATTGTCACAGTCAGACTCAGTAGGAGTTCAGATAGGTTTCACCTCGTCAGTCTTCTTGTCGACATCTACCTGGGGACCGTTACGCACAGCTAGTGCCGCTTGCGGTCTGTGGTTAAACCCACTGCCAGCGTAGTGTCGAGTCTTTAGAGTCCCACACAGAAAGCTATTCACCTTTAGGCAAAAGAGTAGAGGTTGCATGGTTTTGCGACAGGTCGCATGGTTTTGCGACAGGGTTCGGGCACATCCGTGCACTTGTGCACGTACAGTGTCCGGACAGTTAACACTAGCGGGCTTTGGTTTAAGCCAGATCCTAGTGTACGTTATGGGGTTGGTTTTATCTCGTATGTATTCGTGTTCCTCGGAACGCGGATGCGGATGTGTATGCACAGTTGACAGAGAGACAGAGGCAGAGTATTCTCATTGGGGTTGTTGACTGTTGACTGTTGACAGTTGACTGTTGACCATTGACTTTTACTTAACCCTAATGAAAATAAGATATATGATTAACATTAATATTAATTAAGTATTATAGTGACATGGTTGTTGAGGGGTTGACATTGTTGACTTGTTGACTTTGTTGACCGGTTGACTAGGTTGGACTAGTTGACCATCATCATGACAATGGCTATCATTTCATGGCAAAGACTTTTGCTTGCTTGTTTATTTATGCAAAATGAGTGCATGAAATGATATAGCCATTTTGACTTAAACCATTTACACAATACTTGATTACTATTTTTGTTATGATGGCTTTTGGATTATGAGAGGTGGGAATGAGAAGAGTATGGTTGATTCTATCATTTGCTTTCTCTCTCTTGAGCTCTCACATTCTCAAGCTCTCCCTCTTCCTCTTGCTCTCTCTACCTCAAGGCAAACCATTCTCATGTGTTGAGACTCATTGCCTTAGAGATAAAAGGACACCAAAACATTCCTCTACTCATTCTAGTTCACAAGGCCTAGCAAGCCAAGTGATCTAGTTTCTTCAAAGTTCGAAGAAGAAGCCAAAGGTAGAAGCTTTCGGGTGGATCCATCTTCGGCGCAAGGAGACGACGAGGTGAGGCCGATCCGTACACCGGGAGGAGTCGAAGACGAAGGAGTTCAAGAAAGGTATAGCCCCCTAACCGAGTAGGTAAACTCTTGTTAGGTTGTTAGCTAGTAGTTTAACAAAGATCCGTATTGTTAGTCCATGTTACCACCCTCTTGAAAATCGTTTTTCACCAATTCCGCAACCCCGTAAGTACCGGGGAAGGGTAGCATGGACTTATAGTGGTATCAGAGCCAGGTTAAACTCTATTTAACATGTTAGCATAGTAACTAGAAATTCGATCGGAGAAAAAGTTCCGAAATGAACCCAAAAATTCATGCTTGCTGTCGATTTTCAAAGTACTGTAAAAGTAATAAATCATGCTTTAAAAATCGACTCAGGGTTTTTATAGTCTACTATAGAAAAATGGTCTAGAGATCTCACCAAACCACCGTGGAAACACGGCAATAGCTTGCTATTGCCGCGGTTCCGCGGCCGATTGAGCTCCTCTCTGGATCGTCTTCACTGTAGTTTGTTCTATGGGGTATTTTGGGAATTTTGGTATATTTTTTTCAGCCCGGATTTTCCAGAAAGAAAATTTTGTTTTTGGGGCTTTAAAAATCGTATTTTGATCGAGTTTCTAAAGACTTATGCTGACGGGTTTTATCTGTGATGTGATATTTGTATTGAACGTCTGCTAATCGCCATATGTCACGACCCGAAAGAGCACGTGACTGGCCCTTGAACCATATGAAGTCTATAGGACCCCATCTGATCCAAGTAAACCAAAAGCCCAGCAATCTAAAACCATTTAAAGAGTAAATAAGGAAAACTGGTTTTGAAAAGTAAGGAAATCATGTTTCGAAAATCAAAGTTTTTAAATAACTAAGTCGAATGTGTATTTTTAAAATGTGTAACCTTTCCTGAAAATTTCGGCAGAGTTTCCTTTGTAAAAACTGGCCCCGAACGGGGTACAACAAGAATAATATAAGAAATGATAAAAGGCATCCCCAAGCGGGAGCTAGCTCTTCGTCAATCTGTTGCGCCACGGCAGCGCCCCGGCCGTCTATTCGAGGCCAAAATGCGGAATCAAAATTTTTTCCTTACTTGGAAACTGGCGCTACCGCGGACAATTAACCCGGATCGTAACCATTAACCTAATGCTAGCTAACAAGAGATGGGAAGAGAAGTATACCGAGTGATCCGAGTCCTCCGGTCTTCTCGTCATCGTCCCGATCTCCCGCGGAAAGTCTTGCCTCCACATCGTCGCCTCCTCGCCGGAAGGGCACCACATCGCCTGCGTCTTTTACGGGCTCCCGCCTCAATACCGAGGCAACTCGGGCATGAAGCTGGCAACTCGACATGCTCAAGATATGCTGTAGAATGTGTAGTAGATCATGCTAGTCTCATTTGGGGTTTGTAGTTGCCTTGATGGAGGAATGGGGTTAGGAAAAATGGTGCTTTCATTTTTCCAAAACAAGAAGAAGAAGGAGATGAAGAATTCCTCACAAAACAAAGATGAACTCTCTCATTCTTTTCTTTCTCTCAAGTGTTCTACCATTTTCATCAAGTGAGAAGAAGAATGGTGGAGGAATGAATATGAAAACATAAAACATGAAGGGAGGTGAGTGTAGGAGAAGAAGAATGGTGACCATAACCAAACAACATCATAACAAACTCAAATCAACCTCTAATCACCTCAAATCACCAAAAAGCAAGTGATGATGATAGAAAAGAATGGTATCAAAAGATGCTTTCATAATAAATACTTTTGCAAGAAAAACCTCCACAAAGTGTTATTTGCAACCCCCTCCGTCGGAAAAGTCCGGCCGGGAAAGAACAAAGGAAAACTGGCCGGAACGGAATGCAAACTGGCAACTCCAGAAAACTGGTCCCGTAATAAATTACAGGAAAACCCCGAAACTGTGCATACACACCCGCATCTGTATTCCGTCCGGATACAAATGAAATGAGACAAAATCTACACTGTACTAAACTAGGACCGGCTTAAGCCAAAGCCGGCTAGTAATATCCGTCCGATCCTGATCCGTGCAATACCGCACGTATCAGATCGAACCCTGCCATATAACTATACGGCTACTAGTACAAACTGTCTGATCCTGATCCGTGCAATACCGCACGTATCTGATCGGACCTTGCCATATCTCCATACGGCCTCTACAGCGTTTCGCCCGAAAGCTTGAGTAACTGAAAGTGTGGTGGACTCTAAAGACTCGTCAATACTATGGCTGTGGATTTAACCACTAGCACGTCAGAGGTATAAGCCAATACGTGACGGGCCACCAGCTATTGACCAAAATGGACGTCGATGAGCGAACTCATCCTGACACCCTACTGAGCCTGTCAGTGACAATATCCGTACAGTCCGGTCCGTTCGTCTATGAGCATCGCATGGCGGGCCTAGGGGGTTGGTAAAAGTCAGACCCCCAAAAGCGGTACAAGTCGTGTCGGAATGTAGCCCAGAACGCCCTGAGATACTACTGGAATACCTACCAGTAAATCTCCTGCCTCGGCCGAGGGCTTTGCGTAATGGCTCTCCTAGACACGGCGCGACCTCACCCCCAATACCGGGAGAGACGAACCCCTGAAGATCCGCTCACTGCCTCCATGTGGCTCGGGACTGTACCCAACTAAAACCTGTTTGCACGACTCCTTTGAGCCGTGGTAGGGTAGTAATCAAAGCACAGTGGGAACTCACACGAGACAAATGACGATCTCAGGTCGATGAACTAACCTGTACACATGTCACCAGGGAACTGCTATCTGACGTCTGGTATAAGACCAACTAGCAGGTTCCCGGCGAGTCCTGTCCGGTGTACTCATAACCCAATGAGCACCTGTATACATCTTAGGTGAACCAACTGACACCAGTGGCTTGTGAGACCGGCCACCGCCCCTCGTCGGGGTCTCGACTGTATACACTAGTCTACTAATGGAGTATCGATGCCCTGTCTCGAAACTCCTACGACTTGGGACCTTTCAAGGATGTGCTTATAGACTACCAGCTCCCACGTATATGATCGCCATCATACTGCCAGCAGTCAAGCAAGAATCCTAGGGGCTCTATCAACGTGTAATAGCGACATGCCAGGTCACCTAAAGCAGTACACGATGATAAAGATAAACCAGATAGCACACTATCATCTCGAGTAAGACTGTCCTACCGGGATAGGTCCTCCCTCAATCATTGCAATCACGTGCCTGTGATCCAATAATTGACTCTGAGGGCACTATCTCCAACAATCTCCCACTTGCACTCAAGTCTAATTATTGCGATGCCGCATACTCACAGCCCGTGTGATATCGAACACCCAACTCCTCTGCTAGTCAGTCTCACAAAGCTCGTTTGCGAAACTATTGCGTTCGAGGAATAGCCTCAGTGAGTGGATCCGCTGTGATGTTTCTTTCTATGTCCCTCTATATCTCAAGTTCGCGGAGAAAATCATCTCCCGAAATGAGCAATACCTGTCTCAGAATGTCTGGATGTCTGATGGGACCTAGCTCATAAATGAACTCCAAATCCAAACTTCTTAGACTGTATCGTCAACTGAACTTAATCAGTATCCTGCGCCATGCCACCCTCAGTATTGCCTTGGACCACCTGTCCAAAATACTGCCCCTCGTCAGAAGGAAAACTATAACTCTGACAACCTCCTTGTCGTCCATGTCACCTTGGAAGCCTGGAATGATAACTGTCTCCCAAAAGAGGCTGTCGTTATCATATCCCTAGAACATCCACTTATGTTCTAAAACTGCTTCCGACTGTTTCTCCAGGATTGGATCAATGTCAACTTATTGCATCTAGTGCAAGAACAACATCTGGTGTGGTACTTGACATCTCATGATTGACTCAATTGCCTAAGCAAGTGATCTGCCAATCATGCACATCCCTCTCCCCTTTAGTCTGTAAGACACCTTTAGAGAGGGTGACTCCATTACCTGCAGATACACAACCATGCCAGAAGTCGTTCATTCTAAATACTCTTAGAATGCTGTCTAAGTACCCAGATTGGGAAACCACCCAAATCTAGATCTAAAACCATAGATCTAGTAACCAGTATGTCTGACATAATGTCCAAATCCCGTGTAGAGAAACCACTGTGTGACAACCAAAGTATAACCGATCGTAGTATAGGAGTATCACTTCCTACTACCTTCTCAACAGATCCATCCCCTATTCTGATGACGTTAAACCTATGACCGTCACATCAGAAATAGATGATCTATCTCCGCTACATCTGCTTTAGTCTATAAATAGACATAAGCCTGATGTCCACCAATGCTTCCGCTGCTCCCACTGACTACGACAACCCTCTGGCAGAGTCATATAGACGTGCACTTCTAAAGCTAGTTTAGAACGACGCTATACTCATCCTCCTGCCGGGTCTCGCAGCCTGGAACAACAACAATGGCAAGTGTGGGTAAACAAGAACTTCCCTGTCACCGTCCTTGAGGCTACCGGAGTACCTCTCGGGTGCCTGAAGTTACCCACCTTATCTGCGGAGTGGCCAATGGAATGTCAAATCAGATTGAATATTTAGGTTCCTTATCAAATCTTCAGTAATCGTTTGCGGTTCTGGAATCACTTCCAGTTCTACCATACTCCCACTTCTGTTTTTGAAAAAATCCATTTTTTAATAAAACTGTGGCGAGTCTAGAACAATATTTCTATTGATCTGCCAGATGGTAGAAAGTCAACCCTCGTCATAGCCTGGGTCAACCCACAAACAGCCATTACAGAAACGTGCCTTGAGTTGTCCAGTGTCTGGTTTTAATCATAAGCCGGACAACTCCCCGTACCTTAACAACGTTAAGATATGAACTGTTCTATATCCAATATAGAACCAGAGGCACTGATTTAATTGAACCAGATTCAAATCATGCAGCTGTCACCAGTGCATGTCAACTAAATGGAAGGAGGCCGATCAGCGTTACTCAACTTAGGAATGTTTCCAATTATGAGTAACCTGAAAGAGAAGCTAGTTCTCTTTATCATTACTATCAACTGAATACCATACACAAGTATCTACATCTTCGATCACTTTGAAGAATCCCGATACTTGCTATACCTGGTTCTCTATTCTATTCAAATACCTATAACTCCTCAAAACTTAGACCCTGTGTTTCCATGAAACACATGTCTAAGAACTAGAGAAGTTAAAAGTAAACAGAATATAGTATGAGGACCAACCCCTCTGTCCTAATGAACACTGGACAACATACAATACTCTGTATAAGTCCGCTGAGTCTAACAACTCTTTCACTGTGTGTCGTAGGTTGAAAACTGTACTTATGGTTAAGAAGAATTACACCGCTGTTTAATGCTCCTTACCTAACCATCTACTGATATAGGTAAATGTCATCGACATAATTTCAAAAGGTATATCTCACTCTATGAAAATAGACGTACAGATATATCAATTTGAAATTGGTGCACAACAGCGGATATTCAAAACCAAATATTTGCCGACCGGCAAACAGCCCAGATGATCTCCTCAAATATCACCGATTACAACGAATCCCGATATAATGAGGATGATCACCCTATTCCCAATAACTTACTCCCACTCAGCATCTGTAAAACCATACAGATGTGAGAATCATACCTGGTAAATACATACCCTGGAGCAAGTGTCTAACTGGGAAATCAGTTTTCCATTAACAGTACACGGTGAAACTGAAACATTGAAATGTTTCGTCGGGGTATCCTGGTATTCCTAGTAATCCCTCTTCCATTGTCCAGATTCACAACCGTAACCGTATAATTCTTTGCCACCTCTCCAAATCCCTTTCTATGTCTTTAGTCATTACCTTCTGTACACCCCTTTAGGCCAAATGGTTTTCTTCCTTCCCTACCGTTCGGCACCAGCCTATGGTTTGGAAGAAGACTATCCAAAAGGCATAAAGGGTGTACTGTCCTAGTCCTAGGAGCACTCGCAACGCGAGAGAAGGTGAAGATAAAAGACACCCGAATGTACTTTATTCCTATTTCTCCTGAACCAAAATCCATCCCCGAACAGGAACAAGTTCCTTTCGAGTTCGTATATAACCATACGATGGAGTATCCAATAAACTGTGGATCTTCGTAGTGACACGGAGTGTCCTGGAGAAATACAAAGGTGATTTTAGGATTGGCGAAGAAATACTTGGTTTGGTCGTGAATATCAGTCGCAATTTACTTTGCCCTCCTACTAATCCCTTGCTTTGTCTTAACTTAATACCTTCTGCACACCATCGTTATGCTAATTGGTTTTTCTTCATTCCCTACCGGTCGGCACCAGCCTAAGTGTCACGACCCAGAATTGGCCCGTGACGGCCCTAATGCTACGCAACGCCTAAAGACGTAACGTTGTAAAAGAAAGCCAAACCCAGAAATCTAAACCATAAAAAAAAATACGGAAAAGATAATATAAGTTTTGAAACCATTGAAATCGCAACCCAAATTCTTTCAAAAGTCTTACTTTCGTTCTTTAAAAGTTTAGCAACACCCCCTTTTTATAAAGACTAGTCAAGAAGAATACAACAGAGAAATAAGGACAGTAGAGAAGTAGCTGTATATAAAAGACATCAAATCCACAATAATACACACTAACGTCCTCACCAAGTCTCTATGTCAAATATACAATAGTAGATGGAGAGAGAGTACAATATACAACAAAGGTACAATATGAAATACAGATAAACGTCTAACCCACCTAAGCAAAAGGTACTGTGAGCTGATGCGGTATCTGTAGCAAAAGGTAGTAGCTGGATAGCTGAATAAAGGAATAGCCTGCCTCGACTACTCTGGGGAACCTGAAACACCTGTGGCACAACGGGGGTGAGTTGCCAACTCGTGAATAGTATAAAACATATGCAGGTAATCGCAGGAATGCACGTACAGCATGAATCTAAGATATGCGATTACAATAATAATATATCATGCAACTGCTGAAATAGGGAGAGTACACTAACAGGTACAATCAATATGTGAAGCAATGATGGCATGATAGTAGTATGCAATGTCTATGCAATAGAGATATGAGAAAGCAAATATGCAACTATCATAAGGGTACACTACAAGTACTACCAATATATGAATCTGTGCATAAGGTAGGTAAGGGTGAGGTATAGGGTGGAATATGTCATTTTCCACGGAAACCTGACGTCGTGGCAGGATCACAATCCATCAAGATACTCCAATCCCAAATCCTCAAATCAGCCTCCACATTGGGCACTCACATCATATAAGTCTCACATCTCCTCAATGTACAATATCGAGTAATCTACTATATCCCGAATGTACAAATCACCAATCACATAGGTATATCCAATGTCCAATCCTAATGAATCACCTAGTATCCCAAGTCCAATCTCAAGTAAGTTTCTAGCATCCTAAAAGTAAATATATGTACAGAAATAAATATGATGGGGGCAATACACATATATTAGCGTCCCATACCACTAATATTGGTGTAAGGGTATATATAACAACGGCTAAGTCCCCTGTTATATATACAAAAAGGGGTTAAAGAAATATCATGAAAACGTGTGCCAAGCATCGACACAGAAATCCTCGTATATGGGGCTCCGTCAGTCCGGATTAGCCCACGGGGTCCGTCTGCAGTGTCGGCCCTCGGCCCCGACAGTACAGGTCATCCCGCATCCATCTCTCTACTCTGGCCAGTAGCCTCCGGACAACTGCCAGGTCAAATCAATCACCGGTAGGTACTCGCCCGCCTCCAGGCTCAATCGGCAAACCCATCGATCTTCTTACCGAGGGGAACCATACCGGGCCCCACCATGTACTCTCATACGGCAACCACACATCGTATGGAGCATAAAATCAGCACCGATAAAACTCATGGGGGACGCTCGAAATATCATATCAAGGAAACCGGGTTGTTACATGTATGCATAATTTCATGAACTCCCGCGGTTCCCAAATCCCGAAAACATCATGTAAAATCCAGATAAACAATGCGCAATCCAGGAATAATGTATGCGATATATCTGAATGCGAGCAGGTAAACACAAGTATATAGCTGAACCAGATGTATGCGAAATCATGATAAGGTACAGCTAAGTAACATCAGTAAATGTAAATATGCGACAGCAACTGAATATGTGTCTAACATACAGGTGTAGCATGGTATAGGTATCTACCTATAGGAACTGATGTCGTAAACCCCCCTGGGTATAAGTAACATATGTAGGAATCCCTCCCGGTATAGGTAAAATATGTAGGAGGTATACCTGTAGCTGTATCGCAAAGTGAAAATATACCTATCACTAAAGGTATGATACACTATAGGTATATCGATAAGCTAGATGTCATGTGTGGCAAGCACTAGTAGCTATAAGGGGTAGTGTGTGACATGGCAATTATTGACGATGTGTATGTAGCATGCAATCCGTGCTCGTGCAACATGAACCGTCAATAATGTGTGCAGTGTCCTACGGCTGCTAGTCACAATATATAACTATATCTAGGAAATGCAGTAAATACGCAATTCTACAATGACGTAGAATGTGCGACAGGTAAATGAATCCTAGCCCAGACGCATAACGCCATGCGGGCGATTCCCCTGTAGATGTTATATCTACTCACCTAAACTCCACGCTGGGTGAATCCTATCATCTGCTCCCTCTGTAGTAGTGTCCGTAGTCCCTGTCTGCAAACCTGCAAATAAGACATGGAAATCACATATAAGCCAAAACTCCCGCGAAACGGGATATCGAAACGAGACGAGAAACTCGCGTCGCGAACTAAGCGCGCGTGTGCACGATACGCTGAATCGTGTGTGTACGCGTCTAAAACCATCGCGACACGCCGCGATACGCTGGATCACAGAACCCACTCACGTATCGCGCGTATCGCGCAAACACCACGAACACCAAAAACGACATATGATCCCAGATTTTGCCTACCATGAAAACTAATCAAATAAACAAGACCAGAGGAACCCAAACTATAGCAGACACCTACACAGGAAAACCCAAACCCTAACTCTCCAGTTTGGCCGGCGTCGCCGGCCCCTCCTTAAGCCGTCGCCGGCCCTGGCCGGTGGCCTGGGGTCCATCTTGAGGGTGGTGCTCCAGGTCCTCTAGTACAATACACCCACTATGTTTAATTTACTAGTACACATCTAGGATCACAGCAGGTTCCAGATATCACAAATATCGCTTAAAAACACCGATTTTGCACAAAAAGGAAAACCTAGGGTATTTTAGTGTAATCTGGCTAATCTTCAGTTGAAGTGGCCTTACTAACACTACACTGAGCTAGGTTAACCAACACAATCAAGACTTAACCAATTTTCCACACAATTTACCATAATTTAGCACAAAACTAGCAATTTAACACTAATCGACACAAAACCACACCCCAAAAGCAAACTAGGGATTGGGGTTCAAAAATTATACCCAGTGGGATCCTAGAAAGCAGGTGGAGGTGTGGAGAAGTGCTCCTGCGAGAGCTGGGGTCCCTGTTGCTGCTGTTGCTGCTGCTTCTGTTTCTGCTGCTGCTATTGTTGCTGTGGCTGCTGCTATTGTTGTTGTGGTTGTAGTTGTTGTTGTTGTGGTTGTTGTTGATGCTGGTGATGATGTTCGCTACCTCCTCTTCTTGCCACTGCTGCTGCCTCAGCTTGCTGATGCTGCTGCTTCTCTCTCTCTCTCTCTCTCTCAGCAGTGTGTGTGTGTGTGCAGGTGAAGCTGCTGCTGCTGTTGCCTTGCTATTGCTGTTGTTTCTGATGCTGATGATAATGATGTTGATGATGTTGGTGTTGCTGCTGCTGCCGATCCTGTTGCTGCTGCTGATGCTGAGGGATGTGTGTGTGTGTGTTTGTGAGAGAGAGTGTGGCAAAAGAGAATGAGAGAAAAGAGTGCAAGGCTACAACCCCTCCCTCTCTCCTTCTCTCTCATCATTAAAGAGGCATGGTTCATCCCATGCTCACCATGCCCTCTCTCACACACAAGTCAACAATTCAACCAAAAACCTTTTTGCAAATTCATTTTCATTTTAAAAACTATCACTACTAAATACAACCTTGCACCTAAACAAACATTAAAACTAGAATAGAGAAATGGTTAGTTAACCATGGTTGCTAATCATGGTTAAATACCAAAAACAAGCCTAGTTAACATGCACAAGTGTGTGTGTGCCTAACAAAAATCTAATAAAATACACAATAAATAGGATAAAATATTTAAAACTTCATTTGGTAAACTTTTTATTAAAAACCACATATTAAAATATAATTAGCTACAAAACACATTCTAAGGTGTTACAATCTCCCCCCCTTAAAAGAAATTCGTCCCCGAATTTAAAACTTATACTGTTACGCGTACCTTCAAAAGAAGATTAAGATCCTCAAATCTCGCACGCAGCCTCTCAAGTGACCATCTCACTACACGGCTACGCCCGAGAAAACCCTTCACAGATGGCAAGACCTTTGACTGACGTTTCTCCACCTGTCGAGCCATTAACACACATGGCTGCGGGTGAACGAAAGATCGCGTCCAGCTAAATGGTCTGGTGCCAAAACATGTGAGAAAGGTCAAGAAGGTAATTGTAAAGTATCATCATAAGGAATACGGGGTGAAAATCCAATAATCTGGGCGGAAGTGCCAAATTGAAGGCAACGAAACTAACTCGCTTATAGGATCTCAGAAGGACCTAAATCCTGGGATAAGCTTCCCAAAATCCAACACGTCATTCATCGGAAAGTCCATAGGAGTACATGATCTGCCCTACGAACTCGAGTCTATGACCAACACAGTCGTCATAAGACCTCAGTTCGAAATGGACAATCCCCATCCTGACCTAACACAACTGGACTATCTCCGAAGTCTCTAGACATAGCTGGGGTCCAAAGTCCTACTTACGCAGAGTCAGAAAACAACAGGCTGGCGATCGACACGACCTAACCCTTAAGCCTAAGGGTGGCCAATTGGAGTGTCTCCTAATAACAGCTATCGAAGGAGAACCCTAACAATGGCGAGTGACGATCCCCAACCGCTGCCAACAAACAAACAAACACACAAACTTAACAAAACAACTGAGCAAACTGAGTATAACCGGATGACAAGAATCCGAATGGAGTCACACCCTAACTAACTGGGTAGAAACCATAACGGAATTCATGGAGATCTGCTCCCATTCCTGCTTCGGAACGGTAAAAGATTGGAATTCTCCAGCCGGCCTCAGATGCTCGACCCAAAACACACAACAAGACAGACACTTGAAACGAAACCTGAAACTCCTCTTTACATCCCTGTCCACTCGTAACAATCTCACAAGTCACGCCAGAGCTGGTGGAACTTGAATGCATATAGAGAGTTGACAGATGTGCATGTTTTAGGATTACACGCCTCTACCTGATGAAACCAGGTACACAAACGCGTCCCTAACTTAGCATATCAATGTCATAAATCAAGGTCTCTGAATCATTACCCAGCCGAATATGCTCAAGTATCACTGACGAACGAGTATCGGCGGGCAGTGTCTCGCGAAAACGATTTAAGGAAAGTGGTCGGGCGCGGACATGAGTAAGTTGTCCCCTCCGTAGAGACGAACAAGCTATACTCGACGATCACACAAAAACTGCAAATCTGCAGAAGACCATCACAACAATCCAAATCTGCTGCAGGAAAATGTACATTAAGCTCTAGTGGTCCGTGGAAAATCTGACACGGCTCTCAAGCAAGTAGTGTCTCCAAATCTCCAACGCAAAACCACCGCGGCCATCTCCAGATCATGAGTGGAATATCCTCCTCGTACTTCTTCCAAATGTAGGGAAAGCAAAAGCGATATCTCTATAGTGTCACCTCAGTACACCCTCGAGCCCACTCAAGAAACATTACAGTTAAACAACGAAGTCGCCCGAACCAAAAACAAAGAAAGACTGATGCAGTTGCTAACTGAATCTTCAACTGCTGAAAACTCCGTAAACATGCCTCAGTCCAAAGAAAAGAAACCTCCCTTCCGGTCCATTCAGTCGACGGTGCAGCATTACTCTAGCAATCCTGCATGAAACGGCGGCAAAAACCTGCTAAGCCCAACAATCTGTGGATCCCCGTCCTGCACACAAGTCTGGGCCTAAGCTGTACGGCCACGATCTCCCTCGGAACCATACGAAACCGTCTCCCGTGACTACAAGACCTAGGAGTCAACACAAACAAGCCTGAAGAAACACTCCGAGAAGTTAGCAACTGCTGGTACTCTCCCAGCATCTGCATAACAAATCCTCAAGTGCTACTCCTGTCCCTCAAGACACATTAAGTAGACCAGAGTGTCGTAAATAACACAACAAAAACTGGTCGAGGAACGACCTGCAGAAATCTGGTTCATCATATCTACGAGTGCTGCTAGGGCGACAGTGAATCCAACGATTCACAAGACACACAAAGCCCGTAGCACGCACAAGGCAGTCTTCGGAATACCGTCACTCCGAATCCGCAATAATGATGACCTGATCCCAAACACACTTAGAAAATGTCTCGCACTCTGGAGCTGATCGGAGGAAATCGTCACGGCGAGATGAAGGATACCTATCCGCACCGTAAGCCGGTTCAATTGACGATCCGTCGATACACAACCTCAACTGCCGTCTTTCTCCTTGACGAACAGAAATAGGAGCTCCCAAAAGCGAAACACTCAGACGCACAAAACTCCCCAAACCAAGACTCTGCAGCTGATCCTTTAGCTCCCTCAGCTTCGCCGGCTCATCTGGAACGACGTCGAAAAAACTCTCGCACGAAAAGAACCCGGTCCAACAATCCCACGGTGGCTCCGGTATCACGAAGGAACGTCAAGAATCCACGACATCTCCTCAGAAGCCGACTAGCGAAAAAGGCTGAATTCAAGCTGTGAGAGGCGGTACAACTATCCACCTGCACAACAAGATCTGACTTGCCGGGGAAAACAAAACCTAACTTGTTTCCACACGGTAGTCCACAGACGCCTAACACGTAGTTAACCAATCCGTGCCCAGGAGAACGTCAAATCCAACATCTCTAGAAGGATCAAAATGACGGACGAAACTCTATCTCCTATCCGATTGGCACACAACTGAAATACGTGTCGCGCAACCAAAGGATCGCTGACAGAAGTTAAAACAACTACTACTAATCTACCCAACCACGGTACAAGCAAGAAACAAACAAATACACCAAGAGAAAATATAACTCAAGGGTACCTGAAAACTCCACATTGGACGTCTGTGCGTCCCGATGAGTAGAAGCAAACTCCTGTGTCTGCACTCTACTCGCAGCTGGATGCACTCCTCTGGTAGACTGAGCCCTCTGAGCGAATCTTCCACGTCCACGGCCTCTCTGAATACGATCCTGACGCCGTGCTGAGGAACAATCCCTGACGAAGTGCTGAAGGCTTCCGCATCGAAAACATCCACGTGCTGACTGCTGACCATCCTGGGGCTGAGAGCTGAACGACTGTCCTCGTCCTGAGCCTCTGCTACTCCCGCGACGGCCACGAAACCTGTCTTGGCGACCAAACCACTGTCTCTGGGCTGGTATGCTGGTGCGAGTCCTCCACTGTCCTGGAACTCTCTGAGCCTCCGAAATATGCGCCTCGTCAACTGGAGCTGCAACCACTGGTGTTATGTAGGTGACGGACTGCTGCATACTGATCGTAAGGGATAGCTGAGTAACAGGGGTGACCACCTCCTGTCGTAGCTCCCGAACGACATCCACCAAAGAACTCATCGTCTGGCGGAAGTCCGGCATCTCTACCAAAAGTCTATCCATAGTATAAGTCGTAGGCTGATCCGTCTGCACCTGTGCAACTAGAGTGCCATCCTGGTCAGTACTCGTCTCACCCGAGCTAACTCTGACCTCGGCCCTCGCTGCATCACTCTGAGTCCCCATAGTCATCGGCGGCAAGGCTATAAATAGATATAAGATGAGATTCGATATGAATGAGGAAATCGAATCTCAAAGATATGAATCATCAAGGAAGGAATGTCAAACAAATTGTACTTAGGCCACTTAATGCAAAGTACCGCGCTGTGGGTATGCTGCAGACATACACACACTACGTTACTCTGCCTAAGCTACCTACTCCATCATACTAAGGTTATCCTACACTCCGAAAGGTAAAACCTAACGCTCTGATACCAACTTTGTCACGACCCAGAATTGGCCCGTGACGGCCCTAATGCTACGCAACGCCTAAAGACGCAACGTAGTAAAAGAAAGCCAAACCCAGAAATCTAAACTATAAAAAAAATACGGAAAAGATAATATAAGTTTTGAAACCATTGAAATCGCAACCCAAATTCTTTCAAAAGTCTTACTTTCGTTCTTTAAAAGTTTAGCAACACCCCCTTTTTATAAAGACTAGTAAAGAAGAATACAACAGAGAAATAAGGACAGTAGAGAAGTAGCTGTATATAAAAGACATCAAATCCACAATAATACACACTAACGTCCTCACCAAGTCTCTATGTCAAATATACAATAGTAGATGGAGAGAGAGTACAATATACAACAAAGGTACAATATGAAATACAGATAAACGTCTAACCCACCTAAGCAAAAGGTACTGTGAGCTGATGCGGTATCTGTAGCAAAAGGTAGTAGCTGGATAGCTGAATAAAGGAATAGCCTGCCTCGACTACTCTGGGGAACCTGAAACACCTGTGGCACAACGGGGGTGAGTTGCCAACTCGTGAATAGTATAAAACATATGCAGGTAATCGCAGGAATGCACGTACAGCATGAATCTAAGATATGCGATTACAATAATAATATATCATGCAACTGCTGAAATAGGGAGAGTACACTAACAGGTACAATCAATATGTGAAGCAATGATGGCATGATAGTAGTATGCAATGTCTATGCAATATAGATATGAGAAAGCAAATATGCAACTATCATAAGGGTACACTACAAGTACTACCAATATATGAATCTGTGCATAAGGTAGGTAAGGGTGAGGTATAGGGTGGAATATGTCATTTTCCACGGAAACCTGACGTCGTGGCAGGATCACAATCCATCAAGATACTCCAATCCCAAATCCTCAAATCAGCCTCCACATTGGGCACTCACATCATATAAGTCTCACATCTCCTCAATGTACAATATCGAGTAATCTACTATATCCCGAATGTACAAATCACCAATCACATAGGTATATCCAATGTCCAATCCCAATGAATCACCTAGTATCCCAAGTCCAATCTCAAGTAAGTTTCTAGCATCCTAAAAGTAAATATATGTACAGAAATAAATATGATGGGGGCAATACACATATATTAGCGTCCCATACCACTAATATTGGTGTAAGGGTATATATAACAACGGCTAAGTCCCCTGTTATATATACAAAAAGGGGTTAAAGAAATATCATGAAAACGTGTGCCAAGCATCGACACAGAAATCCTCGTATATGGGGCTCCGTCAGTCCGGATTAGCCCACGGGGTCCGTCTGCAGTGTCGGCCCTCGGCCCCGACAGTACAGTTCATCCCGCATCCATCTCTCTACTCTGGCCAGTAGCCTCCGGACAACTGCCAGGTCAAATCAATCACCGGTAGGTACTCGCCCGCCTCCAGGCTCAATCGGCAAACCCATCGATCTTCTTGCCGAGGGGAACCATACCGGGCCCCACCATGTACTCTCATACGGCAACCACACATCGTATGGAGCATAAAATCAGCACCGATAAAACTCATGGGGGACGCTCGAAATATCATATCAAGGAAACCGGGTTGTTACATGTATGCATAATTTCATGAACTCCCGCGGTTCCCAAATCCCGAAAACATCATGTAAAATCCAGATAAATAATGCGCAATCCAGGAATAATGTATGCGATATATCTGAATGCAAGCAGGTAAACACAAGTATATAGCTGAACCAGATGTATGCGAAATCATGATAAGGTACAGCTAAGTAACATCAGTAAATGTAAATATGCGACAGCAACTGAATATGTGTCTAACATACAGGTGTAGCATGGTATAGGTATCTACCTATAGGAACTGATGTCGTAAACCCCCCTGGGTATAAGTAACATATGTAGGAATCCCTCCCGGTATAGGTAAAATATGTAGGAGGTATACCTGTAGCTGTATCGCAAAGTGAAAATATACCTATCACTAAAGGTATGATACACTATAGGTATATCGATAAGCTAGATGTCATGTGTGGCAAGCACTAGTAGCTATAAGGGGTAGTGTGTGACATGGCAATTATTGACGGTGTGTATGTAGCATGCAATCCGTGCTCGTGCAACATGAACCGTCAATAATGTGTGCAGTGTCCTACGGCTGCTAGTCACAGTATATAACTATATCTAGGAAATGCAGTAAATGCGCAATTCTACAATGACGTAGAATGTGCGACAGGTAAATGAATCCTAGCCCAGACGCATAACGCCATGCGGGCGATTCCCCTGTAGATGTTATATCTACTCACCTAAACTCCACGCTGGGTGAATCCTATCATCTGCTCCCTCTGTAGTAGTGTCCGTAGTCCCTGTCTGCAAACCTGCAAATAAGACATGGAAATCACATATAAGCCAAAACTCCCGCGAAACGCGATATCGAAACGAGACGAGAAACTCGCATCGCGAACTAAGCGCGCGTGTGCACGATACGCTGAATCGTGTGTGTACGCGTTTAAAACCATCGCGACACGCCGCGATACGCTGGATCACAGAACCCACTCACGTATCGCGCGTATCGCGCAAACACCACGAACACCAAAAACGACATATGATCCCAGATTTTGCCTACCATGAAAACTAATCAAATAAACAAGACCAGAGGAACCCAAACTATAGCAGACAACTACACAGGAAAACCCAAACCCTAACTCTCCAGTTTGGCCGGCGTCGCCGGCCCCTCCTTAAGCCGTCGCCGGCCCTGGCCGGTGGCCTGGGGTCCATTTTGAGGGTGGTGCTCCAGGTCCTCTAGTACAATACACCCACTATGTTTAATTTACTAGTACACATCTAGGATCACAGCAGGTTCCAGATATCACAGATATCGCTTAAAAACACCGATTTTGCACAAAAAGGAAAACCTAGGGTATTTTAGTGTAATCTGGCTAATCTTCAGTTGAAGTGGCCTTACTAACACTACACTGAGCTAGGTTAACCAACACAATCAAGACTTAACCAATTTTCCACACAATTTACCATAATTTAGCACAAAACTAGCAATTTAACACTAATCGACACAAAACCACACCCCAAAAGCAAACTAGGGATTGGGGTTCAAAAATTATACCCAGTGGGATCCTAGAAAGCAGGTGGAGGTGTGGAGAAGTGCTCCTGCGAGAGCTGGGGTCCCTGTTGCTGCTGTTGCTGCTGCTTCTGTTTCTGCTGCTGCTATTGTTGCTGTGGCTGCTGCTATTGTTGTTGTGGTTGTAGTTGTTGTTGTTGTGGTTGTTGTTGATGCTGGTGATGATGTTCGCTACCTCCTCTTCTTGCCACTGCTGCTGCCTCAGCTTGCTGATGCTGCTGCTTCTCTCTCTCTCTCTCTCTCAGCAGTGTGTGTGTGTGTGCAGGTGAAGCTGCTGCTGCTGTTGCCTTGCTATTGCTGCTGTTTCTGATGCTGATGATAATGATGTTGATGATGTTGGTGTTGCTGCTGCTGCCGATCCTGTTGCTGCTGCTGATGCTGAGGGATGTGTGTGTGTGTGTTTGTGAGAGAGAGTGTGGCAAAAGAGAATGAGAGAAAAGAGTGCAAGGCTACAACCCCTCCCTCTCTCCTTCTCTCTCATCATTAAAGAGGCATGGTTCATCCCATGCTCACCATGCCCTCTCTCACACACAAGTCAACAATTCAACCAAAAACCTTTTTGCAAATTCATTTTCATTTTAAAAACTATCACTACTAAATACAACCATGCACCTAAACAAACATTAAAACTAGAATAGAGAAATGGTTAGTTAACCATGGTTGCTAATCATGGTTAAATACCAAAAACAAGCCTAGTTAACATGCACAAGTGTGTGTGTGCCTAACAAAAATCTAATAAAATACACAATAAATAGGATAAAATATTTAAAACTTAATTTGGTAAACTTTTTATTAAAAACCACATATTAAAATATAATTAGTTACAAAACACATTCTAGGGTGTTACACTAAGGTTTGGAAGAAGACTATCCAATTTGCGTAATAGGTGATCTATCTCCTAAACCAAGCAGTACTCACAACTTGAGAGAAGGAAAAAGGGAAAAGACAACTGAATAATCCTATCCGTTTTCTCCAGAACCGGAAACCATCCTCGAAGTCCTTCGAGTTCGTATATAACCATACGATGGTTTTGTCCAATGGAAGTGGACGTTCGTAGTAATACGGGGTGTCCTGGAGAAAAGGGTAAAAGTAGGAGTGGCAATGAGGTCTGCAACTCTGACAATCCAAAAGCCAAAGTTAAGAAGGTTCGGTCAACTTGGTTACCGAGTCAAAGTCCAGGGTCGGGTCAATGGTCGCTGCCAAAGAGAGAGAGAAAAGAAACACTCAGCGTGCACTCTAACCTAGATCAGAATGGTTATCACTTTGTCTAATCAGGAAACCTCCCACTGTACCTCAAATTCTCCTCCAAACCTGAAAGAAGAATTAGTCGGGGTCACCCGAGGAGTAAACTAACTCATCAGTTGGAATCGGGATCCAACTATCATCGCATGATAACTTGACGAAATCCACTCAAGTCACCACACTCCAGAAGGTATGCGCATGCCTGGCAAGTTTCAGTTCTTTTGAAACTCCCGATGTGATTTTTACCCCTAGGACTCAAGTGACCTTGACGGAGTCAACAAATCAAAGAGTCCTAGTCAAGTTCATCCCGTCATTATCTGGATTGCATTAAACCCACCCGTACGTGCCCTTGACGGAGTCAACAAGGCCGCACGACTGTCCTAACCAATCCCATTTATGCAACAAACAAGCACCACTTAGCTACCGTACACTACGCCTTGACGGAGTCAACAAACGCAGCACGAATACTAAATAATACCCATAAGAAATGACGGAGGGCTACGAATGGTTTTTGGCGAAAAACCTTTAACGTAATGAACTTGATATCGTTGAAGGAACTGCATAGCCTTTTATAAAAAATATAGTGACGAAAACCTTTACTAAAGAGGTCACTCCCGGTGAAGGGATCTCGGCTCTTTCCCCGTAGAATGAGGTGCAGGATATTCCAACTGAATACCACGATGCAAAGCAAAAGTAATCGGCTATAGTGAAGTTATTGCCCTGACGCAAACTTCTGTCCAAGGGGTCACTCCCGGTGAAGGGATCTCGGCCCTTGCCTCGTCGACTGAGGAGCAGGATATTCCAAATGAATACCACGATGCAAAACAAAAGTGAACGTCCTTGCAATAACAGCTTTTTGAAAAATTGTTCCAACAACATCAGAATAGGTTTGTTTAGCTTGCATTGATCCGAATCAACGCAGTCCCATCAAATGATCACACCAATAAAGAACGAAAATAATGATGTACGTATATGCCATCCGCATTCGCCACTGGGTCCCGTCATCACCCGTTAGGTTACTTAACTAACGACAGAGCGGGGACTGGACTAGCGCGGATGCAAAACATATACAACATCTACTAATATATATACCAATATATTATATTCGCTCAAGGCGTGATAAGAATGCAACATCACAGAAATGTACAGCATCACAGAACAATACAGATATCTGGGATCCCCGGGTTTCACAGAGCCGCTGCTGAAACCCGACGTTCCCCTGGTCGTGTGGATAGCCTGTGCAATGAAATCCTAGACCCCTACGGACGCGGCAAGTCACCCGCCAAAACCTGAAGCGAGGCAGCCCCCTTCAGCACCGTGAATGGACCACCCAGCACTTCCCGGAATCCGGTAACTTGGGCACCCCTCCTGGGTCAACCTGTACCCCCTATGAGTGCGGCGAATAGCCCGCCAATCCTAGAGTGAAGCCCCCTCCGTCTCAATGCCATGAGATGCGGGCCCGTTGCCCCCTAGAACCCGGCTATCCGTGCACTCCTCCGCGGGGTAATCCTAGTACAGAAAGTAAAATATACATACAACGGGTACATCGACCGCAACCAGGTCGTGCCCCAAAAGAATAATACAAACAGGCAGTGACGGCAGTCCACATGTCGGACGCTCGCCCCGCAATATCAAATGTACATAATACAACAAAACTGTACTAGCATTGCATCCAGGCTATCCCCCACGACCGATCCGCAACAACACAGCATAAACATAGAACATCAACGTGAAAGTCACGTTCGCAAATCCGTCTAACCGGGCTATAGCAGTTAGACGGGATTTACCGATCAAGTGACATTCACGGTCGCAGATATAATGTAAATACTGTGAAATAATGTGTTTAAAAATATCCGATCGATCAAACAATTAACAAGTGGGCCCCCAAGTAATACTGTAGCAGTCACAGAAGAACTGGGCCCAATTTTAATATTCCAAAACCCCCAAAAACAGGCCAGAAGCCCACTGGAGAAATTTGACACCATGATCCACCAATACTGCGGCGGAACCGCGGCAACAAGGGTGATTATGCCGCGGTTCCGCCTTCTCCTTGAGTGTTCACTGTATCGAATTTCTCCACAATTCTTAGATATTCTTGTACATCAGTTTTATACAACGTGAAAAATTTTTAGAGCTCGGAAAAAATCAACAGAAAACTGATGCACACGAAAATGAGGTTTTTGGAATTTTGGTCGATCGGATAAGCAAAACGCATTAGAACAAGCTAGGCAAGGTTAATGGCGTGGCTCTGATACCATGTTGCGCCACGGCAGCGCCCCGGCCGTCTATTCGAGGCCAAAATGCGGAATCAAAATTTTTTCCTTACTTGGAAACTGGCGCTACCGTGGACAATTAACCCGGATCGTAACCATTAACCTAATGCTAGCTAACAAGAGATGGGAAGAGAAGTATACCGAGTGATCCGAGTCCTCCGGTCTTCTCGTCATCGTCCCGATCTCCCGCGGAAAGTCTTGCCTCCACATCGTCGCCTCCTCGCCGGAAGGGCACCACATCGCCTGCGTCTTTTACGGGCTCCCGCCTCAATACCGAGGCAACTCGGGCATGAAGCCGGCAACTCGACATGCTCAAGATATGCTGTAGAATGTGTAGTAGATCATGCTAGTCTCATTTGGGGTTTGTAGTTGCCTTGATGGAGGAATGGGGTTAGGAAAAATGGTGCTTTCATTTTTCCAAAACAAGAAGAAGAAGGAGATGAAGAATTCCTCACAAAACAAAGATGAACTCTCTCATTCTTTTCTTTCTCTCAAGTGTTCTACCATTTTCATCAAGTGAGAAGAAGAATGGTGGAGGAATGAATATGAAAACATAAAACATGAAGGGAGGTGAGTGTAGGAGAAGAAGAATGGTGACCATAACCAAACAACATCATAACAAACTCAAATCAACCTCTAATCACCTCAAATCACCAAAAAGCAAGTGATGATGATAGAAAAGAATGGTATCAAAAGATGCTTTCATAATAAATACTTTTGCAAGAAAAACCTCCACAAACTGTTATTTGCAACCCCCTCCATCGGAAAAGTCCGGCCGGGAAAGAACAAAGGAAAACCGGCCGGAACGGAATGCAAACTGGCAACTCCAGAAAACTGGTCCCGTAATAAATTACAGGAAAACCCCGAAACTGTGCATACACACCCGCATCTGTATTCCGTCCGGATACAAATGAAATGAGACAAAATCTACACTGTACTAAACTAGGACCGGCTTCAGCCAAAGCCGGCTAGTAATATCCGTCCGATCCTGATCCGTGCAATACCGCACGTATCAGATCGAACCCTGCCATATAACTATACGGCTACTAGTACAAACTGTCTGATCCTGATCCGTGCAATACCGCACGTATCTGATCGGACCCTGCCATATCTCCATACGGCCTCTACAGCGTTTCGCCCGAAAGCTTGAGTAACTGAAAGTGTGGTGGACTCTAAAGACTCGTCAATACTATGGCTGTGGATTTAACCACTAGCACGTCAGAGGTATAAGCCAATACGTGACGGGCCACCAGCTATTGACCAAAAGGGACATCGATGAGCGAACTCATCCTGACACCCTACTGAGCCTGTCAGTGACAATATCCGTACAGTCCGGTCCGTTCGTCTATGAGCATCGCATGGCGGGCCTAGGGGGTTGGTAAAAGTCAGACCCCCAAAAGCGGTACAAGTCGTGTCGGAGTATAGCCCAGAACGCCCTGAGATACTACTGGAATACCTACCAGTAAATCTCCTGCCTCGGCCGAGGGCTTTGCGTAATGGCTCTCCTAGACACAGCGCGACCTCACCCCCAATACCGGGAGAGACGAACCCCTGAAGATCCGCTCACTGCCTCCATGTGGCTCGGGACTGTACCCAACTAAAACCTGTTTGCACGACTCCTTTGAGCCGTGGTAGGGTAGTAATCAAAACACAGTGGGAACTCACACGAGACAAATGACGATCTCAGGTCGATGAACTAACCTGTACACATGTCACCAGGGAACTGCAATCTGACGTCTGGTATAAGACCAACTAGCAGGTTCCCGGCGAGTCCTGTCCGGTGTACTCATAACCCAATGAGCACCTGTATACATCTTAGGTGAACCAACTGACACCAGTGGCTTGTGAGACCGGCCACCGCCCCTCGTCGGGGTCTCGACTGTATACACTAGTCTACTAATGGAGTATCGATGCCCTGTCTCGAAACTCCTACGACTAAGGACCTTTTAAGGATGTGCTTATAGACTACCAGCTCCCACGTATATGATCGCCATCATACTGCCGGCAGTCAAGCAAGAATCCTAGGGGCTCTATCAACGTGTAATAGCGACATGCCAGGTCACCTAAAGCAGTACACAATGATAAAGATAAACCAGATAGCATACTATCATCTCGAGTAAGACTGTCCTACCGGGATAGGTCCTCCCTCAATCATTGCAACCACGTGCCTGTGATCCAATAATTGACTCTGAGGGCACTATCTCCAACACAATCGACGGTCACAACCACGCAAACAATAATAATATACAACGCCAAAGGGCGAGGCTCAAACCCAAAAAGAAACTCAAAACAGCCAGAAAACCGTAATACTACAAGCGCGACTCTAAGGTCGAAATAATACAAAACTGTTTTCTAAGTCTGAAACTATATACAAGTTTATTGGTTGATGGAATTACTAGATACAATGAATAATACAGGAGCAATGGCGGTTCTGATACAAAAGAACCCACCTACCAACGCAAGTCACCCATATGGAAGCAGTGTGCCAGAAATGCCGCTATGGAATCTGTACGGCAAAAACCTGCAAGGACTGTGGCATAACGGGGGTGAGTTGCCAACTCGTGAATAGAAAATATCTACAAGCAGAGATCGAATGCATGACCCATCCTAGGTCAATACGATCAGATATACATATAAACCTCAATATGAATAAGTCTGAAACATGCTAGACTGGCACTGTAATCCCTATACATGAGTGCAGTGTCAAGTACTCGTGCCAGTGCTTCAGGTAATAGCATATCATAAATGTGAGGTACAATCAATGAAATCAATCTGCATGTACGTGGATCCCGTCCACTCGTCACCCAATGACAATAACCATCATGCATGTAAATATCATCAGCATATGCATGGAAATATGAAGATATAAACCACCTGTGTTCCTCGCGACACGTCAAAATCATGGAACCGGAGTGCCCAGCATCGGCACTCGAAACATCATGAAAACTGTGCCCAGCATCGGCACGTAAATCCTCATATATCGGGCTCCATCAGTCCGGATCGGCCCACAGGCTCTGTCTGCGGTATCGGCCCTCGGCCCCGGCAGTACGCCTATATCCATCTATCGACTCTGGTCGGTATCCTCCGGATAACCGCCAGGTCCAACAAAATCACCGGTAGGTACTCGCCACCCTGCCAGGCTCATCGTCTACTCCATGAAAAACATTTCTTGCCCCGGGGAACCATACCGGGTCCACCATGTCCCCGCAATTGGCCTCATCCCCCTCCTCGAATCGGGCTTCACATGTCGCTCTCAGCACCGAGAAAACACATGGTGGACGCACTGAAATATCATATCAAGGGTAACCGGGTTTTCAAAACAATTACATATCCTCTTTGAAAACACCCACGGTTCCCAAAAACCAGAAATATCATGGAAACAGCATATCTCAATGCGTATAATCAGAAAGCGACATGTATGCAACATATAGCAGGAAAGTAAGAATATCAATATGTCATGCAAGGGTCATATCCTGAATGCAACAGTACTATAGTGTAGTGACATGACAATTATCGATGATGAAGTGTGTGAGCCGGCAACAGTGTATGTGGAACATACGCTTCATCGATAATGGTGCTGGTGTCCTAGCAGCATGACTGAATTATATCAACAATACAAGCAATGCAATGCAAAAAGCATGAATGTGCGGAATCGAGTAGTCAACGCAACAGTAGAGAACCTGCCTCAATAGCTATATCATGCAACCTTGCCTTTTGAAATAAGACGAATCAGGGCTTTTGGTAAAATAAGGGCTACGGTGTTTTAAGAAAAGATGCGCCTTTTTAAATATCCGTATAAACCATTTTGCTTGTCTTTAAAATATCCCCGATTCGTTAGTTTTGAAATAGGTATGACTCGGGTCTAGTCTAACGCCTACTATGCGAACTACGAACCCACAGTCAAGTCAAAAGAGAGGGGTATGGAAACCACCTAAATATGAGTCGATATCACACTATCTCATCACATGACATGTATCACTACCATCATATCACATCTCCAATACGAACTCTTTCATGTCGCCAAATCTCACAGCCTCAATCGAATCTCATCGACTCATCTCAATTCCACGTATCATCCTCAAAACCCGTATATAAACACATAGTCCCATACCCATGTGTAGATATACACCATCATATGCGCACAGATATATGAAAGAATGTATGCAAGTATGTGTGTATGTGTGAGTGTGGGTGCAACCACTACTCTAGGGTTTCGCACTATACTCAACCAATACATCCTTATCACCAATAATCCATTATTACCATCAATAATCCTAAACAACACATAATAAATATATGTGTGTATACGTATTCGTATACATCACCACGGACTGCGGGGGTGCTATACGCCATCCACCCGACTTCTCCCCGTAGATATAAATCTACTCACCTTGCTTCTCATGTGTCGGTGCCGATGTCGCCATCTTCATCTTCTTTGCCTCAACATCTCGTAGTGTACCTACAAGTATATCACAATGCTAAAGCACATGAAAATCACATCGTAAACCAAAATAGCACACGCTACCCGCATAGATAAAAACCTATCGACTCGCATGTAAACACAATCAAAATCCACTTGTCGTTGACGTCCTAACGCCACCCGACAGGAATGAATCACAAAACACTAAAATCCATGCTAAATCAAGTCGTAAACCATGCACCAACATAGGAAAATCAACCCAGATTTCACCCTAGATGGAATCAGTCAAAACTAGAAGTACCCAGGGTCAATACTAGAGGAAATAGGGGCATGCACGCAAAACGAGGCAGATCCACCCTGCTCTGGCCGCAAATTGCGGCCAGAATGGGATAATTGGCGGCCTCAAAGTGGAGTTGGGGGCTAGGGTTTGGGGTGGTGGTTCATTGGTGCCTGCACATCTCACTGTCAACTCAGTTTTATTTTAGGGGTCTCGGGGTGATAGCAGATTCCACAAAACACTTCCAGATTTACAGTTTTCCCCCGATATCGATTCCGTAATTCCGTATTCTGGTTTCAAGTTCAGGTTTGGGTTCAAATTAGCATCACACAAGGGATTCTAAGGTCACCACGATCCTCAATTTCATCTTAAGTTTCAGTTTTACCCTAAACCCTAACTTGAATTCTCCAAAGTCCACAAACAACACAATATCGATATGAAACTAGAATAGATGTACAAGAAATTGAAATACTACTCTAATAGATGCAGAAATTACCTCCTTTGGCAACTCAAGAAAATTCTTGAGTTGCTCAAAGTCCTCCAAATCCAATCTTGCTAGGTTCAATGTGAAGCTAGTGAGCTTGGGAGTAAGTTTTGTGAAGTGGGAATAGGTTTTGGCTTTGTTTTCATGATGGATCTAGGGTTTTAGTGAAGAGGGTGAGAGAGGGAGAGAGAGCAGCAGCAGCTCATGGGAGAGGGAGAGGAAATGAGAGTGAAGAAATGATGGGAGCATGGCTTCAAAAGAGAAAAGTTGACCTATACCTACCCTCTCTCTCTCATCATCATTCCATTTCCTTTTTCCCTTTTTTTCTAAACTCTTCTCACTTGAATAGTGAACCCAAAAGAAATCCATGGCAAAAGAAATGTAACACAAGTATAACAAGTGTGGAAAATGATATGTGCACATTTTTGCACAAAAATGCTAAAAATCCAATTAGCGATTATTAATCGCGATTAGCACTAAATTAGCATATAACTAATCTTAAAAACTTTAAAATGGCATAATTCCATAAAATACCTTATTTTAGAATTTTCCGTAATTTTTCCCCATTTATTTGTATTTAATTATACCAGAATATTAAAATATTCATTAAAATAATATTAAATTATAAAATTTCCCAAAAATCATATTTTATTATTTTGAAGACGTTACAATCTACCCCCTTAAAGAAATTCGGTCCCCGAATTTAAATTTAAAACCCCCAAATGCTAAAATATTTCAATACAAATTCCAAGTCATCGGGGCTCCGAAATCATCTATACATAAAACATCATAGCGCAATGCATGCGCAAAAGTACTGAGCAGATAACTCAAAAGCAACACTCCATCAAGCGTCCCGCAATCATCGGAGTCATGGTAAAGACACAAATGTCAAATCCAATACAAAATCAATATGATATAAATCAGAACTATACATGTAGACATCAAATCTATACATGTGAATAGCTGATGTAGATGCATGCCAAATCTTTTTAAGTCGTTGTGCGATGCGCGTAACACGGCACAGTGGCGGATGTTTTTCACAAGAAAATAACTATATACGTATATATATATATTCTTTGTTTAATAAGTACGTTCCGCCGTTTTGAAACAATTTACAAGGGTTTCCTCGTTTTTAAACGTTTCGTGTCATATCGGACACGTAGGTATATATATATATATCGAGACCATAGCTCGCTCTTGGAAATCCCTTCGAACTATCAATGCATGCAAAATATATCCAGGTACTGTCCTCTGACTAGTCCTGCTCAGTATGAAAACAAATATCCAATATCATAAAAATGTACTGCTCCAAAGGAATAAATCCCAAAAATGGACATAACACCACCCTGTGCGTCTGGTGCCACGGAAATCAAAATCCATATATGTGCCATACAGGTGCACAAAACAACACCTAGGTGCAACAGATGTGCACGAAGCATCCGTCATAGGCAACGTGTGTGCCTGACAGCCCAAACATGTGCATCTGTCATGCACGAAGAATCTCGATTTAGTGCATCTGGTGTGCACCAAAATCGTATCTCAAAACATGCGCCCAACATGCGCGAAAATCCAAATCGGTGCATCCATCGTGCACGAATGAAAATCTAAACCCTGCGCACTCAACATGCACGGAATCACAAAATCCAATAGCAATGCCGAATATGCGTAAGTCCAGTCAAAAGCACGGAGTGCAAGAATCCACATCAATATCACAATCAAAATCTACATACCGAAAGGCATCAAATCGAAGTCAGGTGCAATCGAAATGCACAAAATATAAATCTGGTGCAACAAAGGCATGAAATATAAATCTGGTGCGATAAACGCAAGAAACATAAAACTGGTGCGACAAACGCACGAAGTATAGAACTGGTGCATCCCATGCACAAATACCAGCAATAACTCAAATGCGTAAGCAGCAACACCAAGTGTACCCAGATATAAATAAAATCATAAACGTGTGCAACTGCGTGCACAAAACACATATCAATGCACTACAAGCACATATAAGCTATACCGAGTGCAAAATCAAAACACTAAAAGTACATGAAACTATGTTGGAAGCATAAATCAAATCACCGGCATAAAATAGGCATGAAATCGCAATCAACACCTCAAGAGTAATAACTATGTGCAAGGTATAAATACCCAGTAAGTGCAACCATGGTGCACAAAATCAAATATCATGAAACTCAGTCATCAAGACTAAATCATGCGAATAGATTGCCCAAAATACCGAAATCCAAAGCAACGGATACGTGATAATCAAATCACAAAATCACAAATCATAAATACTATCGTCGGTATATCCTTCTTCAGGGTCGAGAAGGTACCGAAACATCCGATGCTAACGGCGCAAGATATCTACTTGCCTCTTGCTCGCGGCTGGCGTCCTCTGCCTCTGGTTCCTGATCTTTCCTGTAGATTACCAATCTCGCAATCCATCGGCTCATCGGCCCGGTCAGGTGTGCTGACAGGAACGATTCCGTTCTTGCACTTTCCTGGTCATCTCTCGGTCAATCCTCATGACCGCTCGTAAAGCAGCACATCTCTGGCGCCGACCTCTGGTCCTCTGAATACCCATCACACATCCGATCCTGGGTGCAACTCTTATTGCAGCAGTGTACTGGAAGGAATCCTACTCAAGGTCTCTTCTGATCTTGCCTAAGCCAAACTGTAAGGAGGCTGGTACTCTGGCGTAATCTTTCCTCGCTTTCTGAACATCTGCACCCTTAGTACAACATCTCCTCGGAAGCTGGTCGCATCCCTGCGCCTCTGTATGCATGTCCGGCCTTTAATCTTAACGGGGTGTAGTAACAGCTCGTCTGCCTTCGCACGAACTTCTTGTCCCGCTTGTCTGTATCATCGACCATTCGACGTCGCGTCTTTATCTGCGCACTGCAATGTCCCCGGCTACGGTCCATCCGAAGTCTCTAACACGGACTCGAAATCACGAACTCGGTATCTTCACCACTCAGTAGAAGATATCTAGCCGAACACGTCCTCAGCGTGCATATCGCATCTCTGATGTCAGCGGAGTGAAACGTCATCTCGTCGAAATCTCGTGCAAACTCTTTACTCCACCTTGCTCCAATATCGACTGATTCGGACTCACCTCATCGTGGCTACACAGACTGCACTCCAACGGCTACGCTCGTATCTGGAGTCTCCCAAGCAGTGTCCCATCACATGATATCCGAATGATGTCGAATCGTCCGATCGGCTCGTCAGAACCTCACAATCCCCCAAGAGCTCAACATCTCGGGTACAGTTTAATAGTATCGAGTACATACCACAGCATCAGTGGTCCAGCCGTAGAAGGGCAAACCCAAGCCTCACTAATGGCGCCGAGGAACTGCCGCAAACCCTAAGGTTCAAAGGCTTTCACACGGTCATTAAGTCGAGTTAGGGTTTCATTCTTCTAGAGGGTCCATAGAATCGCTTGCATGTCTTTCCGAATACTTTAAACTTGGAAAATGGGTTCCTGACATTCGATCGTCTCAATCGACTCTCAACGAACCTGCGTGAAGTCGTCTCTAGCTGGAATCAATCTACCTGATGACCTCGCATCGGGGTAAGCGAACGAACCACATGTCCTAGTCATTCATCCTCGGTGACTAGCGACTCACCGTCATATATCTAAGTATATGCTCATGCTGCAGTAGCTCCAATCATCTGGGCGATATCTCATCATTCGCAGCAGCAACTGGCTCATTCGTCTATACGCTAAACAGCGCCTCAATCATCCTGAATAAGCGATATATCAACAGTCATCACATCCTGGCTGGCCTCTATCAGTGGCTCAATCCTCTGGTACCGATCAGCACAACCGGAAAATCTCGCAACAGCGATCTGTCAAACGCTCAAAGTGCGGAAACACAAAATACGAAGTCTCAATGCAACCGTATGTCTCTGGAATCACGCCCCGGTCAGCCCTCGTCCCCGACGAGCTCATGCTGACACAACTCGAGCCGTAGCTCACTCTGCCCGTGCAATCGCGGCAGCAAAACCATAACCAGTATCGATGAAGATAGATCATAGGAAGGAATATAACACGGTGCAAGGAAATGTACAACCTAAGGTTTCTTAAGCGGAGTGGCGTGTCGTAAGTATGCCGTGGAACATACCCACGGTACGCCACTCTACTTTAGTCACCTATTCCATCAAACAAGGGTCATCCTACACGACGAAAGTTCGGGTTTAATACCCCCTCGACGAAGTCTAAGTTCCGTAAGGTCAAGCCTAAGTTCCGTATATAAATAACGCCCTAGGCTCCACATAGTCAAACTCAGACTCGAACCAAGGTCAACCTAGCGCTTTGATACCAACTTTGTCACGACCCGAAAGAGCACGTGACTGGCCCTTGAACCATATGAAGTCTATAGGACCACATCTGATCCAAGTAAACCAAAAGCCCAGCAATCTAAAACCATTTAAAGAGTAAATAAGGAAAACTGTTTTTGAAAAGTAAGGAAATCATGTTTCGAAAATCAAAGTTTTTAAATAACTAAGCCGAATGTGTATTTTTAAAATGTGTAACCTTTCCTGAAAATTTCGGCAGAGTTTCCTTTGTAAAAACTGGCCACGAACGGGATACAACAAGAATAATATAAGAAATGATAAAAGGCATCCCCAAGCGGGAGCTAGCTCTTCGTCAATCGACGGTCACAACCACGCAAACAATAATAATATACAATGCCAAAGGGCGAGGCTCAAACCCAAAAAGAAACTCAAAACAGCCAGAAAACCGTAATACTACAAGCGCGACTCTAAGGTCGAAATAATACAAAACTGTTTTTGATTGTTTGAGATTCTGCGTGCTTGCGCTTTCTAAAAGATAGATCAAAAATATTTGTAACCGCAATCAAGAACGGCGTCGCTTTGCAGCTAGCCGGTGAGTACGGGTCGGTCCACAGGGATGTTGTGAATCTCCTAGTCGCGCTAACGAGTTAATTCCGAAGGGTGTTCGGATTAATTATTAAATCTAAAAACCTAATTAATCTATACTAATTATCTAGATCTATTCTTGCTAGGGCTAGGTTTAGGGATGGTTTGGAAATGCAAGTAAACCTCAACGCTTTCTATACCCGAATGAAGATCTGTGAGGAGTTATGGTAATTATCAATAAAGGGGATTAGATCCGTTCGGGAAGGTGTTCCTTCCTCTAGGTTCTTGTCTTTCCTTTAGAGATCCTTACCCTAACCTCCATGGAAAACATCACACCCGGGCCTTTATACTACGGTATCACCGCTACCTCGAGGGATAGAGTGCCGCAGGGAGCGGTATGTGCATGTATGCATGGAGTCCTATTGTAAATATTTGGTGGGTAAGAAAGGGATGAGAGATCTCATCTCTCAAAATCCTTCCCCAAAGCTAACTTTAAACAAGTTCCTAAGGCATGAAATTAAATCTACCTAGGGCAAGGAATTTAAATCTACACTAAGGCAAGAAATTAAATTACTTGCAGATGGATCCCTCCAATCATCCATGCAGGGTTGTCAGATCTGAATTTCTGAATGGAGAAGAAACACCGATGCTCTCCAAAAGATTTCTAATTTTTATTCATTAAAGGGAGGCATAAGAAATTACAATGAGTAGAGTTCCTATTTATAGAGAATAGGAAACCCTAGGTTACAATTGATTTGCATGTCTACATTTACCAAAATATCCTTAGGAAGACCTAGTCAAAGTAGACTTCAAGCTTTGGTAAAATTTTATGTCTCTTTAAAAGAAAGTATTGGGCCTTGGATCTTTGGGCTTCCTTATTATTTGGTTCTTTATTAAAATAGCTTCTATGTTTCTTCCAGATCTCCAGTGAATAATTGCGGTGGACTTTTAACCGTTCGCTTTGTAATCTTGGACCTTGCATTGCCTTGTACTTTGTGAATTTTATCTTTGATATAGGCTTGATCAAGAGTCTTCTATTTGTTGGTCAAAGTCCACTTTTTCATCGTCTTTACATCGTTTTCACTGTTTTCTGTCTAAGAACCTGTAACCTGTAACATGTAGCAGACATGGGTCAAAAGCAACTGTTTTTATTGTAAAATGCATAAGAATGGGGAATATAAAATACAATATTATGGTGTGAACAAATACCCCCAAACTTATCTTTTGCTCGTCCTCGAGCAAACTTATTTTTATTCACTACAAAAAACCTAACCGCACTTTCGCAGGGAAACGCGATTGCACTGAGCACGTGCAACAAGCCGTTAAACCTCTAGGTGTCCCTAGTAGGAGGAGTGTTGTCTCCTGAGGGTTTTCAGCGGATACTACCCACAAAATCCTATCAACTCGGCCCATTGACTTTTGTTCTTCAATTAGGTTTTCTAACAAAGAATTCTATCATCGTCGACCCGCAAATTATCCACCCATATCCTTCACACTTCCTCATTATTTAACTTAAGATTATATATGTTATGTAGAATTACTTAGCTTTCGGCATTTCTTAAGTTTTCCTTCTAGGGTTACATCTCCACTTAGGAATTTTTATCAACTCTACTAAAGATACAAGTTCTATTCTTCATTCCTTTCTCTTATCTAAACTCTAATCACATATCCCCACGTGTGTGTAAAAATCACCCCTACACTTGGAAATTCAAATCAAGCAATCGTACTCCCGTCCATTGTCCAAAGCACTTTTGAAATTTTCGCTTTCACATCCTTCATGCGACTGTTAATACTTCTTGAGGTACCAACAACCGATTACAAGATGCGTTGGCACTTTTAAGGCGTACTTCCTAGTTTTGCAACACCCAAGGCTTTTAGCAGTGGCTCCCAAACCAGTTGGTCTAAGGCACTAGGTGATGAAGCACCCTCGCTAAATATTTTTCTATTTTTTACAGCCTTAAGTAATCACAAAAACCAGTGTCCATTTTTTTCTTTATCCACTTTTTTTTGTTCTTTTTCATTGTGCTAAGGACGTTTAGACAAGAGTATTTCAAGGTCTCTTCTACTAATCCAAGTTTCAAGGTGCGTGTTTGTGCATTTTGTAGGGTACATGTTTTCAGAATCTAGACTTAAGCTAGGAACTATTTTTCAAACTTATACTCTAATAAGAACATCAATACTCTTCCCTTGTTTAGACTTAGCCCAAGAAGTGAACCCAAAATTTGCCTATTTCTAAATAACCTACAAGGCATATACTTTCTACCGTTAAACTTTAAGGAAGGTTATTTTTAGGGTTTTTAATTCACTAAGTCTAAGATCTAGTTGTTCCTAGCCAGTTAACCTATTTGTCAAACTCTAGTCAATTAGCCAAAATTGAATACAATAATTTTTATAATTTTTGAAATTTTTCAATTTTTATGGATTTTTCAAATAAGTATGCAAATGCCAAAATATGTACAAATGAATGCGAAGGAAGAAGACGTACCGAGCATACCCCCAAACTTGAACTTGACGGTGTCCTCACTGTCATGCTAAACCAAGAGGGTCAAAATACCGGCACTCCCCTGTTTATTTATTTATAATTTTTTTTTTTATATTTTTAATGTTTTGAAATTTTTTTTTTTTTATAGAAAAAGAAAACAAAAATAAATATATACATATATACAAAGGTTCCCCCCAAACTTAAGCTTGGCCTTACACAAGCCAAAGGTTAGCACCAACCATTCAAAAATCTTATCATGGTAATGGTAGAGTTGGTGCAAGAATGGGATGGAAAGAAAAGATATGAAAAGCACGCGAGACCGTGTGGAAAGAAGAATGGTAGAATATGGTCTCGGTGGGGGAGAAGAAAGACGGAAAGAAGAAGGAAGTGGAGTGCGATCTTGAGGGTGTAAATTGAGTGAATAAATTAGCGCAATTTGTGATGACCGATGTGTTAAAAGCGATTGCGCTAACCTACCAACTCGTCGGGAAATGGGGTCAAATCCCTCAAGATTCGCAAGAAAACATGGGTACGCCGAACTTGGTATAGGAGATGAAAGCGTAACGGTCGTTTGTTCGGTCGGAACAATGGGAGAGACGAAAGGGAGTGAATTAGGGCTGGTCTCATTCTCACCGTAGTAAACTGTGTCGAACTGGAAAGATTCCATCAATGGTTCGAAACGACTGTAAGCAACCGAGTCTGATGGATTAACTAACTCATCTGAAAATGCAAAGGACTCAAACTCGGGCGGTGAGACTTCAACATCGTCCGAAAAAGTGAAACACTTGTAAGTGTCATCGGCTGTGAGAACTGTGTCAGATTCGAAGGAAAAGTTTTCAAGCTCACAGTCGTCAAGTGTGAAATGAGGCGTGGTCGGAACGATGGAAGAGAGGGAGGGTGATTTAGGTAAAGGTTCAAGAGGATGAATTGGAAAATCCGACACATCAAAGAAGAATGGTTCGACCTCAATATGATCCTCACCACTCTCCTCAATATTATCCTCATAATTCTCCTTATCCATGCCATTATCATCAAAATCAAGACGCATATGAGATTCGGGAGAAACATTTAATAACTCGGGATGATGATTTGAACATAAAACTTCAATTAAATCAACAGGTTCATCATCCGAAATATTCCCGGCGTCTATATCCTCAATCAAGTGAAAGTCAATTTCTTTAGACACCTCCTCAAAAGCATGGATGTTTATCAATGTAGGTTCTAGAGTGGAAGTGTAAAGATCGAAAGGATTAGGTGCGGTTTCACTCGAAAGGGGTTCCTCACAATCTGGCAAATCAAACACTACAAATTCGCTCAACTCATCTTTATTTTCAACAGGTGAACTATTTAGGGCAATCGATGGAAAACAGGAGTTGTGGGCTTCAATTGGGTAAGGGTAGGTTTGATTTGAAAATCCTCTCTCATTCTCACTCTGTCCAACTGCCGCCTCATACACTGAAAAATTTGGAGCTAGCGGGACACTAGCTACCGGTTCACTAGGTTGCATAAGGGTGGCCATGGACGCTTCCACATTCCTAACCATTTTGTTTGTTGCTGCGATATACGCCTCCAACGCCTCTTCCAAACTAGACTTAGGTGGTGAGGGGGTTTCAGTAAAAGATTCAAAATTGGTTGGATATGTGAAACTCCCTAATGGCTGTGTCGAAACAGTGTCTAGTGAAGGTGGGAAGGTTGGGTATGACTGGTAGGAAGTGGGTGGTTGGGTAGGGGTAGGGTCAACATATGGATAAAAAGGTGAATAATCGTGCGGATCCCTAGAACTAGATGAGTAGAGAGGGGTGAAAGATCGACTGCGAGATTGAGCAATATGCTCAGCAATGGACATCGGCCTAGGAGTTACAGCAGGACTTGGAAAAGTGGTGTCAACATATGTAGGTGGTAAAGGTTGACTAGGTTGACACAAAGTGGGTTGAAAAGTCAAACTGTTTTCCTAGACTCCTCTATGTGATCTTTCAAAGATTTTTTAGGCATGGAAGGATCGTCTTTAAATTGACCGAACTAATTGCCGAACGACGCAAAATTAGGTTCAGGATACCAAAGTTCGGCAAGTGATTTATTATGTGGGGTACCCATGTTAGAAGAAAGGATGAAAGAAAGAAAGTTGGGTGATGGTGCAAGGATTTATTTGCGGCAAAAGTTTGCAAGTTCTTGTAACAAAAATTTTCCTTTTCTTTTTCTTTATTTGAAAATTGTTGCAAAAAGATTTTTAATTAAAGATATGCAACCGAAAATATATTACCTGCAATCAGTTATTATCTTAAGCATATCACAAGAATCTTTATTTGGAAAAAATTGTTGCAAAAAGATATTTGAGAAAAGATATGCAACAAAAAAAATATTTCTTGCAATCAATTTAGTTCAAGCGGGGCCCAAAAATCCTGCACAAGATCGTTATTTGGAACGGGAAATATTTTTATAGCGCACAAAATCCTGCAGGAATTTTCAGAAAAGATATTTCAAAATGTACAGAGAAAAAACAGAGGAGACTTACAGTGCAATTTCAAGAGCTAAAGTCACCAAGATGGCGCGTTTCCGCGGTCTTAGGCCACCTCCCGCGGCGTTTCCGCGGTCGGTTAGCTGGCTTGAGTCCCAAGATTTTTTCTGACGCTCTGATCTTACAAGACCGCGGCGGATCCGCGGTCTAAAGAGGGTTAGCACGGCGGAAGGGCGGCGCAATGGAGGGCTCGGGTTTCAGAAAAAATTCTGCTGCTCTGATTTTGAATTCTCCTTCTGTTTTGATATTTGGTTTTCTGTTTCTCTTTCTGTAGATTTCCAGATCCGAGTTTGTTCCTGCAAAAATTTAAACAACAAAGTATCCCTTCCAAAAATAACAAAATATATATTTTTAATATTTTTATGATTTTTTCAGATTTTTATGATTTTTTAAATTTTAAGATTAACCCGAAATTGCGAAAAGAAAATTCTACGCCATCCCCGGCAACGGCGCCATTTGATTGGTTGAGATTCAGCGTGCTTGCGCTTTCTAAAAGAGAGATCAAAAATATTTGTAACCGCAATCAAGAACGGCGTCGCTTTGCAGCTAGCCGGTGAGTACGGGTCGGTCCACAGGGATGTTGAGAATCTCCTAGTCGCGCTAACGAGTTAATTCCGAAGGGTGTTCGGATTAATTATTAAATCTAAAAACCTAATTAATCTATACTAATTATCTAGATCTATTCTTGCTAGGGCTAGGTTTAGGGATGGTTTGGAAATGCAAGTAAACCTCAACGCTTTCTATACCCGAATGAAGATCTGTGAGGAGTTATGGTAATTATCAATAAAGGGGATTAGATCCGTTCGGAAAGGTGTTCCTTCCTCTAGGTTCTTGTCCTTCCTTTAGAGATCCTTACCCTAACCTTCATAGAAAACATCACACCCGGGCCTTTATACTACGGTATCACCGCTACCTCGAGGGATAGAGTGCCGCAGGGAGCGGTATGTGCATGGAGTCCTATTGTAAATATTTGGTTGGTAAGAAAGGGATGAGAGATCTCATCTCTCAAAATCCTTCCCCAAAGCTAACTTTAAACAAGTTCCTAAGGCATGAAATTAAATCTACCTAGGGCAAGGAATTTAAATCTACACTAAGGCAAGAAATTAAATTACTTACAGATGGATCCCTCCAATCATCCATGCAGGGTTGTCAGATCTGAATTTCTGAATGGAGAAGAAACACCGATGCTCTCCAAAAGATTTCTAATTTTTATTCATTAAAGGGAGGCATAAGAAATTACAATGAGTAGAGTTCCTATTTATAGAGAATAGGAAACCCTAGGTTACAATTGATTTGCATGTCTACATTTACCAAAATATCCTTAGGAAGACCTAGTCAAAGTAGACTTCAAGCTTTGGTAAAATTTTATGTCTCTTTAAAAGAAAGTATTGGGCCTTGGATCTTTGGGCTTCCTTATTATTTGGTTCTTTATTAAAATAGCTTCTATGTTTCTTCCAGATCTCCAGTGAATAATTGCGGTGGACTTTTAACCGTTCGCTTTGTAATCTTGGACCTTGCATTGCCTTGTACTTTGTGAATTTTATCTTTGATATAGGCTTGATCAAGAGTCTTCTATTTGTTGGTCAAAGTCCACTTTTTCATCGTCTTTACATCGTTTTCACTGTTTTCTGTCTAAGAACCTGTAACCTGTAACATGTAGCAGACATGGGTCAAAAGCACCTGTTTTTATTGTAAAATACATAAGAATGGGGAATATAAAATACAATATTATGGTGTGAACAGTTTTCTAAGTCTGAAACAATATACAAGTTTATTGGTTGATGGAATTACTAGATACAATGAATAATACAGGAGCAATGGCGGTTCTGATACAAAAGAACCCACCTACCAACGCAAGTCACCCATATAGAAGCAGTGTGCCAGAAATGCCGCTATGGAATCTGTACGGCAAAAACCTGCAAGGACTGTGGCATAATGGGGGTGAGTTGCCAACTCGTGAATAGAAAATATGTACAAGCAGAGATCGAATGCATGACCCATCCTAGGTCAATACGATCAGATATACATATAAACCTCAATATGAATAAGTCTGAAACATGCTAGACTGGCACTGTAATCCCTATACATGAGTGCAGTGTCGAGTACTCGTGCCAGTGCTTCAGGTAATAGCATATCATAAATGTGAGGTACAATCAATGAAATCAATCTGCATGTACGTGGATCCCGTCCACTCGTCACCCAATGACAATAACCATCATGCATGTAAATATCATCAGCATATGCATGGAAATATGAAGATATAAACCACCTGTGTTCCTCGCGACACGTCAAAATCATGGAACCGGAGTGCCCAGCATCGGCACTCGAAACATCATGAAAACTGTGCCCAGCATCGGCACGTAAATCCTCATATATCGGGCTCCGTCAGTCCGGATCGGCCCACAGGCTCTGTCTGCGGTATCGGCCCTCGGCCCCGGCAGTACGCCTATATCCATCTATCGACTCTGGTCGGTATCCTCCGGATAACCGCCAGGTCCAACAAAATCACCGGTAGGTACTCGCCACCCTGCCAGGCTCATCGTCTACTCCATGAAAAACATTTCTTGCCCCGGGGAACCATACCGGGTCCACCATGTCCCCGCAATCGGCCTCATCCCCCTCCTCGAATCGGGCTTCACATGTCGCTCTCAGCACCGAGAAAACACATGGTGGACGCACTGAAATATCATATCAAGGGTAACCGGGTTTTCAAAACAATTACATATCCTCTTTGAAAACACCCACGGTTCCCAAAAACCAGAAATATCATGGAAACAGCATATCTCAATGCGTATAATCAGAAAGCGACATGTATGCGACATATAGCAGGAAAGTAAGAATATCAATATGTCATGCAAGGGTCATATCCTGAATGCAACAGTACTATAGTGTAGTGACATGACAATTATCGATGATGAAGTGTGTGAGCCGGCAACAGTGTATGTGGAACATATGCTTCATCGATAATGGTGCTGGTGTCCTAGCAGCATGACTGAATTATATCAACAATACAAGCAATGCAATGCAAAAAGCATGAATGTGCGGAATCGAGTAGTCAACGCAACAGTAGAGAACCTGCCTCAATAGCTATATCATGCAACCTTGCCTTTTGAAATAAGACGAATCAGGGCTTTTGGTAAAATAAGGGCTACGGTGTTTTAAGAAAAGATGCGCCTTTTTAAATATCCGTATAAACCATTTTGCTTGTCTTTAAAATATCCCCGATTCGTTAGTTTTGAAATAGGTATGACTCGGGTCTAGTCTAACGCCTACTATGCGAACTACGAACCCACAGTCAAGTCAAAAGAGAGGGGTATGGAAACCACCTAAATCTGAGTCGATATCACACTATCTCATCACATGACATGTATCACTACCATCATATCACATCTCCAATACGAACTCTTTCATGTCGCCAAATCTCACGGCCTCAATCGAATCTCATCGACTCATCTCAATTCCACGTATCATCCTCAAAACCCGTATATAAACACATAGTCCCATACCCATGTGTAGATATACACCATCATATGCGCACAGATATATGAAAGAATGTATGCAAGTATGTGTGTATGTGTGAGTGTGGGTGCAACCACTACTCTAGGGTTTCGCACTATACTCAACCAATACATCCTTATCACCAATAATCCATTATTACCATCAATAATCCTAAACAACACATAATAAATATATGTGTGTATACGTATTCGTATACATCACCACGGACTGCGGGGGTGCTATACGCCATCCACCCGACTTCTCCCCGTAGATATAAATCTACTCACCTTGCTTCTCATGTGTCGGTGCCGATGTCGCCATCTTCATCTTCTTTGCCTCAACATCTCGTAGTGTACCTACAAGTATATCACAATGCTAAAGCACATGAAAATCACATCGTAAACCAAAATAGCACACGCTACCCGCATAGGTAAAAACCTATCGACTCGCATGTAAACACAATCAAAATCCACTTGTCGTTGACGTCCTAACGCCACCCGACAGGAATGAATCACAAAACACTAAAATCCATGCTAAATCAAGTCGTAAACCATGCACCAACATAGGAAAATCAACCCAGATTTCACCCTAGATGGAATCAGTCAAAACTAGAAGTACCCAGGGTCAATACTAGAGGAAATAGGGGCATGCACGCAAAACGAGGCAGATCCACCCTGCTCTGGCCGCAAATTGCGGCCAGAATGGGATAATTGGCGGCCTCAAAGTGGAGTTGGGGGCTAGGGTTTGGGGTGGTGGTTCATTGGTGCCTGCACATCTCACTGTCAACTCAGTTTTATTTTAGGGGTCTCGGGGTGATAGCAGATTCCACAAAACACTTCCAGATTTACAGTTTTCCCCCGATATCGATTCCGTAATTCCGTATTCTGGTTTCAAGTTCAGGTTTGGGTTCAAATTAGCATCACACAAGGGATTCTAAGGTCACCACGATCCTCAATTTCATCTTAAGTTTCAGTTTTACCCTAAACCCTAACTTGAATTCTCCAAAGTCCACAAACAACACAATATCGATATGAAACTAGAATAGATGTACAAGAAATTGAAATACTACTCTAATAGGTGCAGAAATTACCTCCTTTGGCAACTCAAGAAAATTCTTGAGTTGCTCAAAGTCCTCCAAATCCAATCTTGCTAGATTCAATGTGAAGCTAGTGAGCTTGGGAGTAAGTTTTGTGAAGTGGGAATGGGGTTTTGGCTTTGTTTTCATGATGGATCTAGGGTTTTAGTGAAGAGGGTGAGAGAGGGAGAGAGAGCAGCAGCAGCTCATGTGAGAGGGAGAGGAAATGAGAGTGAAGAAATGATGGGAGCATGGCTTCAAAAGAGAAAAGTTGACCTATACCTACCCTCTCTCTCTCATCATCATTCCATTTCCTTTTTCCCTTTTTTTCTAAACTCTTCTCACTTGAATAGTGAACCCAAAAGAAAGCCATGGCAAAAGAAATGTAACACAAGTGTAACAAGTGTGGAAAATGATATGTGCACATTTTTGCACAAAAATGCTAAAAATCTAATTAGCGATTCTTAATCGCGATTAGCACTAAATTAGCATATAACTAATCTTAAAAACTTTAAAATGGCATAATTCCATAAAATACCTTATTTTAGAATTTTCCGTAATTTTTCCCCATTTATTTGTATTTAATTATACCAGAATATTAAAATATTCATTAAAATAATATTAAATTATAAAATTTCCCAAAAATCATATTTTATTATTTTTAAGACGTTACAATCTACCCCCTTAAAGAAATTCGGTCCCCGAATTTAAATTTAAAACCCCCAAATGCTAAAATATTTCAATACAAATTCCAAGTCAACGGGGCTCCGAAATCATCTATACATAAAACATCATAGCGCAATGCATGCGCAAAAGTACTGAGCAGATAACTCAAAAGCAACACTCCATCAAGCGTCCCGCAATCATCGGAGTCATGGTAAAGATACAAATGTCAAATCCAATACAAAATCAATATGATATAAATCAGAACTATACATGTAGACATCCAATCTATACATGTGAATAGCTGATGTAGATGCATGCCAAATCTTTTTAAGTCGTTGTGCGATGCGCGTAACACGGCACAGTGGCGGATGTTTTTCACAAGAAAATAACTATATACGTATATATATATATATATATATATATATATATATATTCTTTGTTTAATAAGTACGTTCCGCCGTTTTGAAACAATTTAGAAGGGTTTCCTCGTTTTTAAACGTTTCGTGTCATATCGGACACGTAGGTATATATATATATCGAGACCATAGCTCGCTCTTGGAAATCCCTTCGAACTATCAATGCATGCAAAATATATCCAGGTACTGTCCTCTGACTAGTCCTGCTCAGTATGAAAACAAATATCCAATATCATAAAAATGTACTACTCCAAAGGAATAAATCCCAAAAATGCACATAACACCACCCTGTGCGTCTGGTGCGCACGGAAATCAAAATCCATATATGTGCCATACAGGTGCACAAAACAACACCTAGGTGCAACGGATGTGCACAAAGCATCCGTCATAGGCAACGTGTGTGCCTGACAGCCCAAACATGTGCATCTGACATGCACGAAGAATCTCGATTTAGTGCATCTGGTGTGCACCAAAATCGTATCTCAAAACATGCGCCCAACATGCGCGAAAATCCAAATCGGTGCATCCATCGTGCACGAATGAAAATCTAAACCCTGCGCACTCAACATGCACGGAATCACAAAATCCAATAGCAATGCCGAATATGCGTAAGTCCAGTCAAAAGCACGGAGTGCAAGAATCAACATCAATATCACAATCAAAATCGACATACCGAAAGGCATCAAATCGAAGTCAGGTGCAATCGAAATGCACAAAATATAAATCCGGTGCAACAAAGGCACGAAATATAAGGAAAAAAGGTTCTTAAATTAAGGAACTTCGCGAAAGCGTTGGAAAACCTCCCTCGAAGTACCAACACCAGCCTGGCCGAACGGTTAAGCAAGTATTGTACGGTGAGATTGATCCTGACTAATTCTTCCTTTTTGGTTTGAGGAGGGATTCGAGAGACAGTGGGAGCCATCCTGTTTAGACAAACTAAAAACCACTCTAAACTTGCAAGAACATCATGCTGAGTGTTTCTTCTCTCTCCCCTAATTGCAGCGACCAATCAACATGACTGGACTTAAGTTACCTCTAGATAAAAACATACTGACAGGGCCAAACTACAAAGATTGGCCAGGAATGTCAAAATGGCAATCACTTATGACAAGTTGGGGTATCTCCTTACCACCAAAGCTCCCCCTGTCCTAAGTGCCACCTCCAGCGTCGCGGATAAGCAAATCCGTAAGACTTGGGAGATTGATAGCGCGAAGGCCAAGTGCCTCGTACTTGCCTCTATGGACAACGAACATCAGAGGAGGCACGAGAATATGGACCTCGAATCCATATTTCTCCATACAAAAGAACTGTATGGAGAGCAATCTCGTATCGCAAGATACGAAGTGTCGAAGAAGTTATTTTCGGCAAGGTTGGCCATCGGATCATCGGTAGCGGAACACGTGCTTAAGATGATTGGCTTCATTGAGGAGCTCGCGGAACTTGGGACCACGTTAGAGAACGAGCTCTATACGGACTTGATTCTCCAGTCCCTTCCTTCCACTTACGCCCAGTTTATCCTGAACTTCAACTTACAAGAAAAAGAAGTTGAACTTTCAGAACTCCTCAACATGCTGAGGAGTGCAGAGGGCACCCTACAGAAAGGTAGGGAAACATCCAATTTGTTTGTAGGAGGATCTTCATCTTCTAGGTCCAAGGCGAAAGCCAAGGGAAAGAAGAAGAAAGCCTCCGCCAAACCAAGGGGCGGTGTTAGTAAAGTGGATACGAAGGGAAAAGCAAAAGCAACAAAAATAGCGGGGAAGCTTATAGGGAAGGAAGAGTGCTTTTTCTGTCATAAGAGTGGTCACTGAAAGAAAGATTGCAGGGCTTGGAAAGCCAGGACACAGGAACTGAAGCAAGTTGCGGCTTTAGCTTCAGGTGTGTATGTTATTGAAAACTGTCTGTCAATAAACTCTACTTCCTGGGTATTGGATACCGGATCAGGATCTCATATCTGTAATTCTTTGCAGGCGTTGAGAAACCGTAGGGTTTTGAAGGCAGGTGACATGACCCTCAAAGTTGCAAACGGAGCTAGCATGGATGCTAAGGCCGTGAGGGACTATCACCTGGGAATGTTAGATGGACATGTTTTGGTTTTGCGTAATTGCTATTTTGTACCGAACGCAACTTGTAATATCATTTCTGTATCTTTGATTTCTAAAGAAGGTTATGAATTTGCGTTTGTAAGTAATGTTGTAAACATTCACCTTAATCAAGTTTTGATTGGGTCAGGTACATTAAGCAATGGTATATACGTATTAAACCAACCACAGATTTTCAATGTCCAGAATACACACAAAAGAAAGTCTCCGGAAATAAATCAGACTTTCTTATGGCATTGTAGACTGGGTCACATCAATGAGAGAAGGTTGACGAAGTTACATACAGAAGGATATTTGAATCCGTTCGAATATCAATCGTATGCCACTTGTCAATCATGTCTCAAAGGAAAGATGACTAAGACTCCGTTCACTGGACACGGAGTAAGAGCGAGCGAGCTCTTGGGACTCGTACACAGCGACGTGTGCGGTCCAATGTCTACACATGCGCGAAGCGGTTATTCTTACTTCATTACTTTTATGGATGACTTTTCAAGGTACGGTTATGTCTTCTTAATGAAACATAAGTCCGAAGCCTTTGGAAAATTCCAGGAATATAAGAATGAAGTAGAAAAACAAACCGGCAAAAGTATCAAGATTCTAAGATCGGATCGAGGTGGTGAATACTTAAGTGCCGAGTTCCTGGACTATTTAAAAGAGAACGGAATTCTCTCTCAGCTTACTCCTCCATACATTCCGCAACATAACGGTGTATCGGAGAGACGGAACCGAACCCTATTGGATATGGTACGGTCCATGATGAGTAACGCTGAGTTACCGTGAACATTCTGGGGATATGCACTAGAATCAGCTGCATACCTTTTGAACCGAGTTCCAACTAAGACTGTGCCTACTACACCATATGAGATGTGGTGTGGGAAGAGACCCAATCTTAATCACATTAAGACATGGGGAAGTCCAGCTTTTGTCAAAAAGCAGCATGCGGACAAGCTCGAGGCACGCTCAGTAGAGTGCAAGTTTGTGGGATATCCAAAGAACTCCAAGGGATATCTCTTCTATTACGCAGAGGAACAGAAGATCATTGTTTCTCGTAATGCCCATTTTCTAGAACACCAGTTCTTTGAAAAGGAAACAAGTGGGAGCGAAATAGAACTGGAAGAAATTCCAGAACCACAGACTGTTACTGAAAGCTTAGTGGAACCAGAGGGTTCAAAAGAAAATGACATTCCTACGCCGCTCCGCAGAAGTAGTAGGCAGTCTCATCCGCCCGAGAGATACTACGGTTTTCTCATAGACGGGAATAGAGAGGATTGCATCATAGATTATGATGAGCCGACTAGCTTCCAGCTGGCCATTCAGAGCATTGACTCGGTAAAATGGTTGGATGCAATGCGGACCGAAATGGAGTCCATGTACACCAACAAAGTATGGACGTTGGACGTTGCTCCAGATGGGGTAAAACTCGTAGGATGTAAGTGGATCTTCAAAAGGAAGATTGGTGTAGATGGACAGGTTGAGACCTATAAAGCTAGACTAGTTGCAAAAGGTTTTCGTCAAAGACCTGGTTTGGACTATGACGGGACCTTTTCTCCAGTAGTTATGCTGAAATCCATTCGGATCCTTCTTGCCATTGCTGCCTTCCACGATTATGAGATTTGGCAGATGGACGTAAAGACCGCTTTTCTAAATGGAAATTTAGAGGAGTGTGTTTATATGGACCAGCCAGAGGGTTTCATTCAGAGTGGGAGCAGCGGAAAGGTGTGCAAGTTTCTTAAGTCCATCTATGGACTAAAGCAGGCATCGCGGAGTTGGAACATCTGTTTTGATGAGACGGTCAAGGAATTTGGCTTTATCAAAAATCCAGATGAGCCATGCATCTATAGTAGATTTGTAGCGAGAACTGTAGTATTCCTCGTTTTATACGTGGATGACATTCTCTTAATAGGAAATGACATTCCTATGCTACAATCTGTCAAGGGGTTCTTGTCACACAGGTTCTCCATGAAAGATCCGGGTGATGCCTCATACATTCTGGGGATCCGGATCTATCGTGACAGATCCAAGAGGCTATTAGGACTTTCACAGTCCAGGTACATCGACACCATACTGAAAAGATTCAGTATGGAAGATTCCAAGCGCGGTAATCTACCGGCTTGTCACGGGATCACCCTCTCCAAAGAGATGTCTCCCAAGACTGATTTGGAAAGGGATCGCATGTCTATTATACCCTACGCTTCTGCGGTGGGCTCTATAATGTATGCGATGTTGTGTACCAGACCAGATGTAGCTTATGCACTGAGTGTGGTAAGCCGGTATCAGTCAAACCCTGGGGAGAAACATTGGATAGCAGTAAAGAACATTCTCAAGTACCTGAGAAGGACTAAGGAGATGTTCTTGGTGTATGGCGGAAAAGACCTCCAGATCGAGGCCTTTGCTGACTCTAGCTTCCAGAGTGACAAGGATGATTCCAAGTCCATGTCGGGTTATGTCTTTACCCTCAATGGAGGGGCGGTGTGTTGGAAGAGTTCCAAACAGGAAACCGTTGCTGACTTGACGATGGAAGCGGAATATATCGCTGCTGCAGATGCCGCAAAAGAAGCTGTCTGGGTAAGGAAGTTCTTAACTGAACTTCAGGTGGTTCCGTCCATTGTTGATCCAATACCTCTGTATTGCGACAACAACGGGGATATAGCTTTAGCAAAGGAACCAAGGTCCCATCAAAAGTCCAGACACATCTTAAGGCGGTATCACCTGATCAGGGAGATCGTGGGTCGCCAGGAGATCGAGGTTCGGAGAGTTTCTACAGAAGACAACACTGCTGATCCACTCACAAAGGCCTTGCCCCAGACTCAGTTCGAGCGGCTGATCGAGATGATAGGTCTTCGATACGCCAGTACATGGCCTTAGTGCAAGTGGAAGATTGTTAGTGTATATGCCCTAGAGGCCACTACTGTATCATACAGGTTTGTATATTACTTAATGGAAGCTTGGGATATTCACAGTTGTATAAACAGTCTTGCTCAATATAGTAGTATGCTACTTGGTTTGTTTCTAATTCAATGTGTACGTGTGTTTATTTTAGTATATCACATATACACATTAGTGGAGCCCTTAGGATCTTTGCTTGATTACCAGCGTTGTGATGGCAGTCACACTAGTGGGGGCTGGGTAATCTATAAGCACATCCTTATGCAGGTCCCTAGTCGCAGGACTATCGAGACTGGGCATCGATACTCCGGAGTAGACTAGCGTATGCGCTTCTCATCCCAGTGTGGGAGATGGTCTGTCCCATAGCCATCAGTACGTCGTACTGGAGATAGTATGCGGGTGCTCGTTGGGTTACGAGTACACTGGACAGGACTCGTCGGGAACTGTTGGTTGGTACTATACCTATCGTCAGTTATCAGTTCCCAGGTGACATGAGTACAGCTTAGTCCGCTGACTTGACACTGTCACTTCGCCTCGAGTGTGTTCCCACTGCACTTTGATTACTACCCTACCACGGCTCAAAGGAGTCGTGCAAACAGGTAGTTTTTGGGTGCAGTCCCGAAGCACTTGGAGGCAGTGACGGTTAGACAGGATTCGTCTCTCCCGGTATTGGGGGTTGACATCGCGCTGTGTCTAGGAGAGCCATTACACGAGTAGTCCCTGGCCAGGGCAAGCGAGATATACTGGTAGGTTTCCAGTGTTATCTCAGGGTGTTCTGGGCTTCACTCCGACACGACTTGTACCGCTATTGGGGGACTGACGTTTACCGCCCCCTAGGCCCGCCATGCGATGTATCAGACGAACAGACCGGACTGTATAGAGATTGTCACAGTCAGACTCAGTAAGAGTTCAGATGGGTTTCACCTCGTCAGTCTTCTTGTCGACATCTACCTGGGGACCGTTACGCACAGCTAGTGCCGCTTGCGGTCTGTGGTTAAACCCACTGCCAGCGTAGTGTCGAGTGTTTAGAGTCCCACACAGAAAGCTATTCGCCTTTAGGCAAAAGAGTAGAGGTCGCATGGTTTTGCGACAGGTCGCATGGTTTTGCGACAGGGTTCGGTCACATCCGTGCACTTGTGCACGTACAGTGTCCGGACAGTTAACACTAGCGGGATTTGGTTTAAGCCAGATCCTAGTGTACGTTTTGGGGTTGGTTTTATCTCGTATGTATTCGTGTTCCTCAGAATGCGGATGCGGGTGTGTATGCACAGTTGACAGAGAGACAGAGGCAGAGTATTCTCATTGTGGTTGTTGACTGTTAACTGTTGACAGTTGACTGTTGACCATTGACTTTTGCTTAACCCTAATGAGAATAAGATATATGATTAACATTAATATTAATTAAGTATTATAATGACATGGTTGTTGAAGGGTTGACATTGTTGACTTGTTGACTTTGTTCTCCGGTTGACTAGGTTGGACTAGTTGACCATCATCATGACAATGGCTATCATTCCATGGCAAAGACTTTTGCTTGCTTGTTTATTTATGCAAAATGAGTGCATGAAATGATATAGCCATTTTGACTTAAACCATTTACACAATACTTGATTACTATTTTTGTTATGATGGCTTTTGGATTATGAGAGGTGAGAATGAGAAGAGTATGGTTGATTCTATCATTTGCTTTCTCTCTCTTGAGCTCTCTCATTCTCAAGCTCTCCCTCTTCCTCTTGCTCTCTCTACCTCAAGGCAAACCATTCTCATGTGTTGAGACTCATTGCCTTAGAGATAAAAAGACACCAAAACATTCCTCTACTCATTCTAGTTCATAAGGCCTAGCAAGCCAAGTGATCTAGTTTCTTCAAAGTTCGAAGAAGAAGCCAAAGGTAGAAGCTTTCGGGTGGATCCATCTTCGGCGCAAGGAGACGACGAGGTGAGGCCGATCCGTACACCGGGAGGAGTCGAAGACGAAGGAGTTCAAGAAAGGTATAGCCCCCTAACCGAGTAGGTAAACTCTTGTTAGGTTGTTAGCTAGTAGTTTAACAAAGATCCGTATTGGTAGTCCATGTTACCACCCTCTTGAAAATCGTTTTTCACCAATTCCGCAACCCCGTAAGTACCGGGGAAGGGTAGCATGGACTTACATGCATCATAGAAGATGATGACACTACTAGTTTCGAGCAGGCCATCACAAGTAGGGACTCCATGAAATGGATGGATGCTATGAAATCTGAGATGGAATCCATGTATAGCAACAAAGTATGGACTTTAGAAGCTGCTCCTGAAGGGATAAAACCTATTGTGAGCAAATGGATCTTCAAAACGAAGATCGGTGTAGATGAAAAGATTGAGACCTTCTGTAACACCTTAGATTGTGATTAGTGGCTAATTATATTTTAATATATGGTTTTTAGTAAAAAGTTTACCAAAACGATTTTCAAATATTTTATCAAAATTAATGAATTTTTTATTAGAATTTATTTAGGCTTGCACACACATGTGCATGTAAACTAGGGTTAAGTGTTAGGGTTAAACCATATTTAGCAACCATGGTGGACTAACCCTTTTCTTTTAAGCTAATTTGAATTTTCTAGGTGTTTTAGTTTTTCTTTTTAAAATAAAATGAATTGTAGTGTTTAGGTGTTGACTTGAGTAGGTGAGAGAGAGAGAGGGAGCATGATGTGCTTGCCCATGCTCACATTTAATGAGGATCGAGAGAGGGGTTGACTCTCTTGTGCTCTCATTCTCTTTTGTTTGCAAACACTCATTTTTCTCAGTTCTCTCTCACTCACACACACACACACACCCTACAACAACAGCAGCAGCTACAGAACCAACAGCAATAGCAACAGAAATAGCAGCAGCAGCCCTTGCAGCAGCAACAGCAGCAGCATCTGGAGCAGCAGCAGCAACAGATTAGTGTGCAGGCTTTTTAGGCTAGTGTGTTGAAATCCGAGCCCACCCCCTTCCCAAAAATCCGGCGACCATCCCCCAAATTCCGGCGTCGCCGGCCTCCTGATGTTCTGGGTGTTGGTGCTTTATGTAAGGGGGTGTCTGTGGGGATTTTTCTGTGGTTGGTATTGTTTAGTTTTAGGGTTTGGCAGTTGGTGAAATCTGGGAGAGTTTGAGTTAGTTTTGGTGTTTTGGGGACTTTGACGATAATGTGATGGTTTGGTTGGAGAATAGGATGATTCAGGGATTTAGGGTTAGATTAGCTCTAAATTGTACTGTTGGTATCACTTGACTCTTGTAATTTCACCAAATTTTACTAGTGCACCCCATTGTTGCAGATTTAGTGTTTTGAAACGTTTTTTTTAACTAAACCTTAGGATACATGGAATCTGCTGTATCTACGGTAGTATTTTTAGTAAGCAAACATATACACTAGGCAATGAATTGTGCTAGGATCATAGTGTAGAAACCTGGACCCATTCCACCGGTTTTTGGCCGATACCACACCCATAGCCGCCGGCCCAATTGATTGGGAATGTGTTGGATTTTTGCTGGTAGTTGTCCGTAGGTATTGTGAAGGGTTTGGTCTTGTTTGATTTTCTTGTTTCTGCTCCAGATTAAATCTGGGACCGTTTACCTATATTTTGCGTAGCGGGACTTGCGCGACACGTATGATATGAGTCGTGTTGGTTTGTTATGTGTCACAGCGTGTCGCTGTGTGCCACAACGTATCGCGTTGGGTTTTGGCGTATGCACACACGTTACGTATACACACGCGTTTAGTTCGCGACGTGAGTTTCTCGTTTGGTTTTAATATCGCGTTTTTGCAGGATTTTAGGTTATATGTATTCTTTGTGTAAATTCTAGGTTCGCAGGTGGGTACGTCGGACGCCGCAAAGAAGGTAAAGAAGATAGTCGGCTACACTTAGCACGAGACCAGGTGAGTAGATTTAACATCTACGGGGAAATCGCCCGTATGGCGTTAAACGTTATAGCGTGATAGGATATTGTAGTCGCATATATACTTATATGTATATTGTTCGTGGATATGTACTATTGTAGCATACCCCTCTTTTGTTGCATATAGAAATAGTAGTTATATAACATCGTGAAAGGTTTACCTAGAACCTCATGAAGGGTTTGGAAGCATCACATATACCAAAGGTGGAGTCTTTAGGGTGCTAAGTTAACAAACATCGGATCGTTCCAAGAAAATTAGGGTTTCTAAAACTTGCATATCATCATATGAAAGAAAAGCTAGGGTTTAGAGAGTACAACCTTTGTAGCTCCCTACGCTAGACTCCTCGGCTACTTGGGGTTTGAAAAAGCTCCGCTTGAACTCCTCTAGGTCACCGATGATCCACCCGGAGTCCGCTTTGTCCAAGCTTGCAACTTCACCCGATCAAGAGAACGAAATGAAGCTAACACTCCAAACAAGTGGGCTAGACTTGTGTAGAATGGTGTTGTGGTTCTCTTTCTCACTTCAAAATCCTAACTTGATGAGTATATTGCTCACTTGAAAAATCTAGAGAGCAAGAGATCAAGGTTGATGAAGATGATGGCTTTTTGAGAATAAGAGAAGAAAAACCCTCATAAGAAAAATGAAAAATATAAGTATATATATTTTCCATCTCTCATTTCAAACCATGGTTAATTATAAAGATATTATTGTATTTGAGTTAAAAACACAAAAGGAAAATAAACCAAGGGTTAAAAGGTTGGTAAGCATGGTAAGGTAAAGAAGAGTGTAGAAACAATCTATGATTTAACCCTTTTTCTTTTCCTTTTTGTTTTAATTCAAAAGCAATAATAATCCATATAAAAACCATGGTGTGATTCTTATATTGCCACCATTCTCATTGTATAAGCAACCATGATAGAATGATGTATGTATGCATGTGTGCATGCACATCCAAATGTGCATGAACAAGAATGAATGCATACATGCATGCATACATCTAAAAGAAACAAGATAGGATTTCTAGTGAGAAGCTAATGGTTAAATGATAAATCAACACTTGATTTATCAATCCGGCCATATCACATATGACCTCACCAAAAGCAAGCCGCCCGATCAATATACGGTATCCGATACGCGCATTTTAATCGGGTCCATGCGCATATCGCATACGCGCACCACAACGTTTCGCCTGGACTACGAAACTCCATTGTGGGACTCTAAGACTCGTCAATACGCCGGCAGTGGGTGATGATCATATCAAGAACCCCCAAGCCGCAAGCGGTCAGCTAAACGTAACGGCCACCCGGGTATTGAGCGATCAGAAGAAAACAAGCGAACCTGCTACAACTCCCGTCGAGCCAATCGGCAACACTTCCCGTACAGTCCAGTCTCCTCGTCTGATATGTCGCATATCAAGTCTAGGGGTGGTAAATGTCAGACCCCAATAACCGATAAGTCGTGCCGATATGAGGCTCATAACGGGTCGAGAAACTACTGGTAACACTTACCAGCAAATCTCTGAATCAGCCATGGCCAGGGACTTCCCTGTTACGGCCAATCGAGCACAGCGCAACATCAACCCCCAATACCGGGAGAGACGAAACCCCTCCTATCGCTCATTGCCTCCATGTGACTCGGGACTGTACCCAAAAACCACCGTTTTGCACGCCCTCATGGACGTGGTAAGGTGGAAATCAAAGCACAGTGGGAATCACACAAGACTCTATGACGATCTCGGGTCTACAGACTAACCTGCACAAGTGTCACCTGAGAACTGCCATCTGACGTGAGGTATAATACCATCTGGGATTTCTCGGCGAGTCCGTCCAGTATACCCAGTCTCCACTGAGCACCCGTATACCATCTCTAATGTCAAACACCAATGGATATGGGATCATCCATCGCCCATCTCATGGGTCGAGAAGCATATACGCTAGTCTACACTGGTATATCGATGCCCCGTCTCGATACAACCACGACTAGGGACCTTGAAGGATGTACTTATGGACTACCATGTCCCCACTAGTATGATCCTCATCATAGTCCAGGTAGTCAAGTACACATCCTAAGGGCTTTACCAACATGTAACTATAGGACAGTATAAAGAGACTAGTATACATGTTAAGATAAAGAGCAACCAGATAGCATACTATCATATCGAGCAAGAAAGTCATCTCTATATATGTCCAAGCATCCAATATAATATACATCATCTATACAATACTGGCCTCTAGGGCATACATACAACTAACACATCGCACTGTCACTAATGGTTCAAGCTGCACGAGCACTAATTGTATGTTATACTCACACCGTTAGTGATTGCCATGACACTCGCACTATAGGATTGCTACGAACCATACATCATTCTGATTGCCGCATCATTGATGATCATACATTGATATACCTATATTGCGCACATTTATATTGTATATTCACATTGGTGCACATATACCTTGACATATCCATACTTACGCACATACACACTCTGTATCCATATTAGTGCACATATACATTACTACACTCATATTTGCGTATATATCCACTTGCACATCCATACCTATATACATACATATGTTACATACATGGATGATATTGACTTGATTTCTAGAAAATAGGGACCGCGTGAGATATTTTCAAAACTGGATCCTTTTAAAAGAGCGGTTTTCCCTTTTTACTCGTAGTGTCATACGACACATTGCATGAATTTACGCATTGAGTTTTGGATTCATGTGATTTCTGGATTTGAGAACCATGGTATTATTTTAAGAAAATATGCACTGTTTTAAAAACCCGGTTTCTCTTGATATGATATTTCAGTGCGTCCACCGTGCGTTTTCTCGGTGCTGAGACGTGTGATATGTGAACCCAAATCGAGGAGCTGGATGAGGCCGATTGCGGGTACATGGTGGACCCGGTATGGTACCCGGGGCGAGAACGGATCGCTGTGCAGTAGACGGTGAGCCTGGCAGAGGGACTACTACCTACCGGTGATTGGTTGGACCCGGCGGTTATCTGGAGGATACTGACCAGAGTCGATAGATGGATACGGGATGACCCGTACTGCCGGGGCCGAGGGCTGATACCGCAGACGGAGCCCGTGGGCCGATCCGGACTGACGGAGCCCGATACTTGAGGATTTGCGTGTCGATGTTGGAAATGATATTTTCGAGTGCCGATGTTGGGCACTCACAATTCCATGAGATTTACAGGATTTGAGGGCCGATTAGAATGACGGCGCCTGAGTTGTACTGGGATTTGGGTGCATTGATGGGCACCGGTTATTTTTCCACGTTGATATTCCGTGTAGATGATATTTTATCCCATGCTCAGTATTCATTGTTATGCATCTCATCCTGTAGTCGTAGTACCTGATAGAGTACCTTGGCATGGTTATTGCATACCCTGCTCATCATATATAGATGTTATTAGATTGTACTTGTTTGCATGATTATTGCGTATCCAGTTCATCATATAGATATTATCTGTTGGCATATGTTAGAGTATCGCAGTACGTGCATACTCGCGATTACCTTTATATGCTATCTGCTATTCACGAGTTGGAAACTCACCCCCGTTGTGCCACAGTGTTTGCAGGTTGCCCATCAGAGTAGTTGCGGCAGGGCTACTTTCTTGTATCTTTTGCTACGGATACCACTGCAGTTGGCGCATAAGCCCTTTTGCTGATAGGTGGGTTTTTACGATATCCGTTTATTTTTCAGTTGTACACTCTATTGTATCTAGTACTCTCCATCTACTATTCATGTATTGACTTAAAGACCAGTTGTGAGGACGATGTATATTATTTTGTACTCTGGTGTCGAGCTAGTTGTAAACCGACTTTATTTATGCAGCTTTATCTTTTATGGTATTTTTCATTTATATTGCTCATTTCTTCGCTACGGCGTCGTATATTACTTTTGTGGTGGTTATTTCCGCCGTTGGGCGTGATTGCTCCCGTTTGGGGATGCTTTATTCTTATTGTATGTCATTTTTACTTATATCTTGTCTTATACTCGATTTCGGGGCTAGTTTTTACAAAGGAGATGCTGCCGAAATTTTTAAGAAAACAACTTAAACTTTAGAGAACTTTGCTAAATTACTCAAGGTTTTATAAATGTTTTAACAAATGTTTTCATTAAATGTTTTCAACACTCACTACTTTTAATGGTTTTGATTTCTGGGTTTCGGCTTACTTAGTCGCGTTACGCCTGTACACGTTACGTGGTTAAGTGCCGGTCACGGGCCGAACTTCGGGTCGTGACAAAGTTGGTATCAAAGCGTGGGTTTTACGTTTCGGAGTGTAGGATGACCCTGGTATGATGGAGTAGGTAGCTGAAACAGGGTGGCGTAGCGTGTGTATGTTCCACGACACGGTACTCCGCCTAAGCGACCTTAGGACTTATTGGTTGAAATTCCTTCATGATTATATACATTCTTGTGATTCGATTTCCGTATCTTTATCGAATCCTACTTTCTTTTCAGCCATTATGCCGCCAAAGACTACGAGGGCGCAGAGAGCGGCTGCGAGAGCCGAGATTAGAGTTGACTCGTCTGAGACGAGAACTGACCCGGGCAGTACACCCGTTGTACCAAAGCATGATGTTCCGCCTACGACAGATCAGATCGCCATGCTAGGGGCCGGTATGCAGGAGATGCGCCAGATGATAGGGTCGTTAGTGGAGACACTTCGAGCGCAGCGACCAGAGGTAGTTCCACCCGTTACGGGGACCGCGATGGTACCTACAGTACAGGCAGTTGCCCCTGCAGCTACAGAGGTTATTATAGTATCGCTATCAGAGTTTATGAGGCTGAAGCCTCCGGTCTTCACAGGCACCGATGCAGCCGAAGACCCACAGTCTTTTATTGATAGGATGGCCCGGATATGTCATTCACTCAGATGCGAGATGGGTAGAGTTCGCGAGCTTTCTCCTGGAAGGTCTTGCGGAGAAATGGTGTGAGTCGGTCGAGAAGGGCAGAGCAACAGGTCTTCCTCCTATGACCTGGACCGAGTTTGTGACGGTGTTCCTTGCCCGCTTCCTTCCACAGAGTGTCAAAGATTCTAGAGCACGTAGGTTCGAGTCCTTACGTCAGACTCAGGAGATGACAGTGTCAGAGTACGACGTACCGTTCACCGAGTTATCTGTTTATGCCCCGTATTTAGTGGCTACTGAGGAGATGCGAGTCAAGAGGTTTGTTAGAGACTTGCTTACCCCACGGTTCCTTGCGATCAGCGCACAGCATTGCGAGACTTATGCAGCAGCTGTAGACGCATCCTTATTGGTCGAGGAACGCCTTGCTGAGACTTCGGTGGTTCCAGAGCCGAAGAGAGTTCGTACTGGTACACCGGCACAGAGACGGCCATTTAGACGCCGTGACAGACACCTTGCAGGTGGCAGAGACTTAGGGCGAGGCCGGTTGTTCAGCTCTTATCCCCAGGAGAGTCAGCCGACACCATCTAGATGTTTCCGATGCGGGGGTACTTATCATCGTGTGCGAGATTGTCCGGAGCCACGTGAGGGCGAGACAGCCGTACCACATGTCACACTTCCACCTTCTCCACCCCAGAGGGCGTTGCCTATTGTACCTACTGTTGCTCCGCATCAGACTCATGCATAGAAAGGTCGTGGTCGCGGAGGATTTGCTCATAGAGGACGAGGTGGCCGAGACAGAGGACAGCCAGCTGCCGGCAGAGTACAGCCAGTTTCTAGTAGGGGACCGCTAGTCGCAGGTGGAGGACAGGCACGGGTTTTCGCTTTGACGCACCAGGACGCAGAGGCATCTAATGCAGTGGTCTCAAGTACCCTTTCAGTATGTTCTGTTGATGCATACGTGTTGTTTGATCCGGGATCCACGCACTCGTACGTTTCCACACACTTCGTGCCGAGCTTGGATAGAGGGTCTGGTTTGCTTGACCATTTGCTTGACCAGCCGCTTGTTGTAACCACTCCCGTGAGCAGGTCGTTTATTGCTAGACACGTGTTCCGATCCTGTGTTGTCCGTATTGGCGAGAGAGAGTTGCCTGTCGACTTGATCCTTCTTGAGATGTTGGACTTCGACGTTCTTCTGGGCATGGATTGGTTAGCCACGTGCTATGCGTCTGTGGACTGCCATGAGAAGACAGTTAGGTTTTGTTTTCCCGGCGAGTCGGCTTTTGTTGTGCAGGGGGACCGTGGTGCCGCCCCTCACGGTTTGATTTCTTCTCTTCGCGCTGGACAGCTTTTGAAGAAGGGATGTCAGGGATTTCTAGCCTATGTTTGCGATACTAGAGCTACAGAGGTTACGTTGGACCAGGTTCCGATTGTTCGTGAGTTCCCTGATGTTTTCCCTGACGAGCTTCGTGGGCTACCGCCCGAGCGCGATATTGTTTTCTGCATTGACTTGATTCTCGGCACGGGGCCTATTTCCATACCGCCTTATCGGATGGCCCCGGCGGAGCTTAGAGAGTTGAAAGGTCAGTTGCAAGATTTGTTGGATAAGGGACTTATTCGATCCAGTGTGTCTCCTTGGGGTGCTTCGGTCCTGTTTGTTAAGAAGAAGGACGGCAGTTTGTGTTTGTGTGTCGACTACCGCCAGCTGAACAGGGTTACCGTGCGGAACAGATATCCTTTACCACGCATCAACGACCTGTTCGACCAGCTTCAGGGTGCAGGATATTTTTTGAGGATCGACTTGCGATCAGGATACCATCAGCTGCGAGTTCGGCAGGAGGATATTCTGAGGACGGCTTTCCGCATGCGTTATGGCCATTATGAGTTTTTGGTGATGTCGTTCAGACTCACCAATGCCCCAGCAGCGTTTATGGACTTGATGAACTGTATTTTCAGGACGTATCTTGATTTGTTCATCATCGTATTCATTGACGCTATTTTCGTGTATTCCCGGAGCCGAGAGAAGCACGAGCAGCACCTGCGGATCACACTGCAGACTTTGAGGGAGCACCAGCTATTCGAAAAATTCTCCAAGTGCCATTCTGGCTTGAAAGCGTAGACTTCTTAGGTCACGTGATTACACGAGATGGTATATGTGTGGACCCGAAGAATATCGAGGCCGTTCAACGTTGGCCCAGACCCGCATCAGTTACTGAGATCCGCAGCTTTCTAGGACTGGCCGGCTACTACCGACGATTCGTACAGGACTTCTCCCGTATTGCTGCACCGTTGACCGGGTTGACCCAGAAGGGAGTTCCTTTTGATTGGACGGAGGAGTGCGAGCATAGCTTTCAGCAGTTGCGGACTCGTTTGACTACGGCGCCGGTGTTATCATTGCCTTAAGGATCGGGCGGATTTGTGGTCTATTGTGACGCTTCTCAAGTGGGGCTAGGGTGCGTATTGATGCAGCACGACAGGGTGATCGCGTATGCTTCTCGGCAGCTAAAGAAACATGAACAGAACTATCCCATTCACGATTTGGAGATGGCTGCAGTGGTCTTTGCACTCAAGATCTGGCGACATTACCTATACGGCGAGTCGTGCCAGATATTCACTGATCACAAGAGCTTGAAGTACATATTTCAGCAGCGAGACCTGAATCTTAGACAGCACCGTTGGATGGAACTAGTAAAGGACTACGATTGCGAGATCTTGTATCACCCGGGCAAGGCAAACGTAGTGGCAGACGCTTTGAGTCGGAGGCACGGGGGTAGTCTATCTCGTTTGAGCGCAGTGCAGAGGCAGTCGTCGGCAGATTGGCAGATTTTATGCGACAGCCGAGTGCAGTTCGAGTTCACTCCGATCGGGGGACAGCTTGCGCATGTTCATGCATGCCCACAGTTGCTTGACCGTATACATGAGGCATAGTACAGTGATGACCGTTGTTCAGAGATCATGGCACAAATTGGACAGGGCAGATTTTCTGAGTTCGTGATTGATGATCAGGGGATACTGCGATTTGGGACTAGACTGTGCGTACCAGATGCTGAGGGACTACGGTGTGAGATTCTTGAGGAGGCACATCGGTCGGTGTACAGTGTTCATCCGGGTTCCACCAAGATGTACCACGATATGAGAGATGTTTACTGGTGGGACGGAATGAAGAGGGGCGTCACAGACTTCGTGTCGAGATGCCTGACTTGTCAGCAAGTCAAGGCTGAGCACCAGAGGCCCGCGGGAGAGCTACAGCCGTTGCCCATTCCGGAGTGGAAATGGGAGCATATTTCTATGGACTTCATTGTGGGTCTACCCAGGACTAGTCGAGGGTATGACTCCATTTGGGTGATCATGGATCGATTGACGAAAGCGGCTCACTTCCTGTCGGTGAAGACCACTTTTGGATTTGCTCAGTATGCCCAGATATACATCGACGAGATTGTACGACTGCATGGAGTCCCGACATGTATCGTGTCCGACCGAGGCACCCAGTTTACCAGCCGACTATGGCAGAGGCTTCAGGAGGCTTTGGGCACCCGCTTGAGTTTCAGCACAGCATTTCATCCGCAGACCGACGGCCAGTCAGAGCGGACTATTCAGACTCTCGAGGACATGCTCCGAGCGTGCGTTTTAGACTTTGGTGGTAGCTGGGATCATCATTTACCCTTGGTGGAGTTCTCCTACAACAATAGTTTCCAGGATACTATCAAGATGGCACCTTTCGAGGCCTTATATGGGAGGAGATGTAGATCGCCCGTCTGTTGGACAGAGCTCGGTGAGAGCAGTGTTTTGGGGCCGCAGATCATACAGGAGACGACCGAGAAGATACAGCTGATTCGAGATAGGATAAGGACAGCTCAGAGCAGGCAGAAATCGTATGCTGACAGACGCCACCGCAGATTAGAGTTTGCAGTTGGCGATCACGTTTTTCTGAGGGTCTCTGAGATGAAGGGAGTGATGAAGTTTGGACGGAAGGGGAAGCTTAGCCCCAGATTCATAGGTCCCTTCGAGATCCTCGAGCGTGTGGGCGCAGTAGCATATCGTTTGGCTCTTCCACCCGACTTCCCAGATGTTCACCCCGTATTCCACGTGTCGATGCTTCACAGATACCTGCATGACCCTTCTCATATGATTCAGCATCAGACCGTTCGGCTCGAGCTCGATCTTTCGTTCACCGAGCAGCAAGTCGTGATATTGGACCGACAGGTGAAGAAACTTCGATCGAAGGTCTTGCCATCTGTAAAAGTGCTTTGGCGCAGCCCAAATGGTAAAGAGATCACTTGGGAGGCCGAGGGAGAAATGCGAAAGAAATTCCCTCATCTCTTTGAAGGTACGCGTAGCTATATATTTTTAAATTCGGGGACGAATTTCTTTAAGGGGGGAAGATTGTAACACCTTAGATTGTGATTAGTGGCTAATTATACTTTAATATATGGTTTTTAGTAAAAAGTTTACCAAAACGATTTTCAAATATTTTATCAAAATTAATAAATGTTTTATTAGAATTTATTTAGGCTTGCACACACATGTGCATGTAAACTAGGGTTAAGTGTTAGGGTTAAACCATGTTTAGCAATCATGGTGGACTAACCCTTTTCTTTTAAGCTAATTTGAATTTGCTAAGTGTTTTAGTTTTTCTTTTTAAAATAAAATGAATTGTAGTGTTTAGGTGTTGACTTGAGTAGGTGAGAGATAGGGAGAAGGCATGATGGGCTTGCCCATGCTCACATTTAATGAGGAGAGAGAGATGGGGGTTTGACTCTCTTGTGCTCTCATTCTCTTTTGTTTGCAAACACTCATTTTTCTCACTTCTCTCTCACTCACACACACACCCTACAACAACAGCAGCAGCTGCAGAACCAACAGCAACAGCAGCAGAAGTAGCAGCAGCAGCCCTTGCAGCAACAACAGCAGCAGCATCTGGAGCAGCAGCAGCAACACCAACAACAGAAACTTCAACACCAACAACTACAACATCAATACCACAACAACAGCAATAGCAGTAGCAAGTAAGCAACAGCAGCAGCTGAAGCAACAGCAGTAGCAACAGCAGCCAGCAACAACAGCAGCAGCAACAGCAGCTCAGTAGCAGCAGCAGTTGCAACACCTCATCCTCCCCTTCTTCGTCTCCTTCTTTTTGCACCTAGGATCTAGTGAGGTATAATTTCCTAAGCCCAACTTCTTTGTTTGCTAAACTTGTAGTTGTTAGCTTAAATTAGTGTTTTATGTGGTCATTAGTGCTATATTAGTGTTTTAAGTGAAAATTTAGCTAAGTTAGGGTTGTTATAGCTTAATGAACCTAATTAGGTGTTATATATGCTGTGAAAACCTAGTAGTATAACTAGATTTAGCTTAATCACCTTAAAGTCGCAAACTTGAAACTTTAAAATACGGTTTTGGAGAATAATGTAGGATATATGAGATCTGCCACAACTGTGATCATTTTCTAGCTTAGCAAACACATACAGATTAGTGTGCAGGCTTTTTAAGCTAGTGTGTTGAAATCCGAGCCCACCCCCTTCCCAAAAATCCGGCGACCATCCCCCAAATTCAGGCGTCGCCGGCCCCCTGATGTTCTGGGTGTTGGTGCTTTGTGTAGGGGTGTCTGTGGGGATTTATCTATGGTTGGTATTGTTTAGTTTTGGGGTTTAGCAGTTGGTGAAATCTGGGAGAGTTTGAGTTAGTTTTGCTGTTTTGGGGACTTTGACGATAATGTGATGGTTTGGTTGGAGAATAGGATGATTCAGGGTTTTTAGGGTTAGATTAGCTCTAAATTGTACTGTTGGTATCACTTGAATCTTGTAATTTCACCAAATTTTACTAGTGCACCCCATTGTTGCAGATTTAGTGTTTTGAAACGTTTCTTTTAACTAAACCTTAGGATACATGGAATCTGTTGTATCTAGGGTAGTATTTTTAGTAAGCAAACATATACACTAGGCTATGAATTGTGCTAGGATCATAGTGTAGAAATCTGGACCCATTCCGCCGGCCCAATTGATTGGGAATGTGTTGGATTTTTGCTGGTAGTTGTCTGTAGGTATTGTGAAGGGTTTGGTCTTTGTTTGATTTTCTTGTTTCTTCTCCAGATTAAATCTGGGACCGTTTACCTATATTTTGCGTAGTGGGACTTGCGCGACACGTACGATATGAGTCGTGTTGGTTTGCTGTGTATCACAGCGTGTCGCTGTGTGCCACAGCGTATCGCGTTGGGTTTTGGCGTATGCACACACGTTATGTATACACACGCATTTAGTTCGCGACGCGAGTTTCTCATTTGGTTTGAATATCGCGTTTTTGCAGGATTTTAGCTTATATGTATTCTTTGTGTAAATTCTAGGTTCGCTGGCGGGTACGTCGGACACCGCAAAGAAGGGAAAGCAGATAGTCGGCTACACTTAGCACGAGACCAGGTGAGTAGATTTAACATCTATGGGGAAATCGCCCGTATGGCGTTAAGCGTCAGGGCATGATAGGATATTGTAGTCGCATATATACTTATATGTATATTGTTCGTGCATATGTACTATTGTAGCATACCCCTCTTTTGTTGCATATAGAAATGGTAGTTATATAACACCGCACTGTCACTAACGGTTCAAGCTGCACGAGTACTAATTGTATGTTACACTCACACCGTTAGTGATTGCCATTACACTCGCACTATAGGATTGCTATGAACCATACATCATTCTGATTGCCGCATCATTAATGATCATACATTGATATACCTATATTGCGCACATTCATATTGTATATTCACATTGGTGCACATATACCTTGACATATCCATACTTGCGCACATACACACTGTGTATCCATATTAGTGCACATATACATTGCTACACTCATATTTGCGTATATATCCACTTGCACATCCATACCTATATACATACATATGTTACATACATGGATGATATTGACTTGATTTCTAGAAAATAGGGACCGCATGAGATATTTTCAAAACTGAATCCTTTTAAAAGAGCGGTTTTCCCTTTTTACTCGTAGTGTCATACGACACATTGCATGGATTTACGCATTGAGTTTTGGATTCATGTGATTTCTGGATTTGAAAACCGTGGTATTATTTTAAGAAAATATGCACTGTTTTAAAAACCCGGTTTCTCTTGATATGATATTTCAGTGCGTCCACCTTGTGTTTTCTCGGTGCTGAGACGTGTGATATGTGAACCCGAATCGAGGAGCTGGATGAGGCCGATTGCGGGTACATGGTGGACCCGGTATGGTACCCCGGGGCGAGAACGGATCGCTGTGCAGTAGACGGTGAGCCTGGCAGAGGGACTATTACCTACCGGTGATTGGTTGGACCTGGCGGTTATCCGGAGGATACTGACCAGAGTCGATTGATGGATACGGGACGACCCGTACCGCCGGGGCCGAAGGCCGATACCGCAGACGAAGCCCGTGGCCCGATCCGGACTGACGGAGGCCGATACTTGAGGATTTGCGTGTCGATGCTGGACACGATGATTTCATGATATTTTCGAGTGCCGATGTTGGGCACTCACGATTCCATGAGATTTACAGGATTTGAGGGCCGATTAGAGTGACGGTGCCTGAGTTGTACTGGGATTTGGGTGCATTGATGGGCACCCGTTATTTTTCCACGTTGATATTCCGTGTAGATGATATTTTATCTCACGCTCAGTATTCATTGTTATGCATCTCATCTTGTAGTCGTAGTACCTGATAGAGTACCTTGGCATGGTTATTGCATACCCTGCTCATCATATATAGATGTTATTAGATTGTACTTGTTTGCATGATTATTGCGTATCCAGTACATCATATAGATATTATCTGTTGGCATATGTTAGAGTATCGCAGTACGTGCATACTCGCGATTACCTTTATATGTTATCTACTATTCATGAGTTGGCAACTCACCCCCGTTGTGCAACAGTGTTTGCAGGTTTCCCCTCAGAGTAGTTGCGGCAGGGCTACTTTCTTGTATCTTTTGCTACGGATACCACTGCAGTTGGCGCGTGAGCCCTTTTGTTGATAGGTGGGTTTTTGCGGTATCCGTTTTTTTTTCAGTTGTACACTCTATTGTATCTAGTACTCTCCATCTACTATTCATGTATTGACTTAGAGACCAGTTGTGAGGACGATGTATATTATTTTGTACTCTGGTGTCGAGCTAATTGTAAGCCGACTTTATTTATGCAGCTTTATCTTTTATGATGTTTTTCATTTACGTTGGGTAGTGGGAGCGCCCCGGCCATCGAACCGTGGCTAAATGCGGAACAAAAATTTCTTAAAACACGTCGCTACCATTACCCGATTTGCAAGATCGAAACCATTAACCCTAAAACTAGCAATCTAACAAAAGGAGATAGAATGGTTATATCTAATGAACCAAGTCCTTCGGGTCTTCAACCATTTCCAAGCTCCAAGTGATGCGGATCGACTTTGGTCGCCGGTCTTCCTTCATCTCCAATGATCCACCCGAGGGAAACGGCACAAGCTCCAGGTTCGCCAAGCGGACCAACCGACTCTCTAGGATTGCTGGTAGTAGATAGCGGGGAGTGTAGAATAGTCTCACTATAATTCTCTCTCTCAACCATGAGCTCAAGTGAGCAACTCAAGAAGATGATGAAGAATGTGATGATAGCAAGGCATGAAAATGGCTATGTATTTTTGTGTGAGCATGAGAGTGAGGAGAGCACCAAAAATCAATCACCAAAAATGAGCAAGCCTAATTCCTCCCCATGAAGTGGCCACCCACCCCCCCTTCTCATGCCCACTCAAAAATAATGTCATTTCCAATTTGCATTAAACAAATACCACCATACCAATCACTACATGAAAAAGCCATGCTTTGACCCAAATGACCATGCCTTTCCATGTCATCATTTCCACCTCATTTAAACATGTGATTTTATAAATAAAATCAATAATGAGGTGGCATCTTCTAGAAGTCATTCCGCACAAATACGGAATACTTTCCGGTACATGTATCGAAATACGCATACGCGTATTCGTACGAAAATACGAATAGCCAAGAGAGAAAATGAATAGTGAACAATAATACTAGAATACAGATATATAAATACATATGTAATTTATTAAATCAAAACTTGATTTAACAATCTGGCTTAATCCTAAGCCGCTAGTATTATCAACCGTCCGATTAAAGTCTGTGCAGTCCGTGCACATATTTAATCGGACACCTGTATGTCTCAACATACGTCACCTACACTATATCGCCTGAACCGAGAAAACCCTCTGTGTGGGACTCTAAAGACTCGTCAATACGCTGGCAGTGGGTTTAACCACAAGCACGTCAGCGGCACTAGCTGTACGTAACGGCTACCCAGGTATTGAGCGAAAGAAAGGCCGACGAGCGAACTCATCCGAACCCCTACTGAACCTGTCAGTGACAATATCCGTACAGTCCGGTCTGTTCGTCTAAGAGTATCGCATATCGAGTCTAGGGGGTGGATAAAGTCAGACCCCTAACAACACGATAATTCGTGTCGGTATGAAACCCATCATTACCCGAGAAACTATCGATCCTGGATCGGTAATTCTCACATACCCCGGCTGAGGATTTCTAGTGATGGCCATCCGTACACTGCGCGACATCAACCCCCAATACCGGGAGAGACGAATCCCCGACGATCCGCTCACTGCCTCCATGTGGCTCGGGACTGTACCCAACTAAAACCTGTTTGCACGACTCCTTTGAGCCGTGGTAGGGTAGTAATCAAAGCACAGTGGGAACTCACACGAGAAAAATGACGATCTCAGGTCGACAGACTAACCTGTACACATGTCATCAGGGAACTGCTATCTGACTATAGGTATAATACCAACTAGCATGTTCCCGGCGAGTCCGTCCAGTATACTCATAACCCAATGAGCACCTGCATACTATCTTAGGTGAACAACTAACACCAATAGCTTGTGAGACCGGCCACCGTCCCTCGTCAGGGTCTAGAAAAGTATACACCAGTCTACACTGGAGTATCGATGCCCAGTCTCGATACTCCTACGACTAGGGACATTTAAGGATGTGCTTATAGACCCCCAGCTCCCACGTATGTGATCGCCATCACAATGCTGGTAGTCAAGCAAGAGTCCTATGAGCTTTATCAACATATACATGATGATAAAGACAAACCAGATAGCATACTATCATCTCGAGTAAGACTGTTTTATCGGTATAGGTCCTCCCTCAATCATCATGGTCATATGCCTGCGACTATGATAATTGCCTTGAGGGCACTATAGCCAACAATCTCCCACTTGCACTTAAGGCTAATTATTGCGATGTCGCATACTCACAGCCCGGGTGATACCGAACACCCAACTCCTCTACTTATCAGTTTCACAAACCTCGTTTGTAAAACTATTGCGTTCGAGAAATAGCCTCGGTGAGTGGATCCGCTTCAGTGTTTCTTTCTATGTCTCTCTTTATCTCAACTTCGCGGAGAAAACTATCTCCCGAAATGAGCAATACCCGTCTTAGAATATTTCTGGATATCTGATGGGACCCAGTTCATAAATGAACTCCAAATCCAGCAAACTTCTTAGACTGTATCGACTACTGAACTTAATCAGTCTGCTGCGCCATGCCTTCCTCAGTATCTGCTCGGACCACCTGTCCAAACTACTGTCCCTCGTCAGAGGTAAAACTATAATTCTGACAGTCACTCTGTCATCCCTATCACCTTGGAAGCCTGGAATGATAACCGTCTCCTAAAGGAGGCCGCCGTTATCAAATCCCTGGAACATCCACTTATGTTCATAAACTACTTCCATTCGTTTTTCTCCAGGATTGGATTAATATATCAACATTTTGCATCTAGTGCAAAAACAACATCTGGTGTGGTACTTGACATGTCATGATTGACTCAATTGCCTAAGCAAGTGATATGCCAATCATGCACATCCCTCTCCTCTTTAGTCTGTAAGACACCTTTAGAGAGGGTGACTCCATCACCTGCAGGTTTACCACCATGCCAGGAGTCGTCCATTCTAAATCTCTTTAGAATACTGTCTAAGTACCCAGATTGGGAAACTACCCAAATCTAGATCTAAAACCATAGATCTAGTAACCAGAATGCCAGATATAATATCCATAATCTATGTAGAGAAACTACTGTATGACAACCAAAGTATAACCGATCGTAGTATAGGAATTTCACTTCCTACTCTGTGTATGTCATCCAAATACAAGGGCATCACACCCTACTAGCTTCTTAACAGATCCATCCTCTATTCGGATGAAGTCAAAGAACTTATCACTGTCATATCAAAAATTAGATGATCTATCTCCGCTATATCCGCTTTAGTCTATAAATAGACATAAGCTACTTGTCCACTACGCTTCCGCTGCTCCCACTGATTACGACAACCCTCTGGCAGAGTCATATACGCGTGCACTTCTAAAGCTAGTTTAGAATGACGTTGTACTCATCCTCCTGCCGGGTCTCATTGTCACGCCCCGCTTCCCAGAGTACGCTAAGATGGGCACGTGACATAGCCAACCATGCTACCTGTGAATAGGAAAAATCCTTCCACGGTCACATTACGGCTGTAGGGATATCAAGAACAGGAAGGTAAACTAACTATCTAGTACATGTCCATAAGCCAGGGTAAAAGAGTCAAGAAATAACAATATGCGGAAGCCAAAAGATACAATAAATGAAACACCTGGAAGTGAAAACTACATACCGACAGGAACTTCACCGCTCGTCTAACAGCGACAGTACTCCTGATCAGTCTGCAACAGGGTAGAAGAATCTGGGCCATGTAAAACTCAAACGTCAGCGCGTCATGTCATCAAGCAATAAAAATGTAAACAGGGTAACAGGCAATGCAAATATAATCATGAACGAAATGCAGATGTAACAATAATGTAAATCAGGGCCGTGAAGGGTAGTGTGCAGTGAGTAAACTAAACTGTTCTATTAAGTTATCTATTCTAAAGTCTTTGAAATCAATTTGATGAATCATCGATGTAACTCAATAGTATCCCGTGCATGCCCGGGACCATGGTCTACAGACTCTCGGGCTGAAACCGAGACGTGCCGCTAGGCAGTAAAAAGTAGCAGGTACAGACGAGTGATGTCAGCATCATCACTGCGGGGCTGGCCTAGCCCGTAAGACTGATCAGAACAGGTATCGAACTGTTGAGTTACAAGTCAGGTTTCATCATTGATTTCCCCATACCCCCAAGCTATGTATGTCAAGTCAGGTATTCGGTGACCAAGAACTAATGCCCACAGGATCAGGTAAGAGCAGGTTTGTCTGGATAGACAACAGGAACGGTCCGTGAGGACTACATGTCAGGTTTGTTGGCATTAGACAAAAGATCAGGTAACGGTTCAAACCATGGTACATCAGGTCAAGCCAGGTAATGTATAAAGGTGTCATGTCATATCAGGAGTGTACGGTACCATGTCATATCAAGCAGGCAGTGCATCAGGTCTTGTCGGGAGCACAAGAAGTCATGTGGGTACTCATAATTAAACTAACATAAACGAGATTATAAATGAACCAGCATGAATACTATCAGAACAATAAACTAGATCAGGTAATATGGTAAGCAAATAGGTACACATTTCATTATATGGATGCACAGTCATCATTACTTATCTACAGTATGCAAATATGGATGTTAGGATCATGTTAACATGCACTACGTAATCTAGAGATGCACCATCCTGTATAATAGGTTCAAACGATGCAATTAAAACTAAAACCGGTTAAAGAATCACACGGGTGTCCAACAAGGTATAAAACATAAAAGGGTACTGTGGACAATACAATAATTGTTATGTGATTTAATTATGATTGTGGGTACTATGTATGGTAGAACTAAATGCAGCAAGGCATGTTTCATGCGATGAAACTAAATGATATAACGGAACGTCAAACTGTTACAAGGAAATATTAAAGCTTTAAATGTAAGCTGCAGGTGTAACGTGCAATCAAGGGATATATAGAACTTTAAATAGTATAAGTAGTAGTTTAAAGTAGCATGTAGCAAGATTAACTTGCCTGAACAGATCACAACACGGAATACGTATGCAGCGTCCAATGTCGGTAAAAGTCTCGATGCACGCTCGCACGTACGGAACAGGACCAGGCAATGCAAGAGAGTGACCATGCTGGTCAGGAACGCCCACAGGGTTGCTCGGTTCGCCGGCAGCGGCACGGGTCCGGCGATCATCGGGAAATACGGATCAAGAAAGAGAAGAGAAAGGAAAAGAAGAAGAAAGAAGAAGAAGAAGTATAAGAAGGCTGGAAAAGGGCTGGGCTGAGTTCTGGATTCAGAGGCGAGGCAAAGGATGCGATGACGACGATGGGCCATCGACGGCGAGATCCACGGCGATGACAGTGGCCGCGGGGTGCAAGTTCTTGCAATGTCAGGTTCTGTGCAAGGAAGAGCATGGATCGTGAGCTTGAAGGGTGTGTCGAAGCTTGGTGCAGGAGAGAGGATGGAAATGGTGGTGATGGGGGAGAGCCGACGGAGAAGTGGTCGGAGTTCCGGCGGCGAGATGTGTTGAGATCGGGTGATGGTCGCAGTGGGTTTAGTGGTCGCAGAAGAGAGGGTGCAAGTCTCGGGGAAAAGAAGAAGCGAAGGTGAGGTCATAGAGGAGGTAAAGTGAAGAGGCGGTGAGGGGTTGCCGGTGGTGGAGCGGGTGTGCAGGCGAGGGCTGCAGCGGGTTCCTGCGCCGTTTTCCAAGGGTGTGTAGGGTTGCAGTCGGGACGAGGAAGGAGAGAAGAAGGTGGAGGTGAGGAAGAGGTGGTGTTGTCGGAGAGGGAGACGAGGGTGATGGAACGACGGCGGCGAGGGGGCAGGGTCACCGGCGAGGAGGTGACGGTGCTTCGGTGCAAGGGTGTCGGGGTTAGATGTAAGTCGATGTACAATACCCCACGACTTGCGGGGAGGCGGAAATATGAAAAACGATCTTGTTGTTTGCTTAAACATCAACTAACCGCATGAATCGAAGCTAAACGATAACTAACAACTAACATAGGAGTTCTAAACTACTATGTAAAGTGATTATACCTGTAGAACCGTGTCCTTCGTCTTTACGAACTCCACCTCCTCCTCGACCTTCTCCAAGTAGTAGACGATCCACCACGAGAGCTTTACTCCAAGCTTTGCCTCTAAACTTGAGGCAACTAGGTTTCTTTAAGTGCTAATCAAAGTACCTAGATGATATAGAGTGAGGGTTATGGATTAAGTAGTCTAACTAATCCTTGTACTCAACACATGAGAGGGGAGGATTAGGGTTTGAAGAGAGGAAGCTTGAGGAGAGAGAAGGTGAGAATGATAATTGATATGAGAAAATGAGTTATCGTAATATATATGAAGCATTAAGATTTATCAATAAAAGAAAATCAAATGATGAATAATCATGTTTCATAAATATCTAATGGTGATTCATTACCATGAGTCATTAAGCATTTATGATGCATTAATGACATGGATGAATCACTCATATGACTCACTAATCTCATTCAATGTATATGCCACCTTAACCTCCTTAGTCACCCATCTTCTAGAAGCTTCTCGCGCAATTACGAGAACGCCCCTCCTATCCGTGAAAACACGGAAAAACTTTAGACTGTATAAATCCAATAACCGGATACTAGTAACTGGCTTAAACCAAAGCCGACTAGTAAAACTGTCCGGATGTCATACGTGCGTAAACACACGTATGCGTCCGAACCCTTGTCGTAAAACCATACGACCTCTATATCGTTTCGCCTGGAGTAGGGAAACTCTCTGTGTGGGACTCTAGAGACTCGACTACTATACTGGCAGTGGGTTTAACCACAGACCGCTAGCGGTACTAGCTGTACGTAACGGTCCCCAGGTAGATGTCGATAAGAAGGCCGATGAGGAAACCCATCCGAACTCCTACTGAGTCTGATGTGACAATCTCCATACAGTCTGGTCCGTTCGTCTAAGACTATCGCATATCGGGCCTAGGGGGCGGCAAGCGCCAGTCCTCTAATAGCGGTATAAGTCGTGTCGGAGCGAAGCCCATTACACCCTGAGAAACTACTGGAACCTACCAGTAAATCTCGCTTGCCCTGGCCAGGGACTTTGCGTAATGGCTCTCTGACACAGCGCGATATCAACCCCCAATACCGAGAGAGACGAATCCTGTCTAACCGCCACTGCCTCCAAGTGCTCGGGACTGCACCCAACTGCTACCTGTTTGCACGACTCCTTTGAGCCGTGGTAGGGTAGCAATCTAAGAACAGTGGGACACACTCGTGGCGAAGTAGCAGTGTCAAGTCTGCGGACTATGCTGTACTCATGTCACCTGGGAACTGTTCACTGACGACTGGTATAAAACCAACCAACAGTTCCCTGTGAGTCCTGTCCGGTATACCCGTAGCCTAACGAGCACCTGCATACTATCTCCAGTATGACGTACTGACGGCTATGGGACAGACCATCTTCCCAACTGGGATGAGAAGCGTACACACTAGTCTACTCCGGAGTATCGATGCCCTGTCTCGATAATCCAACGACTAGGGACCTGAATAAGGATGTGCTTGTAGACTACCCAGCCCCCACTAGTGTGGCTGCCATCACAACGCTGGTAGTCAAGCAAGATCCTAAGAGCTCTATAAATACGTATACTCACATATTAAGATAGAAAAACTAAGTAGCATACTACCATGTTTAGCAAGACTGTTATATACATGTGAATATCCCAAGCTTCCATTAAGTAATATACAAACTAGTATGATACAGTAATGGCCTTCTAGGGCATAAACACTAACAATCTCCCACTTGAACTAGGGCCATGTACTAGCGTATCGAAGACCGATGATCTCGAGTAGCTTCTCGAACTGAATTTGAGGTAGGGCCTTAGTGAATGGATCAGTAATGTTATCCTCTGTATTTACTCTCTTTACCTCGATCTCCTGGCGATCTACGATCTCCCTGATCAGGTGATACCGCCTTAAGATGTGTCTGGACTTCTGATGGGACCTGGGTTCCTTCGCTAAAGTTATAGCGCCGTTGTTGTCGCAATACAGAGGTATTGGACCAACACTGGTAGGAACCACCTGAAGTTCTGTGAGGAACTTCTTCATCCAGACAGCTTCTTTTGCGGCATCGCAAGCAGCTATGTACTCTGCTTCCATCGTCGAGTCAGCAACGGTGTCCTGCTTGGAACTCTTCCAACAGACCGCCCCTCCATTGAGGGTAAAGACATAACCCGACATGGACTTGGAGTCATCCTTGTCACTCTGGAAGCCGGAATCAGCATAGGCCTCTATCCTGAGGTCTTTTCCGCCGTAAATCAAGAACATCTCCTTAGTCCTCCTCAGGTACTTGAGAATGTTCTTTACTGCTATCCAGTGATTCTCCCCTGGGTTTGCCTGATACCGGCTTACAACGCTTAATGCGTATGCTACATCTGGTCTGGTACATAACATCGCATACATTATAGATCCTACCGCTGAAGCGTAGGGTATAATCGACATGCGTTGTAACACCTTAGGATAAGGGTTAGTGTATAATTATAATTAAATAATGATTTTTAATAAAAAGTTTACCAAACTGTGTTTTAAATATTTTTCCTAATTTAATAAACATTTTTCCAAAATTTTCCTAGGCTTGCACACACATGTGCATGTAAACTAGGGTTTTTAAATCAAGGAAATACCATAATTATTAACCATGGTGGGTTAATTGTAGGATTAATTCTTTTGGATTCTTAAATGGGTTTAATTAATTAGTTAAACTAAAGGGTTACTTTAATTTGAATTTTAGGGTTAAGTGTTGACTTGTGAGAGAGAGAGAGAGAGGGCATCATGGCTCAAGCCATGCTTGCATTAAATGAGGTGAGAGAGAGTGAGGGGTGACTTTTGTGTGTGATGATTGAGGTAGCCTCTCATTTCTTTTTGTGTTTTTCTCTCACACTCTCACAACACACCAACACACTCACACACACACTTACCTCTTCAAGCAGCAGCAGAAGCAACTGAAGCAGCAGCAAAAGCAACAGAAGCAGCAGCAGAAGCACAAGCAGCAGCAGCAACATTCAGCAACAGCAGCACAGTGTGTAGCAGTGAGCACCAAGCTTCACAACAGCAACTGCAGCCTCTTCCCTTCACTTCTTCTCCTTCCTGCAGCTCCCTAGGGTCGAGAGTGAGGTATATTTCCTATCTTGCTTCCCTAGTTTGCCTAGTTAGTGTAGTTTTGCATCGGTTAAAGGATTTCTGTGTGTTTTAGTGCGATATGGGGTGTTTAGTGTGAACTTTGTGCTAATGAGGTGTAGATTAGTTCCAGTAGGATGCTTGAGGTTTGTTGTGACCATGTAAACCTAGTCCAACCCCTATTACACTAAAATACCACCAGATTTCATATTTGATGCAAAATGTCGTATTTGGGCAAAATGTGAGTTTTCTGGAACTGCTATTGACCCGGTGAGTGCAGAGTGAAATTGTGGATACTGTAGCATGGTGGAGAGGAGCTAATACCATAGGTGAAACCCGACCCCCTGACTCCCCTATTTGGCCGCCAAAATCGCCATTCTGGCCGCAAATTGCGGCCAGACAGGAAGTGTTTTGGTGTTTTTTGGGTTCTGTAGGTGTATTTTTGTGTGTAGGGCCCTTTGATATATATATTTTTGTAAGATCAATTCTGTAGGAAAATCTGGGACCAAATACCTGTTTTGCCGTTTTTCTAAACCTTCGCGACACGCGTGATACGTGAGTAGGTTTGGGTTCTGCGTATCGCAGCGCGTCGAGGTAGTTTCGTGGCGCGTGAGTACACGTTTTAGCGTATCGCGCACACGCGCGATTGGTTTGCGACACAGGTTTCTTGTTGGATTATAATGTCGCGTTTTGTGACTTAAGCTTATGTGTGATATGTATATGTGATTCTAGGTTCGCAGGCCAGTGAGACGGACGCTGCGAAGAAGGGCAAGCAAGTGGTTGGATACACTTAGCGCGAGACACGGTGAGTAGATTTCACATCTACGGGGATATCGCCCGCATGGCGTTATGCGTCAGGGCTGATAGGATCTCAGTATTACATATTGCATTTACCTATGGACTGTCATCTCATATTGCATTTCCCTGCTATGTGTTATTGATATATGCTAGAACTGATAGAACACCACACTATTACTAACGGTTTATGTTGCACGAGCACTATTTACATGCTACACACACACCGTTAGTAATTGCCATGCTACACTCACTGTAGAACTGCCATGATTATACTGTTGTATTGTTGCTGTAGTTCATCTTACATGTGATTGATATGATTTTCATGTGATTTCTGTTTTGAGGACCGTGGAATTATTTAAGGAAAGATATGCCATTTTGAAAAACCCGGTACCTCGTGATATGATATTTTGGTGTGTCCACCACGCGTTTTCTCGGTGCTGAGACGTGTGCTTGAAACCCGATTCGAGGAGTGGATGTTCCGTTTGCGGGTTCGTGGTGGGCCCGGTATGGTTCCCCTCGGCGAGATGATCGATGGGATTTGCCGATTGAGCCTGGAGGCGGGCGAGTACCTACCGGTGATTGGTTGGACCTGGCAGTTGTCCGGAGGATACTGACCAGAGTCGAGTGATGGATGCGGGAGGATCCGTACTGCCGGGGCCGAGGGCCGATACCGCAGGTGGACCCCGTGGGGCCGGTCCAGATTGACGGCGCCCGATATTTGAGGATTTACGTGTCGATGCTGGACACGGGTATTTTATGATGTTTTGGGTGCCGATGTTGGGCACTCGTGATTCCTCCGAGATATACAGGATTTGAGGGCCGATGGGTATGTCGGCGTCTGAGTATATGTGGGATTTGGGTGCAGTTTGAGGCCCCGATCATTGCTTTCCATGTTGACATAGTCCATGTAGATATTATTTATCCCATACTCAGTATTGATTACTATACATCTCATCCTGTGGCATTTACCTGTTAGAGTACATGCATTACTACTGTATCCACTGTTGACATGCATTGATATCATCTGCTGGCATTAGTAGAGCCACGCTATATGTGCATGCCTGCGATCACCTTTATATGTTATCTCTATTCACGAGTTGGCAACTCACCCCCGTTGTGCCACAGTGTTTGCAGGTTGCCCTTGGGAGTAGTCACGGCTGGCTGTTTCCTCATCTTTTGGCACAGATACCCCTTTTGAGCAGAGATAGCCCTTTTGCTGTTTAGGTGGGTTTTGTACGGTATCTGTTATCTTTCAGTTGTATATTGATGTATCTAGTACTCTCCATCTACCTTATGTATTGACTTAGAGACAGTTGTGAGGACGATATGTATGATTTTATATTCTGGTGTCGAGCTCGCATGTGAGCCGACGTTACTTTATGCAGTCTTACCTTTTATGATATTGTCCTTGTTTTACTGTGTATTCTTCGCTACGGCGTCGTATATCATATTGTGATGCCTTATTCATGTCACTTGTTATTTCCGCTACATCTTACTTTTACTCGACTTTCGGGGCTAATGTTTTAAAAAGGGAAATGTTACCAAAATTATAAAACTTGTAACTTGGGACTTAAAAAGGTTTTCTACTAAATAAATGGAAGTTTTTCGGACATGTACGATTGTTTTACAAATATTTTAAAATCACTCTATATTTATTGGTTTTGATTTCTGGGTTCGGCTTACTTAGCCGCGTTGCGCCTGTAGACGTTGCGTGGTTAAGTGCCGGTCACGAGTCGAATTCTCGGGTCGTGACAAAGTTGGTATCAGAGCGTAGGTTTTACCTTCGGAGTGTAGGATGACCCTGGTATGATGGAGTAGGTAGCTGCGGCAGGGTAGCGTAGCGTGCGTATGTTCCGCGGCATACTCACGACACGGTACTCCGCTTACGCGACCTTAGGACTTGTTGATTTGATTCCTCCTTATATTCTTATGATTCGATTTCCGTGTTCTTATCGAATCCAAATTTTCTTTCAGCCAATATGCCGCCTAAGACTACGAGGGCACAGAGAGCGGCCGCGAGGGCCGAGATTCGTGTTGACTCGTCCGAGACAAGGACTGATCCGGGCAGTACGCCGGTCGTACCTGAGCAGGCTGTTCCTGCCGTGACAGAGCAGATCGCATCGTTAGGGGCTGGTATGCAGGAGATGCGCCAGATGATAGGATCGCTAGTAGAGACGCTTCGAGCGCAGCGACCAGAGGTAGCTCCACCAGTTCCAGAGACCGCGATGGTGCCTACCGCACAGCCAGTTGCCCCTGCAGCCACGGAGGTGATTACAGTATCGCTATCAGAGTTCATGAGGCTGAAGCCTCCGGTTTTCACAGGCACCGATACAGCCGAGGACCCACAGTCTTTCATAGACAGGATGGCCAGGATATGCCGTTCCCTCAGATGTGCAGATGCGAGATGGGTTGAGTTCGCGAGCTTTCGCCTGGAAGGTCTCGCGCAGAAATGGTGTGATTCAGTGGAGAAGGGCAGAGCAGCAGGTCTTCCTCCTATGACCTGGACGGAGTTCGTGACTATATTTCTAGCCCGTTTCCTTCCCCGGAGTGTTAGAGATGCCCGAGCACACAGGTTTGAGTCTTTGCGCCAGACGCCAGGGATGACAGTGGCAGAGTATGACGTACTGTTTACAGAGCTAGCAGTCTACGCCCCACATCTAGTGGCCACCGAGGAGTTGCGAGTCCGGAGATTTGTTCGAGGCTTGATTTCACCAGTGTTCCTCGCGATCAGCGCGCAGCACTACGAGACCTATGCAGCAGCTGTAGACGCAGCCCTAGTGGTCGAGGAGCACCTTGTTGAGACTTCGGTATTTCCAGAGCCGAAGAGAGTTCGTACCAGTATTTCCGCACGGAGGCAGTCATTCAGACGCCGCGACAGGTATCGTTCCGGTACGAGGGGTAGCAGAGATTCGGGACGGGGTCGGATGTTTAGTTCGTATCCCCAGGACGGTCAGCAGTCGCCGCGGGGTTGCTACAGATGTGGCAGCCTACTTCACCTCGTTCGAGATTGTCCAGAGACACACCGGAGGGAGGCGGCAGCACCGCATGTTACCTTACCACCTTCACCACCCCAGAGGGCGTTGCCCGTTGCGCCTACCGTTGCTCCACGCCAGACTTATGCTCAGAGAGGTCGCGGGCGTGGAGGAGTTGCTCAGAGAGGACGAGATGACCGAGGCAGAGGTCAGTCAGTTACAGGTGGTGGACAGGCGAGGGTCTTTGCTTTGACACATCAGGACGCGCAGGCGTCCAATGCAGTGGTTTCAGGTATCCTCCCTGTATGTTCAGTTGATGCACATGTATTGTTTGATCCCGGATCCACACACTCGTACGTATCCACACACTTCGTGCCGAGGTTGGGTAGAGAGTCCGGCTTACTTGATCAGCCGCTTGTGGTGACTACTCCTGTGGGAGAGTCGTTTGTGGCTAGGCACGTGTTCCGATCCTGTATCGTCTGTATTGGCGAGAGAGAGTTGCCTGTCGACTTGATCCTTCTGGAGATGTTGGACTTCGACGTTCTTTTGGGCATGGATTGGTTAGCCACGTGCTATGCTTCTTTGGACTGCCGCGAGAAGACAGTTAGATTCTGTTTCCCCGGTGAGTCGGTTTTTGTTGTGTTGGGGGACCGTAGTGCCGCCCCCCACAGTGTGATTTCTTCTTTTCGCGCTGGACAGCTTTTGAGGAAGGGATGTCAGGGATTTCTCGCCTATGTTCGCGATGCTCGCGCTACAGAGGTTCCATTGGATCAGGTTCCGGTAGTTAGCGAGTTTCCTGATGTGTTCCCTGACGAGCTTCCTGGGTTGCCGCCCGAGCGCGACATTTCTTTCTGTATTGATTTGGTTCCTGGTTCGGGGCCTATTTCTATACCGCCCTATCGGATGGCCCCGGCGGAACTTCGTGAGCTGAAGGGTCAGTTGCAAGATTTGCTGGACAAAGGACTTATTCGACCCAGTGTTTCTCCTTGGGGTGCTCCAGTCCTGTTCGTCAAGAAGAAGGATGGCAGCTTACGTCTTTGTATCGACTACCGCCAGCTGAACAGGGTGACAGTGCGGAACAGGTATCCTTTGCCGCGCATCGACGATTTGTTCGACCAGCTTCAGGGGGCAGGGTACTTTTCGAGGATCGATTTGCGATCGGGCTATCATCAGCTGCGAGTTCGACAGGAGGACATTCCCCGGACAGCTTTCCGTACGCGCTATGGCCATTACGAGTTTTTGGTGATGTCGTTCGGACTCACCAATGCGCCAGCAGCCTTCATGGATTTGATGAACCGTATTTTCCGACCTTATTTGGATCTGTTCATCATAGTCTTCATCGACGATATCTTGGTGTATTCCCGGAGTAGTGAGGAGCACGAGCGGCACCTGCGGGTTACATTGCAGACATTGAGGGAGCACCAGCTTTATGCGAAATTCTCCAAGTGTGCTTTTTGGCTAGACAGCGTGGACTTCTTGGGTCACGTGATTTCACGAGACGGTATATGTGTTGACCCGAGGAAGATCGAGGCCGTTCAGCGTTGGCCCAGACCCACATCGGTGACGGAGATTCGCAGCTTTTTGGGATTGGCCGGTTACTACAGGCGTTTTGTGCAGGACTTCTCACGTATTGCTACACCGTTGACCGGGTTGACCCGGAAGGGAGTTCCCTTCGATTGGACGGAGGAGTGCGAGCACAGTTTTCAGCAGTTACGGACACGGCTGACGACGGCACCGGTGTTATCTTTACCTTCCGGATCGGGCGGATTTGTGGTCTTTTGTGATGCTTCTCGAGTGGGATTGGGATGCGTTCTGATGCAGCATGATAGGGTGATCGCGTATGCCTCGCGACAATTGAAGAAGCACGAGCAGAACTACCCCACTCATGATTTGGAGATGGCAGCAGTGGTCTTCGCACTTAAGATCTGGCGACACTACCTATACGGCGAGTCGTGCCAGATATTTACGGATCACAAGAGTTTGAAATACATATTCCAGCAACGGGACCTGAACCTTCGACAGCGTCGATGGATGGAGTTAGTGAAGGATTACGACTGCGAGATCTTATATCACCCGGGCAAGGCAAATGTGGTGGCGGATGCTTTGAGCAGGAGGCCCGGGAGTAGTTTATCTTGTTTGAGCGCAGTACAGGAGCAATCATCCGCAGATTGGCAGATATTATGCGACAGTCGAGTACAGTTCGAGTTCACGCCGATTGGAGGACAGATAGCGCATGTCCGTGCACGCCTACAGTTGATTGATCGTATACGTGAGGCACAGCTCAGTGATGACCGATGTTCAGAGATCATGGCACAGATGGGACAGGACAGATTTTCTGAGTTCGTGATCGATGATCAGGGGATACTACGGTTTGGAGTCAGACTGTGCGTACCTGATGCTGAGGGACTGAGGCGTGAGATTCTTGAGGAGGCACATCGATCGGTATTTAGCGTCCATCCCGGTTCCACCAAGATGTATCATGATATGAGAGATGTTTACTGGTGGGACGGAATGAAGAGGGACATTGCAGATTTTGTATCGAGATGCCTGACTTGTCAGCAAGTCAAGGCTGAGCACCAGAGGCCCGCGGGAGAGCTACAGCCGTTACCCATTCCGGAGTGGAAATGGGAACAGATTTCGATGGACTTCGTGGTGGGTCTACCCAGGACTAGTAGGGGGTATGACTCCATCTGGGTGATCGTGGATCGTTTGACGAAAGCGGCTCACTTCTTACCGGTGAAGACGACTTTCGGATTTACTCAGTATGCCCAGATCTATATTGACGAGATAGTGCGACTACACGGAGTCCCGACGTGCATTGTGTCCGACAGAGGCACCCAGTTTACTAGTAGACTATGGCAGAGGCTTCAGGAGGCTTTGGGCACTCGCTTGAGTTTCAGCACGGCATTTCATCCGCAGACCGACGGACAGTCAGAGCGGACCATCCAGACTCTCGAGGACATGCTCAGAGCTTGTGTACTAGATTTCGGAGGTAGCTGGGATCATCATCTGCCCTTGGTAGAGTTTTCCTACAATAACAGCTACCAGGAGACTATTCAGATGGCACCGTTTGAGGCTCTTTACGGGAGGAGATGCAGGTCACCTACTTGTTGGACAGAGCTCAGTGAGAGCAGTATCTTAGGGCCCCAGATCGTCGAGGAGACGACCGCGAAGATCCAGTTGATTCGCGATAGGATGAGAGCAGCGCAGAGTAGGCAGAGGGCTTATGCAGACCGTCGACGACGCAGACTTGAGTTTTCTGTTGGTGATCATGTTTTCTTGAGGGTCTCCCCAATGAAAGGTATGATGAGGTTTGGGAAGAAGGGGAAGCTCAGTCCCAGGTATGTGGGCCCCTTCGAGATCCTCGAGCGTGTTGGTGCAGTAGCTTACCGGTTAGCCCTTCCACCCAGCTTTCCAGACGTGCACCCCGTATTCCATGTTTCGATGCTCCGCAGATATCTACATGATCCTTCGCACGCGATTCAGCATCCGACGATCCAGCTTGAGCGTGATCTTTCCTATGCAGAGCAGCCAGTGATGATCTTAGATCGACAAGTGAAGAAATTGAGATCGAAGGAGATTCCATCAGTTAAAGTACCTTGGCGTGGTCAGAACCGTGAAGAGGTCACTTGGGAGACTGAAAGCGAGATGATGAAGACGTACCCCCATCTTTTTGAAGGTAACCTTAGATAGATTTTTGAAATTCGGGGACGAATTTCTTTAAGGGGGAGAGATTGTAACACCTTAGGATAAGGGTTAGTGTATAATTATAATTAAATAATGATTTTTAATAAAAAGTTTACCAAACTGTGTTTTAAATATTTTTCCTAATTTAATAAACATTTTTCCAAAATTTTCCTAGGCTTGCACACACATGTGCATGTAAACTAGGGTTTTTAAATCAAGGAAATACCATAATTATTAACCATGGTGGGTTAATTGTAGGATTAATTCTTTTGGATTCTTAAATGGGTTTAATTAATTAGTTAAACTAAAGGGTTACTTTAATTTGAATTTTAGGGTTAAGTGTTGACTTGTGAGAGAGAGAGAGAGGGCATCATGGCTCAAGCCATGCTTGCATTAAATGAGGTGAGAGAGAGTGAGGGGTGACTTTTGTGTGTGATGATTGAGGTAGCCTCTCATTTCTTTTTGTGTTTTTCTCTCACACTCTCACAACACACCAACACACTCACACACACACTTACCTCTTCAAGCAGCAGCAGAAGCAACTGAAGCAGCAGCAAAAGCAACAGAAGCAGCAGCAGAAGCACAAGCAGCAGCAGCAACATTCAGCAACAGCAGCACAGTGTGTAGCAGTGAGCACCAAGCTTCACAACAGCAACTGCAGCCTCTTCCCTTCACTTCTTCTCCTTCCTGCAGCTCCCTAGGGTCGAGAGTGAGGTATATTTCCTATCTTGCTTCCCTAGTTTGCCTAGTTAGTGTAGTTTTGCATCGGTTAAAGGATTTCTGTGTGTTTTAGTGCGATATGGGGTGTTTAGTGTGAACTTTGTGCTAATGAGGTGTAGATTAGTTCCAGTAGGATGCTTGAGGTTTGTTGTGACCATGTAAACCTAGTCCAACCCCTATTACACTAAAATACCACCAGATTTCATATTTGATGCAAAATGTCGTATTTGGGCAAAATGTGAGTTTTCTGGAACTGCTATTGACCCGGTGAGTGCAGAGTGAAATTGTGGATACTGTAGCATGGTGGAGAGGAGCTAATACCATAGGTGAAACCCGACCCCCTGACTCCCCACTTTGGCCGCCAAAATCGCCATTCTGGCCGCAAATTGCGGCCAGACAGGAAGTGTTTTGGTGTTTTTTGGGTTCTGTAGGTGTATTTTTGTGTGTAGGGCCCTTTGATATATATATTTTTGTAAGATCAATTCTGTAGGAAAATCTGGGACCAAATACCTGTTTTGCCGTTTTTCTAAACCTTCGCGACACGCGTGATACGTGAGTAGGTTTGGGTTCTGCGTATCGCAGCGCGTCGAGGTAGTTTCGTGGCGCGTGAGTACACGTTTTAGCGTATCGCGCACACGCGCGATTGGTTTGCGACACAGGTTTCTTGTTGGATTATAATGTCGCGTTTTGTGACTTAAGCTTATGTGTGATATGTATATGTGATTCTAGGTTCGCAGGCCAGTGAGACGGACGCTGCGAAGAAGGGCAAGCAAGTGGTTGGATACACTTAGCGCGAGACACGGTGAGTAGATTTCACATCTACGGGGATATCGCCCGCATGGCGTTATGCGTCAGGGCTGATAGGATCTCAGTATTACATATTGCATTTACCTATGGACTGTCATCTCATATTGCATTTCCCTGCTATGTGTTATTGATATATGCTAGAACTGATAGAACACCACACTATTACTAACGGTTTATGTTGCACGAGCACTATTTACATGCTACACACACACCGTTAGTAATTGCCATGCTACACTCACTGTAGAACTGCCATGATTATACTGTTGTATTGTTGCTGTAGTTCATCTTACATGTGATTGATATGATTTTCATGTGATTTCTGTTTTGAGGACCGTGGAATTATTTAAGGAAAGATATGCCATTTTGAAAAACCCGGTACCTCGTGATATGATATTTTGGTGTGTCCACCACGCGTTTTCTCGGTGCTGAGACGTGTGCTTGAAACCCGATTCGAGGAGTGGATGTTCCGTTTGCGGGTTCGTGGTGGGCCCGGTATGGTTCCCCTCGGCGAGATGATCGATGGGATTTGCCGATTGAGCCTGGAGGCGGGCGAGTACCTACCGGTGATTGGTTGGACCTGGCAGTTGTCCGGAGGATACTGACCAGAGTCGAGTGATGGATGCGGGAGGATCCGTACTGCCGGGGCCGAGGGCCGATACCGCAGGTGGACCCCGTGGGGCCGGTCCAGATTGACGGCGCCCGATATTTGAGGATTTACGTGTCGATGCTGGACACGGGTATTTTATGATGTTTTGGGTGCCGATGTTGGGCACTCGTGATTCCTCCGAGATATACAGGATTTGAGGGCCGATGGGTGTGCCGGCGTCTGAGTATATGTGGGATTTGGGTGCAGTTTGAGGCACCGATCATTGCTTTCCATGTTGACATAGTCCATGTAGATATTATTTATCCCATACTCAGTATTGATTACTATACATCTCATCCTGTGGCATTTACCTGTTAGAGTACATGCATTACTACTGTATCCACTGTTGACATGCATTGATATCATCTGCTGGCATTAGTAGAGCCACGCTATATGTGCATGCCTGCGATCACCTTTATATGTTATCTCTATTCACGAGTTGGCAACTCACCCCCGTTGTGCCACAGTGTTTGCAGGTTGCCCTTGGGAGTAGTCACGGCTGGCTGTTTCCTCATCTTTTGGCACAGATACCCCTTTTGAGCAGAGATAGCCCTTTTGCTGTTTAGGTGGGTTTTGTACGGTATCTGTTATCTTTCAGTTGTATATTGATGTATCTAGTACTCTCCATCTACCTTATGTATTGACTTAGAGACAGTTGTGAGGACGATATGTATGATTTTATATTCTGGTGTCGAGCTCGCATGTGAGCCGACGTTACTCTATGCAGTCTTACCTTTTATGATATTGTCCTTGTTTTACTGTGTATTCTTCGCTACGGCGTCGTATATCATATTGTGATGCCTTATTCATGTCACTTGTTATTTCCGCTACATCTTACTTTTACTCGACTTTCGGGGCTAATGTTTTAAAAAGGGAAATGTTACCAAAATTATAAAACTTGTAACTTGGGACTTAAAAAGGTTTTCTACTAAATAAATGGAAGTTTTTCGGACATGTACGATTGTTTTACAAATGTTTTAAAATCACTCTATATTTATTGGTTTTGATTTCTGGGTTCGGCTTACTTAGCCGCGTTGCGCCTGTAGACGTTGCGTGGTTAAGTGCCGGTCACGAGTCGAATTCTCGGGTCGTGACATGCGTTCCCTTTCCAAATCAGTCTTGGGAGACATCTCTTTGGAGAGGGTGATTCCGTGACAAGCCGGTAGGTTACCGCGCTTAGAATCTTCCATACTGAATCTTTTCAATATAGTGTCTATGTACCTGGACTGTGAAAGTCCCAACATCCTCTTTGATCTATCACGATAGATCTGGATCCCCAGAATGTAGGTGGCATCACCCAGGTCCTTCATGGAGAATTTCTGTGACAAGAATCTTTTGACTGACTGTAGCATAGGAATATCATTTCCTATTAGGAGAATGTCATCCACGTACAAGACGAGGAATACAACAACTCTCCCTACAATCTTACTGTATATGCATGGTTCATCTGGATTTTTGATAAAGTCGAATTCTTTGACAGTATCATCAAAACAGATGTTCCAACTCCGCGATGCCTGCTTTAGTCCATAAATGGACTTAAGCAGCTTGCATACTTTACCGCTGCTCCCACTCTGAATGAATCCCTCTGGCTGATCCATATAGACGTTCTCTTCTAAATTTCCATTTAGAAAGGCCGTCTTTACGTCCGTCTGCCAGATCTCATAATCGTGGAATGCAGCAATAGTAAGAAGGACCCGAATGGATTTCAGCATAGCCACTGGAGAAAAGGTTTCGTCATAGTCCAAACCAGGTCTTTGACGGAAACTGTCACGACCCGAAAGTACGGAACATGACCGGCACTTAAACTACGAACGTCTCGAGGCGTACGTAATCTAAGTAAACCGAAAACCCAGAAATCCAAACCAAGAAAATAGTATAGTGAAGGAAAACAAATTTAAAACAAGTAGTTTTAATAGCATAAGCCGAATTATGCGGTTTTTAAGAACATCAAAATTTACTGAAAATTTCGGCAGAGTCTCCTTTGTAAATACTGGCTCCCAAACGGGATACAACATGAATAGTATACGAAATCAATAAAAAGGCATCCCCAAGCGGGAGCTAGCTCTTCGTCAATCGACGGTCACAACCACACAAGCAATAATATACAACGCCAACGGCGAGGATCAAAACTCAAAAGGGAACTCAAAACCACCAGAAATATAACGAGCGACTCTAAGGTCGAAAGAATAAACAACACTGGTCTCTATCTCAAAAATACATGTTTGGTTGATGGAATTTACTAGATACAACGGAATAATATTATACAAGGTAATATGATGGATACGATACAAGAAAAACCCACCTACTAGCAAGCCACCCGGAAAAGGAACTGAGCCCGCAAAGCCGTAATGAAACCTGTACGGCAAACCTGCAAGAAACTGGGGCACAACGGGGGTGAGTTGCCAACTCGTGAATAGAAAAACATCTACGCACAGAAATCGCATAAATAACGCAATTTAAGGTCAAAGATCATAATATAGCCTCAAAAATGTATATAACATGTAGCCTATAACAAGGCTAGGGTAAATATCTAACCCGAGTGTAATCTCATGTGCCCGTGTCAGTGCCTCAGGTAGCAATATATCATATGAATGAGGTATGAATGCATGAAAACAGAATACATGTAAATAAAGAAACTGTTTTCATAAATTAGTGAGATTTCCTTCGTATTTTTAAACTGAGGTATCATAATGAAATCAGTATCAACAGTGTCTAGCATCGACACAACATAAATCTCACTGTCTCGAAATATCAATGTCTCAAGCTCAATATCTAGGGCGCCGTCAGTCCGGACCGGCCCCTACCATCCATCTCAAGACCACGACGGTATCCTCCGGATATCCGACGCGTCGGGTAATATCACCGGTAGGTAGTGCTCTCCAGCCAGGCTCAACGTCAACACCACATTCCTCTTGCCCCGGGGTACCATACCGGGCCCACCATGTACCCGTGACGGTTCCTCCACTCCTCGACACGGATCTCCAAAACCACAGCAAACTCATGGTGGACGACACTTTACATCACTAGAAAACCGCAACATTTTATATTTTAAAAGATCATAAGTTGTAAATTTTGCGGCTTTCCCCGAAATCCAGAAATATCATAAATCTCAAGAAATCATCACAAGTGCATATGTCAATGATAATGAACTAGGCATGAACAACTGAATAACAGTATGCATGAAGTGGTAGGTAATAACTACAATGTCTAATATGGCATATAAGGGAAGTACACTAATATCATGTCAAAACTACCAGCTAACAATCTAAGTCAAGCAATTATATTCTCTAAAGTGTACGTGACATGGCAATTACCGATGAAGATGTGTGTGAGCCGGCAAGTAGGTGTACGTGGTACATACGCATCATCGGTAATGGTGCTGGTGTCCTAACAGCATGATATCAATAATGGAATATGCAGCAAAATAAATATGCGAGGCAGAGCGAACAGCAATAATGTGCGGGAGCTGAATACTAGACACAACGATAACTAATCTGCAATAATCTAATATAAGTCCTACGAATGGTGCCTTTTGAAATAACACGAATCATGGGGTTTTGAAAATAGGGGCTACGGTGTTTTTATGAAAAGATACGTCGTTTTTGAAATATCCGTAGATTCCCTTGAGCTGTCTTTAAAAATGCCCACGATTCGTTAGTTTTTGAAATAGGTAAGAAGTCTAATCTAATCTAACAACTACACTAAACTATACGGCTGAACTAACAAGCTGAACTACAGGTAAGGAAACCGCCTATCATCTGAGTCGATACATATACATACCTGTATATGTATAGTCGGTGATCCCGCCTCAATAATATCATATCCGATACCATATCTATAATCAGATATCCCAAGTCAAGAGTGCGGATCAATCATCAATATAGCTCGTACGTAAATCCGTCGTACGGCATCCCAATCTGGGTACGGGTCAATATCACATTCATCATACTATTCATCTGATATCCTCTTTATCAAATATCATGATCGGGGTACTGATCTACGTCTAGTACCATACTGATACCGCCTACGTATGCATGGACGTGTGTGAAACACTACGTCAAGGACCCGCTACAACGTCATGTCGTATCTAAGATACGAACCCTGCTATATCACCGATCTCACGGCCTCAAATCAAATCTCATCGACTCAGCTCAATCCCAAGTATCATCCTCAATCCGTATGTGAACACATAGTCCCATACCCATGTGAACAAATAACTATAAAGAAGCCCAAGAGCACATATCAATAGAAATGTATGCAAGTATGTATGTGTGTATGTGTGTGTAACACTACACTAGGGTTCGCAACACTAAAGTAATCCAACACACCAATATCCATCCTAAGCATCGTTATTAATCCCAAATAACATATAAAAATTGTTGGTGTGTATACGCATCCGTATACACCACCACGGACTGCGGGGGTGCTATACGCCATCCACCCGACTTCTCCCCGTAGATATAAATCTACTCACCTGGTCCTCGCTAGCCGGTGCCGACGTCGCCACGCGCTTGCTTGTCGTCTCGAAGTCCACATGGGGGTACCTACATATCATAACGTACCATATCACATTAAAACTAATTCGAAATCGAAACGGCATACGAAAATCAAATCGGCACGCGTATCACGCATAGGTCCAAACCTATCGCCCACGCATGCAGGAATAGTCAAACCAACCCTCGATGTCGATGTACGAACGTCAAACCATCGAGAAAATCCAATCACACTCATTTGCACATTCACGAACACTAATTTTAATATAAACTAGGTTAAAACTCACAAAAACGTCAATTTCACTAAAAAGTCATTTTTCCGAAAATCTAGCAAGCACAATTTGCCGTTTTTGTACAAAACACGATGTTTAAATGAATGTAGCGGCCAATATATTTATTAAATATCTTAAATAAGTCATAGAAAAAATTTCCGGAATTTAATCTCATTAAATTCCAAAAACCCTAATATTCTAGTTTACAAAATACCCTTTTTAACAATTTCATAGCAAAATGCACAAACTACAATTTAGGTTGGATTCCTATGAACTAAAGTGTTAAACTACACTTAATAAAGTTAATAATATGATAAAAATCCTAACCATATTTTTAATCTCATATTTTGAATTAAAACTAAAAACCTAGTTTGCAATATTAACCACCTTTAACAATTTTAAACTAGAAATTAGCAAACTAGTTACAAGTTTAGCTTTTTCATTAAATTTCAAGTTAACCTACTCATTAAAACCATACTCTAACGATAGAAACCCTAATTGGATTTTAATCCCAATTATATTCATAGTTTCCAAAAACTAGTTTGTTAAAAAAGCTTAAGCATGGACATTTTGCAAGTAACAATTTGTAATTATTAGCTAAATTAGGTTTTCCATGTCTTCTCATGCCAAACTACACCTTGCAAACATAAACAAGTGACAACAACCATATTGAATTCAAACCCTAACTAGCAATTAACCCTATTCTAGAATTCCCAAGCTTTCAAATTAAAACCTAATTAAGCATCTAATTAGATAATAAGGAAGTATTATAGAAACAATTAAGTAACTAATCAAAAATCAAACCATGAGACAAATATTTATACCTCACAAAACTTGAATCAAACATGCAACCTAGCCTCACAAACTTGCTTCTTTCACCATGATCCATACTAGAATAGGTAAAGGAAAAATGGGTAAGAATTGGATTTGAGTTTTAGCTTGATTTTAGATGGAATTTTGGAGATTTTTTTTGAAGGGTTTTGAGTGAAATGAGATGAGAAAAAGGGGAGGACAGCAAGAGGGAGGCTCGGCTGCATCATGAGGAGGAGAGGAGTGAGAGTGAGATGGGGAAAAGCAAGTGAAGAAAGTTCAAAGTCAACACAAAAGTCAAAGCCCATACTTCAATTAACTTCTTCTCTCTTTATTCTTTTCTTTTCAAATCTTCAAGTGGGGAAAATTGATGGGGCTGCTGAATTCAGCCATGAGAGGAAATAAATAGGGGTGTGTGGGTGTGGGTATGGGTGTGGGGTGATGAAAAATGATAAATACAATACCCCAAGCATCCATTTACGCTAAAAAAAAGCCTTTTTTCTTCAATAATTTCTAAACCGTTTTGGTAAATGATTTCGTTCCAAAAATTCACATGATAAAATTTTATTTAATGTTTTATGATGCACAAAATTTGTTTCAACTCATTTCAATTTGTAATTTTCCCTAATTAAATGTATTAGTGACGGCTTAAAATAATATTTTTTTAGAAAATTTGAAATTTCACCAGCGGCTCAATAAACACCAAATAATAGCAATTACATAGCTAGAATATGTATATTTAATTTTTATAATAAGATATTTGTATTTTGACTTTTTACAGAAAACCCCTTATTTTACCGATTTTTTTTCGAAATTTCACCGAAACGATTTTCAAAACGTTACAATCTTCCCCCCTTAAAGAAATTCGGTCCCCGAATTTAAATTGAAACTCCCCCCAAATACTAAAATATTTCAGCCAAAACCATCTAATCGCCGGGGCACCGAAATCATAAATACATAAAACGCATCATAGCGCAATGCATGCGCATGAAAAATGAGCATATAACTCAAAATCAAAAATCCGTCAAGCATCTCGCAATCATCGGAGTCAAGGTGAAGACACGAATGCCAAATCTCAAGCAAGACCGATATGTTATAAATCGGAACTATACATGTAAATATCAGGAGGAAATGCATGCCAAATCCTTTAAGTTGCTGTGCAATGCACATAACACTGCACAGTGGCGGACGTCTATCATAAGAAAATAACTATATACATATATACCTTTGTTTGAAATGTACGTTCCGCCGTTTTGGGAAACAATTTAGAAGGGTTTTCCTTGTTTTAAACGTTTCGCGTCATATCAGACACGTAGGTAAATACTGAGACTATAGCTCGCTTTTTGGAATTCCCTTCAATAGCTATCAATGCATGCAAAATACATTCAGGTACTGTCCTCTGACTAGTCCTGCTTCGTACGAAAACACATCGCAATTATTATAAAAAAAACGTACTGCTCTATAAGAAATCAATCCCAAAATACGTGTATGAATACTACGTGCGTCTAGGGCACACGACAATCAAAATCCATATACGTGCCATATAAGTGCACAGAAATAAGATCTAAGTGCATCGGGTGTGCACAAAGCATCTGTCGTAGGCAACGTGTGTGCCTGACAGCAAAAATCAGGTGCATCTGACATGCACAAAAAAATCTCGATTTAGTGCATCTGGTGTGCACCAAAATCGCATCTCAAGACATGCGCTCAACATGCGCGAAAACCCAAAACCAGGGCATCATCATCCACGAAATCATGAAATCCAATATCAAGCACCGAACATGCGCAAAATCCAATCAGATGCACAAGGTGCACAAAACAGATATCGAGTATCACAATCGAAATCGAAGTCCAGCGCATCTAAGTGCACAAAAGGCGTATCACTGCACTGCAAGCATATATAAACCATACAGAGTGCAGGAACCAAATCGTGTGCGTGCATATGCACAAAATCAACTCAAATGTCTAAAACCGTAAAACCACAAACATGTGAAACCCAAGCACGAAAACGATATCAAGTGCAACACTGTGCAAAGATCGTAAATCCTCAATCATCAAAATCCAATCATGCGAATAAATCACCCAAAACATCGAAATCAATAATGGCGGAATAGTACTGCTCAAGCGCATCCTCTAAGAATCTCGGCAACTGTCGCGATCACTAGTGGGACGTCTCGTCGATGATCATGAACTCTGTCCTGCTGGCGTGCGTAACCATGACCACTCCTGGGTCAAGGTCTTCACTGTGAATTACCAATCTTTCGGTCCATCGGCTCATCGGCCCTGTCAGGTGTGCTAACGGGGACGATTCCGTTCTGGCACTCCTCTGGTCATCTCTTGGTCAATCATCGCGACCACTCGTAAGACAGCATATCACTGGCGTCGGCCTCTGGCTCTCTGAATGTACGTGACACATCTGATCCTGGGTGCAAGTATCATTGCAGCAGTGTCCTGGAAGGAATCCTGCTCACGGTCTCTTCCATGTCTCGTCTCTGCCAACTGTCCGGAAGTCATTGTCCTTTTCTATATCTGCATCTTGCTCTGGAACGACTGCATACTCATCGCGACTCTTTCTGAAAGGTAAGTCCAAGTACCATGCCTCGGCATGCGCATCGCCTCTCTGATGTCGGCGGAGTGGAACATCATCTCATCTAGATTTGGTGCGAACCTCTTACTCCACTTTCCTCTAATGTCGTCTGCTTTGGACTCGTCTCGTCGCGGCTGCATGGACTGAGCTCCAACGACTATCCTCGTATCTGGAGTCTCCCAAGAATGCGTCTCACCACCTAGCATCCGATTGAAGTCGAACCATTCGATCGATTCGTCAAAACCTCATAATCCCTTAAAAGCTCAACCTCTTGGGCACAGTTTAATAGTATCGAATACATACCACAGCATCGGTGGTCCAGCCGTAGAAGGGCAAACCCAAGCCTCACTAATGGCGCCGTAGAACTGCCGCAACCCGAAGGTTCAAAGGCTTTCACACGGTCGTTAAGTCGAGTTAGGGTTTCATTCTTCTAGAGGGACCATAGAATTGCCTGCATGTCTTTCCGACTACTTTAAACTTGGATAAATAGGTTTCTGACATTCGATCGTCTCTGTCGACTCCCAACGCCTCCGCGTGAAGTCGTCTCTAGCTGGAATCAATCTATCTGATGACCTCACATCGGGGTAAGCGAACGAACCACCTGTCCTAGTCATTCATCATCGGGTGACTAGCGACCTTCTATCATCTATTCGTACAACTCACCCCGCCATAGTTCCAACATATGGGGCGATATCTCGTCGCTCGCAGCAACAACTGGCTCGCTCGTCTGCACGCTGAACAGTGCCTCAATCATCAGGAGTAAGCAACACACCAACGGTTATTAAAATCTGGCTGGCCTCTGTCAGTGGCTCAATCCTCTAGTGTCGATCGGCACATCCGAGTAACCTCATAAAGACGATCCGCCAAACGCTCGTGGCGCGGAAACACGGTAAAAAAATACACATCTCTGCAATCGTGTGTCGCCGGAATCACGCCATGGTCAGTCCTCGTTCGTAACGAGCTCACGCTGACCGCAACTCTAGCCGTAGCTCTCCCTGCCGTAACCGTAGCAGCAAAACCAAACTGGTACCGATGAGGCTAGATCAGGAAGGAATATAATACTGAACAAGGAAATGTAAATCCTAAGGCTTCATAAGTGGAGTGGCGTGTCGTAAATATGCCGCGGAACATATCAACGGTACGTCACTCTACTTTAGTCACCTATTCCATCAACCAAGGGTCATCCTACGCTCCGAAGGTTAAAACCTAACGCTTTGATACCAACTTTGTCACGACCCGAAAGTACGGAACATGACCGGCACTTAAACTACGAACGTCTCGAGGCGTACGTAATCTAAGTAAACCGAAAACCCAGAAATCCAAACCAAGAAAATAGTAGAGTGAAGGAAAACCAATTTAAAACAAGTAGTTTTAATAGCATAAGCCGAATTATGCGGTTTTTAAGAACATCAAAATTTACTGAAAATTTCGGCAGAGTCTCCTTTGTAAATACTGGCTCCCAAACGGGATACAACATGAATAGTATACGAAATCAATAAAAAGGCATCCCCAAGCGGGAGCTAGCTCTTCGTCAATCGACGGTCACAACCACACAAGCAATAATATACAACGCCAACGGCGAGGATCAAAACTCAAAAGGGAACTCAAAACCACCAGAAATATAACGAGCGACTCTAAGGTCGAAAGAATAAACAACACTGGTCTCTATCTCAAAAATACATGTTTGGTTGATGGAATTTACTAGATACAACGGAATAATATTATACAAGGTAATATGATGGATACGATACAAGAAAAACCCACCTACTAGCAAGCCACCCGGAAAAGGAACTGAGCCCGCAAAGCCGTAATGAAACCTGTACGGCAAACCTGCAAGAAACTGGGGCACAACGGGGGTGAGTTGCCAACTCGTGAATAGAAAAACATCTACGCACAGAAATCGCATAAATAACGCAATTTTAGGTCAAAGATCATAATATAGCCTCAAAAATGTATATAACATGTAGCCTATAACAAGGCTAGGGTAAATATCTAACCCGAGTGTAATCTCATGTGCCCGTGTCAGTGCCTCAGGTAGCAATATATCATATGAATGAGGTATGAATGCATGAAAACAGAATACATGTAAATAAAGAAACTGTTTTCATAAATTAGTGAGATTTCCTTCGTATTTTTAAACTGAGGTATCATAATGAAATCAGTATCAACAGTGTCTAGCATCGACACAACATAAATCTCACTGTCTCGAAATATCAATGTCTCAAGCTCAATATCTAGGGCGCCGTCAGTCCGGACCGGCCCCTACCATCCATCTCAAGACCACGACGGTATCCTCCGGATATCCGACGCGTCGGGTAATATCACCGGTAGGTAGTGCTCCCCAGCCAGGCTCAACGTCAACACCACATTCCTCTTGCCCCGGGGTACCATACCGGGCCCACCATATACCCGTGACGGTTCCTCCACTCCTCGACACGGATCTCCAAAACCACAGCAAACTCATGGTGGACGACACTTTACATCACTAGAAAACCGCAACATTTTATATTTTAAAAGATCATAAGTTGTAAATTTTGCGGCTTTCCCCGAAATCCAGAAATATCATAAATCTCAAGAAATCATCACAAGTGCATATGTCAATGATAATGAACTAGGCATGAACAACTGAATAACAGTATGCATGAAGTGGTAGGTAATAACTACAATGTCTAATATGGCATATAAGGGAAGTACACTAATATCATATCAAAACTACCAGCTAACAATCTAAGTCAAGCAATTATATTCTCTAAAGTGTACGTGACATGGCAATTACCGATGAAGATGTGTGTGAGCCGGCAAGTAGGTGTACGTGGTACATACGCATCATCGGTAATGGTGCTGGTGTCCTAACAGCATGATATCAATAATGGAATATGCAGCAAAATAAATATGCGAGGCAGAGCGAACAGCAATAATGTGCGGGAGCTGAATACTAGACACAACGATAACTAATCTGCAATAATCTAATATAAGTCCTACGAATGGTGCCTTTTGAAATAACACGAATCATGGGGTTTTGAAAATAGGGGCTACGGTGTTTTTATGAAAAGATACGTCGTTTTTGAAATATCCGTAGATTCCCTTGAGCTGTCTTTAAAAATGCCCACGATTCGTTAGTTTTTGAAATAGGTAAGAAGTCTAATCTAATCTAACAACTACACTAAACTATACGGCTGAACTAACAAGCTGAACTACAGGTAAGGAAACCGCCTATCATCTGAGTCGATACATATACATACCTGTATATGTATAGTCGGTGATCCCGCCTCAATAATATCATATCCGATACCATATCTATAATCAGATATCCCAACTCAAGAGTGCGGATCAATCATCAATATAGCTCGTACGTAAATCCGTCGTACGGCATCCCAATCTGGGTACGGGTCAATATCACATTCATCATACTATTCATCTGATATCCTCTTTATCAAATATCATGATCGGGGTACTGATCTACGTCTAGTACCATACTGATACCGCCTACGTATGCATGGACGTGTGTGAAACACTACGTCAAGGACCCGCTACAACGTCATGTCGTATCTAAGATACGAACCCTGCTATATCACCGATCTCACGGCCTCAAATCAAATCTCATCGACTCAGCTCAATCCCAAGTATCATCCTCAATCCGTATGTGAACACATAGTCCCATACCCATGTGAACACATAACTATAAAGAAGCCCAAGAGCACATATCAATAGGAATGTATGCAAGTATGTATGTGTGTATGTGTGTGTAACACTACACTAGGGTTCGCAACACTAAAGTAATCCAACACACCAATATCCATCCTAAGCATCGTTATTAATCCCAAATAACATATAAAAATTGTTGGTGTGTATACGCATCCGTATACACCACCACGGACTGCGGGGGTGCTATACGCCATCCACCCGACTTCTCCCCGTAGATATAAATCTACTCACCTGGTCCTCGCTAGCCGGTGCCGACGTCGCCACGCGCTTGCTTGTCGTCTCGAAGTCCACATGGGGGTACCTACATATCATAACGTACCATATCACATTAAAACTAATTCGAAATCGAAACGGCATACGAAAATCAAATCGGCACGCGTATCACGCATAGGTCCAAACCTATCGCCCACGCATGCAGGAATAGTCAAACCAACCCTCGATGTCGATGTACGAACGTCAAACCATCGAGAAAATCCAATCACACTCATTTGCACATTCACGAACACTAATTTTAATATAAACTAGGTTAAAACTCACAAAAACGTCAATTTCACTAAAAAGTCATTTTTCCGAAAATCTAGCAAGCACAATTTGCCGTTTTTGTACAAAACACGATGTTTAAATGAATGTAGCGGCCAATATATTTATTAAATATCTTAAATAAGTCATAGAAAAAATTTCCGGAATTTAATCTCATTAAATTCCAAAAACCCTAATATTCTAGTTTACAAAATACCCTTTTTAACAATTTCATAGCAAAATGCAAAAACTATAATTTAGGTTGGATTCCTATGAACTAAAGTGTTAAACTACACTTAATAAAGTTAATAATATGATAAAAACCCTAACCATATTTTTAATCTCATATTTTGAATCAAAACTAAAAACCTAGTTTGCAATATTAACCACCTTTAACAATTTTAAACTAGAAATTAGCAAACTAGTTACAAGTTTAGCTTTTTCATTAAATTTCAAGTTAACCTACTCATTAAAACCATACTCTAACGATAGAAACCCTAATTAGATTTTAATCCCAATTATATTCATAGTTTCCAAAAACTAGTTTGTTAAAAAAGCTTAAGCATGGACATTTTGCAAGTAACAATTTGTAATTATTAGCTAAATTAGGTTTTCCATGTCTTCTCATGCCAAACTACACCTTGCAAACATAAACAAGTGACAACAACCATATTGAATTCAAACCCTAACTAGCAATTAACCCTATTCTAGAATTCCCAAGCTTTCAAATTAAAACCTAATTAAGCATCTAATTAGATAATAAGGAAGTATTATAGCAACAATTAAGTAACTAATCAAAAATCAAACCATGAGACAAATATTTATACCTCACAAAACTTGAATCAAATATGCAACCTAGCCTCACAAACTTGCTTCTTTCACCATGATCCATACTAGAATAGGTAAAGGAAAAATGGGTAAGAATTGGATTTGAGTTTTAGCTTGATTTTAGATGGAATTTTGGAGATTTTTTTGAAGGGTTTTGAGTGAAATGAGATGAGAAAAAGGGGAGGACAGAAAGAGGGAGGCTCGGCTGCATCATGAGGAGGAGAGGAGTGAGAGTGAGATGGGGAAAAGCAAGTGAAGAAAGTTCAAAGTCAACACAAAAGTCAAAGCCCATACTTCAATTAACTTCTTCTCTCTTTATTCTTTTCTTTTCAAATCTTCAAGTGGGGAAAATTGATGGGGCTGCTGAATTCAGCCATGAGAGGAAATAAATGGGGGTGTGTGGGTGTGGGTATGGGTGTGGGGTGATGAAAAATGATAAATACAATACCCCAAGCATCCATTTACGCTAAAAAAAAGCCTTTTTTCTTCAATAATTTCTAAACCGTTTTGGTAAATGATTTCGTTCCAAAAATTCACATGATAAAATTTTATTTAATGTTTTATGATGCACAAAATTTGTTTCAACTCATTTCAATTTGTAATTTTCCCTAATTAAATGTATTAGTGACGGCTTAAAATAATAATAAAATAATATTTTTTTAGAAAATTTGAAATTTCACCAGCGGCTCAATAAACACCAAATAATAGCAATTACATAGCTAGAATATGTATATTTAATTTTTATAATAAGATATTTGTATTTTGACTTTTTACAGAAAACCCCTTATTTTACCGATTTTTTTTCGAAATTTCACCGGAACGATTTTCAAAACGTTACAGAAACCCTTTGCAACAAGTCTAGCCTTATAGGTTTCAACCTGTCCATCTACACCAATCTTCTTTCTGAAGATCCACTTGCATCCTACGGATTTTACCCCATCTGGAGCAGTGTCCAAAGTCCATACTTTGTTAGTGTACATGGACTCATTTTCGGTCCGCATTGCATCCAGCCATTTTACCGAGTCGCCGCTCTGAATGGCTTGCTGGAAGCTAGTAGGGTCGTCATTATCAATGACGCAATCTTCTCGATCCCCGTCTATGAGAAAACCGTAGTATCTCTCGGGCGGATGAGACTGCCTACTACTTCTGCGGATAGGCGCTGGTATGTCCCTTTCTTCTGAAACTTCTTGTTCTACCAAACTTTCAGTATCAGCTTGTGGTTCTGGAATTTCTTCCAGTTCTACTGCGCTCCCACTTTTCTGATTTTCTAAAAATTCAGTTTCTAAGAAGCGGGCATGACGAGAAACAAAAACCTTTTGTTCCTCTGCGTAGTAGAAGCAATATCCCATGGAGTTCTTTGGATATCCCACAAACTTACACTCTACTGAACGTGCCTCGAGCTTGTCCGGATGCTGCTTTTTTACAAAAGCTGGACATCCCCAGGTTTCTTCCCACTCCACATCTGATATGGTGTGGTAGGCACAGTCTTGGTTGGAACCTTGTTCAAAAGATATACCGCTGATTCTAGCGCATAACCCCAGAATGATCGCGGTAACTCAGCCTTACTCATCATGGAACGAACCATATCCAATAGGGTTCGATTCCTCCTTTCCGATACACCGTTGTGTTGTGGTGTGTATGGAGGAGTAAGCTGAGAGAGAATTCCTTTCTCTTTTAAGTAACCCAGAAACTCGGCACTTAAGTATTCACCACCTCGATCAGATCTCAGTGTCTTAATACTTTTGCCTGTTTGGTTTTCCACTTCATTCTTGTATTCCTGGAATTTCTCAAAGGCCTCGGATTTATGCTTCATCAAGAAGACATGTCCATACCTAGAGAAATCATCCGTAAAAGTAATGAAGTAGGAATAACCACCTCGCGCATGTGTAGACATTGGACCGCACACGTCACTGTGTACAAGTCCTAAAAGCTCGCTCGCTCTTACTCCGTGTCCAGTAAACGGAGTCTTTGTCATCTTTCCCATGAGACAAGATTCACAAGTAGCATAAGATTGATATTCGAACGGATTCAAATATCCTTCTCTATGTAACTTCGTTAATCATGTTTCATTGATGTGACCTAGTCTACAATGCCATAAGAAAGCCTGATTCATTTCTGGAGACTTTCTTTTAAGTGTGTTCTGGACATTGAAAACTTGAGCTTGATTCAATACGTATATACCGTCATCTAATATACCGGACCCAATCAGAACTTGATTTAGGTGGATGTGAACTACATCGCTTACGAATGTAAAGTCATATCCCTCTCTTGAAAGTGAGGACACTGATATGATATTACAAGTCAAACTAGGTACATACAGACAGTTACGTAGAATCAATATCTACCCACTTGTCAAACATAGGCGATATTCTCCCATGGATTCAGCGTCCACGCTCATTCCGTTTGCAACTCTGAGAGACAAATCACCTATCCTTATAACTTTACGGTTTCTCAAAGCATGTAACGAATTACAGATATGAGATCCTGCTCCGGTATCTAGTACCCAGGAAGTAGAGTTAATTGACAAACAGTTCTCAATTACAAACACACTTGAGGCTGAAGCCACAACATGCTTCGTATCCTGGCTACTGGCTTCCAAAGCCCTGCAATCCTTCTGCCAATGTCCGTTCCTATAACAATAGGAACATCCCTCCTTGCATACACCAAGTCCCGAAACTTTTGCTCTTCCCTTTCCTCCTACTTTACTGACACTGTATATCGGCTTTGTAGAGGTCTTCTTCTTTTCATCCTTTGCTTTCGCCCTGGATGTAGAAGAAGAAGGTCCCCCATTAAGCAGAGCTTGTGTCTCCCTGGTTTCTTTCAGGGTATAAGTAGAGGGTAGGGACTGTGGAAATAAGTCAGCATATGACCTGTTTCCCAACGTGGTCTCCAGGTCCTTGAGCTCATCAATATAGCTAGTCATCGTAAAGACGTCGTCCCTTACAGATGACCCGTCAGCCGACCTCGCTTGTATTAATTCGTTTGAGGCCTCATATCTTGCGATATGAGATTGCTCTCCATATAAATCTTTGTTATGGAGAAAGATGGAAACAGAGTTCATCTTCTCGTGCTGCTTCTGGTTTATACAATCAACTGAAGCCAACACGAGGCACTTGGCTTTCGCTTTATCCTTTTCCTTTGTCTGACGGATATCCATATCCGCGACGGTGGAAACTGGACCTGGGACGGCGGGATCTTGAGTAGTAATAGGGTGGTCCAGCTTGTCATAGGCAATGGTCATCTGGACAGACCTTTGCCAGTCATAAAAGTTAGATTCAGTCAACTTGTTATCTAGATGTAACCTAGTCATGGTCACAAGGTTGCTGCAATGAGAGAGAGAAGAAAACACTTTAGCATGATGCTCTTGCAAGTTTAAATTGGTTTTTAATTTATCTACACTGGATGGCTCCCACTGTTTCTCGAATCCTTCCTCAAACCATAAAACAAGAATTAGCCAGGACTATTCTCACTGTACAATACTTGCTTAACCGTTCAGCCAGGCTAGTGTCGGTACTTCGAGGGAGGTTTTCCAACACTTTCGCGAAGTTCCTTAATTAAATAATCTCTTTTCTCTGGGGGCGTAACCCCGCTGACACCTTTCTTGACACCTACTTGGTTTATAGCATTGATCGTTAAGTGACGAATCTCCTGATAAGTAGCATTTACTCACAGTAGGATCGGGATCCAAATATCATCGTATGATAATGTTGAAGGAATCCTACCAACATTCATCAAACTCCAAATGGTATGCATCTCTTTGCAAATTTCAGTTTCTTTAGAAATTCCCGATATTTATTTTTGCCCCATGTTCTTATGACCTTGACGAAAGCCAACAAATCATAAAACACATGTCAAGTTCTGCCCATCATTATCTTGTTAATTTGAACCCACCCGTATATACCCTTGACGAAAGCCAACAAGGTTATACGACTGTCCCAAACCAACTCATCTATCTATGCAACAAATGAATACCCCAGCAGCTACCAAACACTATGCCTTGACGAAAACAAACAAACATAGCTTGAATACTACTGACCATCCATAAGAAATGACGGAGGGCTACGACTGGTTTTGGCGAAACCGTGAACGTAGTGAACTTGATATAATCGAAGGAACCTGATAGCTTTTTTTTAAAAGGAGTGGTTAAAGCTCCGCAATTAAAAATTCTGCTCTTTTAAAATAACCGAGTGGTTTCTTTTAAATTGTTCCAACGATTCAACTTTTGGTTTATTTTCTTTGCATTATAAATAATGCGTCCCATCATTAACCTATCATTGCAGAAAACAACGAAAATACAACGTCCTCTTATGCCATCCGCATTCGCCACGGGGTCCCGTCATCACCCGTTAGGTTACTTAACTAACGACAGAGCGGGGGCTGGGCTAGCGCGGGTGTAAAACATAAGTGGCGTCTAAATAGCTATCATATATAGATATTGTACATTCGTCAGACGTAATAATAGGCATTCCAGATCTCATATGAACCTTTTTTGATTTGCAAGCAATCCGTGTTTGTTTAGAGCCTGCAACAAAAGACAGATTACACAGTTGTGATGAATAGCCATTACCCCACCCTAGACCCCTACGGGTACGACAAACTACCCGCCTAATACCCGAAGTGAAGCGGTCTCCCTCAACAAAATGAGTAGGCCACTAAACACTTCAAAGTATCCGGTAGTTTGTGCACCCCATCTTGGGTCTATCCTAGGAGCAAAAACAGTAAAATGAAATAATACAACGGTGGCTACAACCGCAACCTGGATGTGCCCCGCAAAATAATATTACAACATATTACAGTTACATCGAATGAATTAAAATAATAACCCATCACAAACCCCGGCTAATCATCACAACAGTCCAATACAGTTCACATCCACAAACAGTAAAAACCATTACAGAAATGTGCAACCCCCTGCCAACCGACATACTAGCAGTTAGGGGAGGTTTACGAACACATTATACAAACACAGATATAATCAAATTAGCAAACATCGTAAAATTTCGATCGAGCAAAACACTATAGATTCTACTCCAATACTTCTCTGTGCACCTGAGACTTGAGCAGAAAAGTAAACATCCAGAAATATCACTGTTAACACCAGAAGGTCACTGAAGAAATTTGGGCCGACTCGGCCCTAACTCGGCCGCGGATCCGCCGCGGTTCCGCGGCAAGTTAGCCAAGTTACGCGACCAAATTTCTTGAGTACCCCTATAATTTCCTGCTTGTTATTCTGCAGGTCGCTGAAAAAATTTTAGGGCCTGTTTAAATTTCGACAGAAACTGTGTAAAACGATGATCTTTCCGGTTCCTTTTTGCGTTCGAAATACTTACGACTTTGCTAATGAGTTAATTATTGTTTAGCAAGGCTCTGATACCACTGTAAGTCGATGTACAACACCCCACGACTTGCGGGGAGGCGGAAATATGAAAAACGATCTTGTTGTTTGCTTAAACATCGACTAACCGCATGAATCGAAGCTAAACGATAACTAACAACTAACATAGGAGTTCTAAACTACTATGTGAAGTGATTATACCTGTAGAACCGTGTCCTTCGTCTTTACGAACTCCACCTCTTCCTCGACCTTCTCCAAGTAGTAGACGATCCACCACGAGAGCTTTACTCCAAGCTTTGCCTCTAAACTTGAGGCAACTAGGTTTCTTTAAGTGCTAATCAAAGTACCTAGATGATATAGAGTGAGGGTTATGGATTAAGTAGTCTAACTAATCCTTGTACTCAACACATGAGAGGGGAGGATTAGGGTTTGAAGAGAGGAAGCTTGAGGAGAGAGAAGGTGAGAATGATAATTGATATGAGAAAATGAGTTATCATAATATATATGAAGCATTAAGATTTATCAATAAAAGAAAATCAAATGATGAATAATCATGCTTCATAAATATCTAATGGTGATTCATTACCATGAGTCATTAAGCATTTATGATGCATTAATGACATGGATGAATCACTCATATGACTCACTAATCTCATTCAATGTATATGCCACCTTAACCTCCTTAGTCACCCATCTTCTAGAAGCTTCTCGCGCAATTACGAGAACGCCCCTCCTATCCGTGAAAACACGGAAAAACTTTAGACTGTATAAATCCAATAACCGGATACTAGTAACTTGTTTAAACCAAAGCCGGCTAGTAAAAACTGTCCGGATGTCGTACGTGCGTAAACACACGTATGCGTCCGAACCCTTGTCGTAAAACCATACGACCTCTATATCATTTCGCCTGGAGTAGGGAAACTCTCTGTGTGGGACTCTAGAGACTCGACTACTACGCTGGCAGTGGGTTTAACCACAGACCGCAAGCGGTACTAGCTGTACGTAACGGTCCCCAGGTAGATGTCGATAAGAAGGCCGATGAGGAAACCCATCCGAACTCCTACTGAGTCTGATGTGACAATCTCCATACAGTCCGGTCCATTCGTCAAAGACTATCGCATATCGGGCCTAGGGGGGCGGCAAGCGCCAGTCCCCTAATAGCGGTATAAGTCGTGTCGGAGCGAAGCCTATTACACCCTGAGAAACTACTGGAACCTACCAGTAAATCTCGCTTGCCCTGGCCAGGGACTTTGCGTAATGGCTCTCTGACACAGCGCGATATCTGTAGGGTTCCTAGGCACACTAATGAAGTCTCACAAGTGATCAAACATGGCCAATTAATATTTACAAGTGCCGAGAAACCCTAATGCGGATCGTTAACTAGATATAGAGGCGATACGATGCAAATAAACAACTTTATCTAAAAGGAAAGTGGCTACAACCTTTGTAGATCCGGTCCTACACCTCCTAGGCTCCGTGATGACGTCCCTCCGCTGTCCAAATCGAATCCCGGACTCTAGCATCGGCTTCATCGGAGAAATGGGCGGGCTAGGTCGTCGGCTTCGATGCCGAAGATGATCTACGTCGAGGCATCACAAGATCAAGCTCTCACTTCACCAAGTCATGAAACTTGTGAAGAAAACACCCTATACTACTTGGCAAGAGGTAGAGGATGAAGAAATAGGAGGTGGGTTCACTTTAGAATTGGATTTCTCACTCATATGCTTAACTTGCCATTGATGGAGGCAAGGTTTCTTCATGTTGAAGATGAAGAAGAAGAAGAAAATAATATGATAGAATATGATAAGTATTTTAAAAAGGAAAATAATATGAATACTTATCATATACTAACCATGGTTATGTGTAGAGAATAGACTATGGTTAAGTGGAATGGTTAGGGTTAAGCATGAGACAAGAATGGTGGACTTGTTCAAAGCTTCATGAAGCTTCAACAAAAAACAAACTAAGCCACCATTACTTTTTCTCTTTATCTTTTCCAAAACAATAATAAATAAATAAATAGATAATAAAAATAAAACCCTAACCATTACACAACCATGGTTTAATCTTTACACAAACCCAAGTGAGCAAGTATCATCAAACATGATACAGTCTTGTGCACAAAAGTATATCATATACACAATGTGCACTAAGTGAGAAAATCCTTTCAAAGTGAACCAATACTAGTTAATGCAAAGTAATATATCAAATATATAATTATACATTAAATCATTAAATCAACACTTGATTCAATGATCCGGTCATGTCGCATATAACCGACTAGTATCCAATGTATCGACTTATCGAATCAATTTTCGATTCGATAACTAGGTTATATCGCATACAACCAATCGATACATTCATCACGAGAATAGAATACGTTATCACATACACGCATTATTCTCGGTCCCGCACATATCTCATATGCGCTCCTATTTCGTTTCGTTTGATCCAGGAAACCTCTGTGTAGTACTCTAAAGACTCATCAATACGCCAGCAGCATATGATGATCATATCAAACACCCACAAGCTGCAAGCGGTCTGCTAAACGTAACGGCCACCCGGGTATTGAGCGATCAGAAGATCGACGAGCAAGCCCGCTCACACTCCTGTGAATCCAACCAGTAACACTTACCGTATAGTCCGGTCTGTTCGTCTGATATCGCATATCACGCCTAGGGGTGGTAAACGTCAGACCCCAATAGCTTGATAAGTCATGCCGACGTAAGGTCCATAACATTCGTGAAACTATTGATAACTCTTACCAGTATATCACTGCAATCCTGTCCAGGGATTTCCTGTTATGGCCAGTCGAGCATAGCACAACATCAACCCCCAATACCGGGAGAGTCGAATCCCCTCCTATCACTCATTGCCTCCATGTGAATCGGGACTGTACCCAAAAACCACCTGTTTGCACGACTCAGTAGAGCCGTGGTAGGGTGGAAATCAAAGCACAGTGGGAGACACACAAGACTCTATGACGATCTCGGGTCATCAGACTAAGCTGTACCAGTGTCACCAGAGAACTACCATCTGACGTGAGGTATAATACCATCTGGGAGTTCTCGGCGAGTCCGTTCAGTGTACCCAGTCTCCACTGAGCACCCGCATACCATCTCTGATGTCAAACACCAATGGATATGGGATTATCCATCGCCCATCACATGGGTCGAGAAGATATACGCTAGTCTACTCTGGAATATCGATGCCCCGTCTCGATATTCCCACGACTAGGAACAATGAAGGATGTACTCATTGACTACCCAGGCCCCACTAGTATGATCTACATCATAGTCCTGGAAGTCGAGTACACATCCTAAGGGCTTTATCAACATGTAATCAGAGAGACAGAAAGTATACATGTTAAGATAAAGAGCAACCAGATAGCGTACTATCATGTCGAGCAAGAAAGTCCTACCTATATATGTCCTAGCATCCACTACAATATACATCCTATGTACAGTAATGGCCTCTAGGGCATACATATAACTAACAATCTCCCACTTGCACTAGGGCCATCTGTAGCAGTGGTTGCAGTATCTAATACTCAACCATCCCATATAAGTCTCTCTCTGGGAAAAGGCCTTCGTGAGTGGATCCGCCGTGTTGTCCTCTGAGTCTACTCTCCTAACCTCGATCATCCTGGAGATCAACTATCTCCATGATCAGGTGATGCTTCCTCAGAATATGTCTGGGTCACTGATGGGATCGGGGTTCCTGGGCCAAAACCACACTTCCATTGTCATACAATGGTAGGAACCTAGTTCATCTTATGAACCAATATACACCCAAACTGCCTCTTTGGTAGTATCTATAATAGCAATGTTACCAGCCTTTATCGTCTAGTTTGCCTCGGTATCTAGCTTGGAATTCTTCCAACATACCGTCCCTTTACCGAGGGTAAAGACAATGCCTGCGACTGACATTCAGTCGTCCTTATCACCCTGGAACCTTTCCATTGATTCTCCCCAGGATCGATTGATACAATCTTACTACAGCTAGTGAGAACCCTAACATCCCTTTAGATCTATCTCATAGATCCAAATTTCAGGATTTAGGAGGTATCACTTTGATCCTATATGGAGAATCTATGTGATAAGAAGAGATCGACCGATCGTAGCATAGGAAACTCTTTTCCTATCAAGAGTATGTCATCCACGTACTCTACGAGGATCATTACCATACTCCATACTACCCTTTTATACATACAGGGTTCATCTACCATTTTGATGAAGTCAAACTCTTTGACTACCACATCAAAACAGATGTTCCAACTCCGCGATGCCTGCTTTATCCTGTAAAGCAACTTGCACATGTTTCCGCTGCTCCCACTGTTTACGAAGCCCTCTGGCTGTGTACTTATAGACTTTCTATTCTAAATCAGTATTTAGAAAAGCAGTCATGACACCCAACCAACAGATATCGCATTCATGGTATGTAGCAATGGTAAGTAGGATCTGGATGGACTTAAGTATAGTCCCTGGAAAAGGTTTCATCATTTTCCACTCTTGGTCGATGACGAAAACCATTAACAAGTCTAGCTTTGAAAGTCTCAACTTTTCCATCTACACCAAGTAATCTTCTCAAGATATACTTGCTCCTGATGGGGATTTAACCCTTCAGATATCGCAACCAAAGTCCATACTTTGTTGGTGTATATGGATTCCATCTCAGATCGCTAAGCATCCAGCCATTCTTACAGAGTCCCTACTCTCGATGGCCTGCTCGAAACTAGTTGGGTCATCATCTCATGATGCAATCCTCGCTCCCACTGTCATCAAGAAACCGAAGTATTTCTCTGGCAGGTGAGGAACCCTACCAGATCGGCGGAGAGGCTGAGGTTCGTCGGGAACTATTGAATCTTTTGGTTCTTTCAAATCATTAGCTGCAGTTTTGTATAGCTGGAACCTTTCCAGTTCTACAGAGCTGACCTTGCCTCGATTTTGTCCGGATTTTGCTTTAGACATAGGCCGGACAATCCCAAATCTTAACTTACTTAAGAGATAGGCTCTTCCCATACCATATCTTATATGGAATGGTAGGCACTGATTTGATTCGAACCCTATTCAATAGGTATGCAACTTCATAAGTGCATAACTCCCTAAAAGGAAATAGGAAACTCAGTAGTACTCATCATAAAGCGCACCATATCATATAGGGTGCTAATGCTCCGCCCTGATACACTGTTGTGCTGTGGTGTATTCAGAGGAGTAATACTGAGAGAGAATCTTATTCTCCTTTAGAATAGTCTATGAATTCCATGCACAAGTATTCTCCTCCCTGATCTTATCATAGGACATAATACTTATACCCGGTTTTTGGTTCTCTATTTCTAAATCATATTCTGTGAATATCTCAAAAGGTTCGAACTTGTGTTTCAACAGGAACATATGTCTGAATCTTGAGAGATTATCAGAGAATGTAATGAAATACAAAGAACCAGTCTTGGCATGTGTAGACAGGAGACCTTACATACATCATCATGTATCAGTCCCAAGAGTTTACTAACTCTTTCTCTGTTTTCAGTAAACGGAGCTTTGGTCATCTAATCTTTGTGACATGACTGGCAAGTTTCACAAGATGTAAATTCAAACTGATTTAAATATGCATCTAAAATGTAACTTCAGCCAGTCGGGTCGCATTGATATGACCTAGTCTACAATGCATCAAGAAGGATTCGTTCATTTCTGAACTCTTCCTCTTGTGTGTGTTCTGTATACTAGGAACTGTAGTTTGATTTAGAACATCAATGCTTTTAGATAACGTGCCTGAACCGATCAACTTTTGATATAGGAAATGTTCAAAACATCATCCAACAATACAAAATTATATCCTTCTTTACTAATAAAGAGACTGATATCATTTTGTATATCAGGTTCGGTATCTAATAGCATTTGTTCAGAATCAATGTATTGGTAATACAGGGTGACGGTGACCAACAGACTTGGCTGCAAAACTTGCCCCGTTTTCTGTCTCATGAAACTTATCACCCGTTCTCAGTTTTTCTACCTTTTTGTAGCCCTATGTAACAGATTACATATCTGGGATCCTGATCCGGTATCAAATACCCAGGATACAGAGGATACTGAGAAACGGTTCTTTTTAATGAACACACCCGAAGGAGATGCATCATATGCACTTTCTTCATTTGGGCGGCATAGGAATTCTGGTATTCCCCTATTTCCTGCTCTGTCTTATAACAATTATAAGTTGGAGCGGGACCAACTTAACCCCAGCTCAGTATAACAAGCGGGTTCGGTCAATACATCCATATTATTATCTTGATTAAGGCGTGATATGGTCGCTACCTGGAGAGAGAGAAAAGAAAACACTCGGCGTGCGCTCTTGCAAGATTAGATTGGTTATTTATTTTATCTAATCAGGATGGCTCCCACTGTTTTTATCAAATCTTCCTTCAAATCCGAAAAAGAAAGACTAGCTGGGATTAATTACACTCTACAAGTTCGCCAATCTTTCAGCCAGGCCAGTGTCGGTACTTTGAAGGAGGTTCCCCGTGCTTTCGCACGGACCTAATTACAGTAAACCTCGTTTTCCCAGAGGCGTAACCCCGTTGACACCTTTCTAGACACCTACTTGATCGGCTAATTCCAAAGTGCAAAACTCTCCCAGGAGTAACAATTACTCGCAGTGGGTATCGGGATCCAACAATCATATAGAAGGTATGCAATCTCATTGCAAATTTCAACACTTGAAACTCCCGATAATGGTTTTTACCCCTAGCACTTATCACCTTAACTATGGTCAACAAATCATAAGTACTAGTCAAGTTCTACCCATCATTTCGTGATTAATTAGACCCACCCACATGACCCTTAACTAAGGTCAACAAAGTCACGCGACTGTCCTAACTAATCGCATCATATGCGGTGTAGGAAGACATCACTTAGCTACCGTACACTGTGCCTTAACTAAAGTCAACAAACACAGCACGAATACTAAGTACTCTACTTCCTAAAATGACGGAGGGTTGCGAATGGTTTTTATGAAAAACCTTTAACGCTTTGAACTTGATCTCGTTGCGGAATCAAATGGTTTTTCAATGGAATGTTTTTGAGGCTTTTCTAGTTTTGCTAAAGGGGTCACTCCCGGTGAAGGGATCGTCAGCCCTTTCCTCGTCGAATGAGGTGCGGGATATATCATATATATCACTGTGCAAAGCAGAAACTATAGAAGCAATCAAAAGACAAACCGAGTGTTGTAGCATCTGCCAGTTATTGCTAAAGGAGTCACTCCCGGTGAAGGGATCTCGGTCCTTTCCCTATCGAATAAGGTGCAGGATGTTCTGCAAGGAACACCGCGATGCAAAGCAAGAACTGTAGCTACCTGTTTTTATTTTGAAATTCGATTCCACAACATCAATTAGGTTTATTTTCTTTCATTAATCTCATTAATGAATATCCCATCATTTAAGTCCACCTAATCATCACAGATAAATATAACGTACGCTTATGCCATCCGCATTCGCCTCGATGTCCTGTCTGCACCGTTAGGTTAGGTAACTAACGGCAGAGCGGGGCAGGGCTAGCGCGGGTGTAAAACATAAGCAACGTTTATATAATATATCATATATACTATATATATTATCTATCACAGAACATCACATGATCACATCACAGATAACGCAGCAGAAGATATCATATGAAATATTGGATATACTAGGACGTCCGTGTTTTCAATACGAGCCAGTATAAAACACGGATTCCACGGTCGTGATGAATAGCCAATCCCACACCCCTAGACCCCTACGAGAGCGGCAAGCAACCCTACCAATTCTAGGGTTAGGAGACCCGGACTCGACTCCTCGAGATGGTCTCCCACTGGACCCTAGAACCCGGTTACTTGTGCTCCCCTCCTTAGGTCTATCCTAATGCGGAAAAGTAAATAATATACAATGGGTGACATCTTCCGCAACCTGGAAGTGCCCCAATAAAAGAATATTACATACAATTTTTTTACATGAATGAAAATGAAAAACACTCATCTCACACAAAAACCCCGGCTATTCAAACGCGACGATCCAATATAACATATCCAGCAACACATAACATCACATGTCATCAACGTAAGTAAATATGCGCATCCCAATAGTCGTTGACATATAGCAACGAAACCGGCGACATCACATACTACACTTACGGTCACAGAAAAGAAAGTGTAAAACTACAACAGTTGGAATCCGCAACCTCTTTAGACATCGTATGCCTAGCCAAATGAAATACTTAGACATCGCATGCCTAACAATTATAAACCCCGCATTTTAGTCTCATTATCGAAAACACTTTTCAATATCAAGTCGGGCAATTCAACAGGATTCCCGACATTCTGATCGAATGCTCGTCGCAAACTTTAGTGGACGGCTGCACCCCCGATACCGTCGACGAAGTGCACCAAGGCGGAACACCGCTACCGCGAGCACCCTGACGGATGCTTTCGGCGACGGGGTTCTCCTACAGTCACTTCGTCGAGGCTATGGGGTGAGGCTGTCTATTAAGTTTACCCGGCGATTATCCGCGTACGCTACGTGATTGCGACGGACTTTTGATCACATCAAAATTCCGTGGCAACCGATCAAGTGAGACTAAACTGCTATGTTTATAACATTCATTCAGTTATCTCATAACTGCTTGTGAATTCCAATTATTGTATCACATTCCGGATAAATAGGAAAAATGTTAAACTTTCCGATCGAACAATCGAACACCCAAGTTTTCCCGATACAGCTCAACACATGAAATAAGTTTAAAAACATTCACTTCGTGTCTCAGTACCAACGGTCCAGCCGTAGAAGGGTCAAGCCAACGCCTCACATGTGGCACGCCGTACTGCCCCAAACCCTAAGGTTCAAAGGGCAGTTCAAGACGGTCACATAATCGAGTTAAGGTTTGTTGTCTTCTAGAGGGTCCATCGCGTTACTTGCACTACTTAGAACGACTTTAAACTACGGAAAAGTCCAACAATTGGAAATTTCCCGGCAGGGGAAAAAGTGGGTATTTATATCCGATCGAACTTTTTAACATATTCTAAAATTACCCGGAAAAACACATAGACCAAGCTAAACAATCCGATCGAACTATCGATTCCCCAAAACAATCCAGTAAACTCAACTCTAGAGTATATTTTAAAAATTTCCAGAAAATACAGGACACAAATATAGGAATTACTGTGCCATTCAAAATGATTGATGCTGTAGTACGGCCGCGGAACCGCCGCACGAGCCATGCTCGTGCCGCGGAACCGCGGCGGTTTGACTGATTTGGACGCTCGAATTCCACAGTATTTCTTATAATTTCCTGCTTATATTTCTGCATATTTTTAATTTTAAAAAATCCAAAAAACCAGAAAATGTCCAGAGAGCCGTTTTGAGTTTGGGTTTCGGGTCGATCGGACTTCTAACTCCGTCTACGAATCGCCTAAGGTTCTAGCTAGGCTCTGATACCACTGTAGGGTTCCTAGGCACACTAATGAAGTCTCACAAGTGATCAAACATGGCCAATTAATATTTTACAAGTGCCGAGAAACCCTAATGCGGACGTTAACTAGATATATAGGCGATACGATGCAAATAAACAACTTTATCTAAAAGGAAAGTGGCTACAACCTTTGTAGATCCGGTCCTCCACCTCCTAGGCTCCGTGATGACGTCCCTCCGCTGTCCAAATCGAATCCCGGACTCTAGCATCGGCTTCATCGGAGAAATGGGCGGGCTAGGTCGTCGGCTTCGATGCCGAAAATGATCTACGTCGAGGCATCACAAGATCAAGCTCTCACTTCACCAAGTCATGAAACTTGTGAAGAAAACACCATATACTACTTGGCAAGAGGTAGAGGATGAAGAAATAGGAGGTGGGTTCACTTTAGAATTGGATTTCTCACTCATATGCTCAAGTTGCCATTGATGGAGGCAAGGTTTCTTCATGTTGAAGATGAAGAAGAAGAAGAAAAGAATATGATAGAATATGATAAGTATTTTAAAAAGGAAAATAATATGAATACTTATCATATACTAACCATGGTTATGTGTAGAGAATAGACTATGGTTAAGTGGAATGGTTAGGGTTAAGCATGAGATAAAAATGGTGGACTTGTTCAAAGCTTCATGAAGCTTCAACAAAAAACAAACTAAGCCACCATTACTTTTTCTCTTTATCTTTTCCAAAACAATAATAAATAAATAAATAGATAATAAAAATAAAACCCTAACCATTACACAACCATGGTTTAATCTTTACACAAACCCAAGTGAGCAAGTATCATCAAACATGATACAATCTTGTGCACAAAAGTATATCATATACACAATGTGTACTAAGTGAGAAAATCCTTTCAAAGTGAACCAATACTAGTTAATACAAAGTAATATATCAAATATATAATTATACATTAAATCATTAAATCAACACTTGATTCAATGATCCGGTCATGTCGCATATAACCGACTAGTATCCAATGTATCGACTTATCGAATCAATCTTCGATTCGATAACTAGGTTATATCGCATACAACCAATCGATACATTCATCACGAGAATAGAATACGGTATCACATACACGCATTATTCTCGGTCCCGCACATATCTCATATGCGCTCCTATTTCGTTTCGCTTGAGCCAGGAAACCTCTGTGTAGGACTCTAAAGACTCGTCAATACGCCGGCAGCGGATGATGATCATATCAAACACCCACAAGCCGCAAGCCGTCTGCTAAACGTAACGGCCACCCGGGTATTGAGCGATCTTAAGATCGATGAGCAAGCCCGCTCACACTCCTGTGAATCCAACCAGTAACACTTACCGTATAGTCTGGTCTGTTCGTCTGATATGTCGCATATCTCGCCTAGGGGTGGTAAACGTCAGACCCCAATAGCTTGATAAGTCATGCCGACGTAAGGTCCATAACATTCGTGAAACTACTGATAACTCTTACCAGTATATCACTGCAACCCTGGCCAGGGATTTCCTGTTATGGCCAGTCGAGCATAGCACAACATCAACCCCCAATACCGGGAGAGACGAATCCCCTCCTATCGCTCATTGCCTCCATGTGAATCGGGACTGTACCCAAAAACCACCTGTTTGCACGACTCAGTAGAGCCGTGGTAGGGTGGAAATCAAAGCACAGTAGGAGACACACAAGACTCTATGACGATCTTGGGTCATCAGACTAAGCTGTACCAGTGTCACCAGAGAACTGCCATCTGACATGAGGTATAATACCATCTGGGAGTTCTCGGCGAGTCCGTTCAGTGTACCCAGTCTCCACTGAGCACCCGCATACCATCTCTGATGTCAAACACCAATGGATATGGGATCATCCATCGCCCATCACATGGGTCGAGAAGATATACGCTAGTCTACTCTGGAATATCGATGCCCCGTCTCGATATTCCCACGACTAGGAACAATGAAGGATGTACTCATTGACTACCCAGGCCCCACTAGTATGATCTACATCATAGTCCTGGAAGTCGAGTATACATCCTAAGGGCTTTATCAACATGTAATCAGAGAGACAGAAAGTATACATGTTAAGATAAAGAGCAACCAGATAGCGTACTATCATGTCGAGCAAGAAAGTCCTACCTATATATGTCCTAGCATCCACTACAATATACATCCTATGTACAGTAATGGCCTCTAGGGCATACATATAACTAACAATCTCCCACTTGCACTAGGGCCATCTGTAGCAGTGGTTGCAGTATCTAATACTCAACCATCCCATATAAGTCTCTCTCTGGGAAAAGGCCTTCGTGAGTGGATCCGCCGTGTTGTCCTCTGAGTCTACTCTCCTAACCTCGATCATCCTGGAGATCAACTATCTCCATGATCAGGTGATGCTTCCTCAGAATATGTCTGGGTCACTGATGGGATCGGGGTTCCTGGGCCAAAACCACACTTCCATTGTCATACAATGGTAGGAACCTAGTTCATCTTATGAACCAATATACACCCAAACTGCCTCTTTGGTAGTATCTATAATAGCAATGTTACCAGCCTTTATCGTCTAGTTTGCCTCGGTATCTAGCTTGGAATTCTTCCAACATACCGTCCCTTTACCGAGGGTAAAGACAATGCCTGCGACTGACATTCAGTCGTCCTTATCACCCTGGAACCTTTCCATTGATTCTCCCCAGGATCGATTGATACAATCTTACTACAGCTAGTGAGAACCCTAACATCCCTTTAGATCTATCTCATAGATCCAAATTTCAGGATTTAGGAGGTATCACTTTGATCCTATATGGAGAATCTATGTGATAAGAGGAGATCGACCGATCGTAGCATAGGAAACTCTTTTCCTATCAAGAGTATGTCATCCACGTACTCTACGAGGATCATTACCATACTCCATACTACCCTTTTATACATACAAGGTTCATCTACCATTTTGATGAAGTCAAACTCTTTAACTACCACATCAAAACAGATGTTCCAACTCCGCGATGCCTGCTTTATCCTGTAAAGCAACTTGCACATGTTTCCGCTGCTCCCACTGTTTACGAAGCCCTCTGGCTGTGTACTTATAGACTTTCTATTCTAAATCAGTATTTAGAAAAGCAGTCATGACACCCAACCACCAGATATCGCATTCATGGTATGTAGCAATGGTAAGTAGGATCTGGATGGACTTAAGTATAGTCCCTGGAAAAGGTTTCATCATTTTCCACTCTTGGTCAATGACGAAAACCTTTAACAAGTCTAGCTTTGAAAGTCTCAACTTTTCCATCTACACCAAGTAATCTTCTCAAGATATACTTGCTCCTGATGGGGATTTAACCCTTCAGATATCGCAACCAAAGTCCATACTTTGTTGGTGTATATGGATTCCATCTCAGATCGCTAAGCATCCAGCCATTCTTACAGAGTCCCTACTCTCGATGGCCTGCTCGAAACTAGTTGGGTCATCATCTCATGATGCAATCCTCGCTCCCACTGTCATCGAGAAACCGAAGTATCTCTCAGGCAGGTGAGGAACCCTACCAGATCGGCGGAGAGGCTGAGGTTCGTCGGGAACTATTGAATCTTTTGGTTCTTTCAAATCATTAGCTGCAGTTTTGTATAGCTGGAACCTTTCCAGTTCTACAGAGCTGACCTTGCCTCGATTTTGTCCGGATTTTGCTTTAGACATAGGCCGGACAATCCCAAATCTTAACTTACTTAAGAGATAGGCTCTTCCCATACCATATCTTATATGGAATGGTAGGCACTGATTTGATTCGAACCCTATTCAATAGGTATGCAACTTCATAAGTGCATAACTCCCTAAAAGGAAATAGGAAACTCAGTAGTACTCATCATAAAGCGCACCATATCATATAGGGTGCTAATGCTCCGCCCTGATACACTGTTGTGCTGTGGTGTATTCAGAGGAGTAATACTGAGAGAGAATCTTATTCTCCTTTAGAATAGTCTATGAATTCCATGCACAAGTATTCTCCTCCCTGATCTTATCATAGGACATAATACTTATACCCGGTTTTTGGTTCTCTATTTCTAAATCATATTCTGTGAATATCTCAAAAGGTTCGAACTTGTGTTTCAACAGGAACATATGTCTGAATCTTGAGAGATTATCAGAGAATGTAATGAAATACAAAGAACCAGTCTTGGCATGTGTAGACAGGAGACCTTACATACATCATCATGTATCAGTCCCAAGAGTTTACTAACTCTTTCTCTGTTTTCAGTAAACGGAGCTTTGGTCATCTAATCTTTGTGACATGACTGGCAAGTTTCACAAGATGTAAATTCAAACTGATTTAAATATGCATCTAAAATGTAACTTCAGCCAGTCGGGTCGCATTGATATGACCTAGTCTACAATGCATCAAGAAGGATTCGTTCATTTCTGAACTCTTCCTCTTGTGTGTGTTCTGTATACTAGGAACTGTAGTTTGATTTAGAACATCAATGCTTTTAGATAACGTGCCTGAACCGATCAACTTTTGATATAGGAAATGTTCAAAACATCATCCAACAATACAAAATTATATCCTTCTTTACTAATAAAGAGACTGATATCATTTTGTATATCAGGTTCGGTATCTAATAGCATTTGTTCAGAATCAATGTATTGGTAATACAGGGTGACGGTGACCAACAGACTTGGCTGCAAAACTTGCCCCGTTTTCTGTCTCATGAAACTTATCACCCGTTCTCAGTTTTTCTACCTTTTTGTAGCCCTATGTAACAGATTACATATCTGGGATCCTGATCCGGTATCAAATACCCAGGATACAGAGGATACTGAGAAACGGTTCTTTTTAATGAACACACCCGAAGGAGATGCATCATATGCACTTTCTTCATTTGGGCGGCATAGGAATTCTGGTATTCCCCTATTTCCTGCTCTGTCTTATAACAATTATAAGTTGGAGCGGGACCAACTTAACCCCAGCTCAGTATAACAAGCGGGTTCGGTCAATACATCCATATTATTATCTTGATTAAGGCGTGATATGGTCGCTACCTGGAGAGAGAGAAAAGAAAACACTCGGCGTGCGCTCTTGCAAGATTAGATTGGTTATTTATTTTATCTAATCAGGATGGCTCCCACTGTTTTTATCAAATCTTCCTTCAAACCCTAAAAAGAAAGACTAGCTGGGATTAATTACACTCTACAAGTTCGCCAATCTTTCAGCCACGCCAGTGTCGGTACTTTGAAGGAGGTTCCCCGTGCTTTCGCACGGACCTAATTACAGTAAACCTCGTTTTCCCAGAGGCGTAACCCCGTTGACACCTTTCTAGACACCTACTTGATCGGCTAATTCCAAAGTGCAAAACTCTCCCAGGAGTAACAATTACTCGCAGTGGGTATCGGGATCCAACAATCATATAGAAGGTATGCAATCTCATTGCAAATTTCAACACTTGAAACTCCCGATAATGGTTTTTACCCCTAGCACTTATCACCTTAACTATGGTCAACAAATCATAAGTACTAGTCAAGTTCTACCCATCATTTCGTGATTAATTAGACCCACCCACATGACCCTTAACTAAGGTCAACAAAGTCACGCGACTGTCCTAACTAATCGCATCATATGCGGTGTAGGAAGACATCACTTAGCTACCGTACACTGTGCCTTAACTAAAGTCAACAAACACAGCACGAATACTAAGTACTCTACTTCCTAAAATGACGGAGGGTTGCGAATGGTTTTTATGAAAAACCTTTAACGCTTTGAACTTGATCTCGTTGCGGAATCAAATGGTTTTTCAATGGAATGTTTTTGAGGCTTTTCTAGTTTTGCTAAAGGGGTCACTCCCGGTGAAGGGATCGTCGGCCCTTTCCTCGTCGAATGAGGTGCGGGATATATCATATATATCACTGTGCAAAGCAGAAACTATAGAAGCAATCAAAAGACAAACCGAGTGTTGTAGCATCTGCCAGTTATTGCTAAAGGAGTCACTCCCGATGAAGGGATCTCGGTCCTTTCCCTATCGAATAAGGTGCAGGATGTTCTGCAAGGAACACCGCGATGCAAAGCAAGAACTGTAGCTACCTGTTTTTATTTTGAAATTCGATTCCACAACATCAATTAGGTTTATTTTCTTTCATTAATCTCATTAATGAATATCCCATCATTTAAGTCCACCTAATCATCAAAGATAAATATAACGTACGCTTATGCCATCCGCATTCGCCTCGATGTCCTGTCTGCACCGTTAGGTTAGGTAACTAACGGCAGAGCGGGGCAGGGCTAGCGCGGGTGTAAAACATAAGCAACGTTTATATAATATATCATATATACTATATATACTATCTATCACAGAACATCACATGATCACATCACAGATAACGCAGCAGAAGATATCATATGAAATATTGGATATACTAGGACGTCCGTGTTTTCAATACGAGCCAGTATAAAACACGGATTCCACGGTCGTGATGAATAGCCAATCCCACACCCCTAGACCCCTACGAGAGCGGCAAGCAACCCTACCAATTCTAGGGTTAGGAGACCCGGACTCGACTCCTCGAGATGGTCTCCCACTGGACCCTAGAACCCGGTTACTTGTGCTCCCCTCCTTGGGTCTATCCTAATGCGGAAAAGTAAATAATATACAATGGGTGACATCTTCCGCAACCTGGAAGTGCCCCAATAAAAGAATATTACATACAATTTTTTTACATGAATGAAAATGAAAAACACTCATCTCACACAAAAACCCCGGCTATTCAAACGCGACGATCCAATATAACATATCCAGCAACACATAACATCACATGTCATCAACGTAAGTAAATATGCGCATCCCAATAGTCGTTGACATATAGCAACGAAACCGGCGACATCACATACTACACTTACGGTCACAGAAAAGAAAGTGTAAAACTACAACAGTTGGAATCCGCAACCTCTTTAGACATCGTATGCCTAGCCAAATGAAATACTTAGACATCGCATGCCTAACAATTATAAACCCCGCATTTTAGTCTCATTATCGAAAACACTTTTCAATATCAAGTCGGGCAATTCAACAGGATTCCCGACATTCTGATCGAATGCTCGTCGCAAACTTTAGTGGACGGCTGCACCCCCGATACCGTCGACGAAGTGCACCAAGGCGGAACACCGCTACCGCGAGCACCCTGACGGATGCTTTCGGCGACGGGGTTCTCCTACAGTCACTTCGTCGGGGCTATGGGGTGAGGCTGTCTATTAAGTTTACCCGGCGATTATCCGCGTACGCTACGTGATTGCGACGGACTTTTGATCACATCAAAATTCCGTGGCAACCGATCAAGTGAGACTAAACTGCTATGTTTATAACATTCATTCAGTTATCTCATAACTGCTTGTGAATTCCAATTATTGTATCACATTCCGGATAAATAGGAAAAATGTTAAACTTTCCGATCGAACAATCGAACACCCAAGTTTTCCCGATACAGCTCAACACATGAAATAAGTTTAAAAACATTCACTTCGTGCCTCAGTACCAACGGTCCAGCCGTAGAAGGGTCAAGCCAACGCCTCACATGTGGCACGCCGTACTGCCCCAAACCCTAAGGTTCAAAGGGCAGTTCAAGACGGTCACATAATCGAGTTAAGGTTTGTTGTCTTCTAGAGGGTCTATCGCGTTACTTGCACTACTTAGAACGACTTTAAACTACGGAAAAGTCCAACAATTGGAAATTTCCCGGCAGGGGAAAAAGTGGGTATTTATATCCGATCGAACTTTTTAACATATTCTAAAATTACCCGGAAAAACACATAGACCAAGCTAAACAATCCGATCGAACTATCGATTCCCCAAAACAATCCAGTAAACTCAACTCTAGAGTATATTTTAAAAATTTCCAGAAAATACAGGACACAAATATAGGAATTACTGTGCCATTCAAAATGATTGATGCTGTAGTACGGCCGCGGAACCGCCGCACGAGCCATGCTCGTGCCGCGGAACCGCGGCGGTTTGACTGATTTGGACGCTCGAATTCCACAGTATTTCTTATAATTTCCTGCTTATATTTCTGCATATTTTTAATTTTAAAAAATCCAAAAAACCAGAAAATGTCCAGAGAGCCGTTTTGAGTTTGGGTTTCGGGTCGATCGGACTTCTAACTCCGTCTACGAATCGCCTAAGGCTCTAGCTAGGCTCTGATACCACTGTAGGGTTCCTAGGCACACTAATGAAGTCTCACAAGTGATCAAACATGGCCAATTAATATTTTACAAGTGCCGAGAAACCCTAATGCGGACGTTAACTAGATATATAGGCGATACGATGCAAATAAACAACTTTATCTAAAAGGAAAGTGGCTACAACCTTTGTAGATCCGGTCCTCCACCTCCTAGGCTCCGTGATGACGTCCCTCCGCTGTCCAAATCGAATCCCGGACTCTAGCATCGGCTTCATCGGAGAAATGGGCGGGCTAGGTCGTCGGCTTCGATGCCGAAAATGATCTACGTCGAGGCATCACAAGATCAAGCTCTCACTTCACCAAGTCATGAAACTTGTGAAGAAAACACCATATACTACTTGGCAAGAGGTAGAGGATGAAGAAATAGGAGGTGGGTTCACTTTAGAATTGGATTTCTCACTCATATGCTCAAGTTGCCATTGATGGAGGCAAGGTTTCTTCATGTTGAAGATGAAGAAGAAGAAGAAAAGAATATGATAGAATATGATAAGTATTTTAAAAAGGAAAATAATATGAATACTTATCATATACTAACCATGGTTATGTGTAGAGAATAGACTATGGTTAAGTGGAATGGTTAGGGTTAAGCATGAGACAAGAATGGTGGACTTGTTCAAAGCTTCATGAAGCTTCAACAAAAAACAAACTAAGCCACCATTACTTTTTCTCTTTATCTTTTCCAAAACAATAATAAATAAATAAATAGATAATAAAATAAAACCCTAACCATTACACAACCATGGTTTAATCTTTACACAAACCCAAGTGAGCAAGTATCATCAAACATGATACAATCTTGTGCACAAAAGTATATCATATACACAATGTGTACTAAGTGAGAAAATCCTTTCAAAGTGAACCAATACTAGTTAATACAAAGTAATATATCAAATATATAATTATACATTAAATCATTAAATCAACACTTGATTCAATGATCCGGTCATGTCGCATATAACCGACTAGTATCCAATGTATCGACTTATCGAATCAATCTTCGATTCGATAACTAGGTTATATCGCATACAACCAATCGATACATTCATCACGAGAATAGAATACGGTATCACATACACGCATTATTCTCGGTCCCGCACATATCTCATATGCGCTCCTATTTCGTTTCGCTTGAGCCAGGAAACCTCTGTGTAGGACTCTAAAGACTCGTCAATACGCCGGCAGCAGATGATGATCATATCAAACACCCACAAGCCGCAAGCCGTCTGCTAAACGTAACGGCCACCCGGGTATTGAGCGATCTGAAGATCGATGAGCAAGCCCGCTCACACTCCTGTGAATCCAACCAGTAACACTTACCGTATAGTCTGGTCTGTTCGTCTGATATGTCGCATATCTCGCCTAGGGGTGGTAAACGTCAGACCCCAATAGCTTGATAAGTCATGCCGACGTAAGGTCCATAACATTCGTGAAACTACTGATAACTCTTACCAGTATATCACTGCAACCCTGGCCAGGGATTTCCTGTTATGGCCAGTCGAGCATAGCACAACATCAACCCCCAATACCGGGAGAGACGAATCCCCTCCTATCGCTCATTGCCTCCATGTGAATCGGGACTGTACCCAAAAACCACCTGTTTGCACGACTCAGTAGAGCCGTGGTAGGGTGGAAATCAAAGCACAGTGGGAGACACACAAGACTCTATGACGATCTCGGGTCATCAGACAAAGCTGTACCAGTGTCACCAGAGAACTGCCATCTGACATGAGGTATAATACCATCTGGGAGTTCTCGGCGAGTCCGTTCAGTGTACCCAGTCTCCACTGAGCACCCGCATACCATCTCTGATGTCAAACACCAATGGATATGGGATCATCCATCGCCCATCACATGGGTCGAGAAGATATACGCTAGTCTACTCTGGAATATCGATGCCCCGTCTCGATATTCCCACGACTAGGAACAATGAAGGATGTACTCATTGACTACCCAGGCCCCACTAGTATGATCTACATCATAGTCCTGGAAGTCGAGTACACATCCTAAGGGCTTTATCAACATGTAATCAGAGAGACAGAAAGTATACATGTTAAGATAAAGAGCAACCAGATAGCGTACTATCATGTCGAGCAAGAAAGTCCTACCTATATATGTCCTAGCATCCACTACAATATACATCCTATGTACAGTAATGGCCTCTAGGGCATACATATAACTAACAATCTCCCACTTGCACTAGGGCCATCTGTAGCAGTGGTTGCAGTATCTAATACTCAACCATCCCATATAAGTCTCTCTCTGGGAAAAGGCCTTCGTGAGTGGATCCGCCGTGTTGTCCTCTGAGTCTACTCTCCTAACCTCGATCATCCTGGAGATCAACTATCTCCATGATCAGGTGATGCTTCCTCAGAATATGTCTGGGTCACTGATGGGATCGGGGTTCCTGGGCCAAAACCACACTTCCATTGTCATACAATGGTAGGAACCTAGTTCATCTTATGAACCAATATACACCCAAACTGCCTCTTTGGTAGTATCTATAATAGCAATGTTACCAGCCTTTATCGTCTAGTTTGCCTCGGTATCTAGCTTGGAATTCTTCCAACATACCGTCCCTTTACCGAGGGTAAAGACAATGCCTGCGACTGACATTCAGTCGTCCTTATCACCCTGGAACCTTTCCATTGATTCTCCCCAGGATCGATTGATACAATCTTACTACAGCTAGTGAGAACCCTAACATCCCTTTAGATCTATCTCATAGATCCAAATTTCAGGATTTAGGAGGTATCACTTTGATCCTATATGGAGAATCTATGTGATAAGAGGAGATCGACCGATCGTAGCATAGGAAACTCTTTTCCTATCAAGAGTATGTCATCCACGTACTCTACGAGGATCATTACCATACTCCATACTACCCTTTTATACATACAAGGTTCATCTACCATTTTGATGAAGTCAAACTCTTTAACTACCACATCAAAACAGATGTTCCAACTCCGCGATGCCTGCTTTATCCTGTAAAGCAACTTGCACATGTTTCCGCTGCTCCCACTGTTTACGAAGCCCTCTGGCTGTGTACTTATAGACTTTCTATTCTAAATCAGTATTTAGAAAAGCAGTCATGACACCCAACCACCAGATATCGCATTCATGGTATGTAGCAATGGTAAGTAGGATCTGGATGGACTTAAGTATAGTCCCTGGAAAAGGTTTCATCATTTTCCACTCTTGGTCGATGACGAAAACCTTTAACAAGTCTAGCTTTGAAAGTCTCAACTTTTCCATCTACACCAAGTAATCTTCTCAAGATATACTTGCTCCTGATGGGGATTTAACCCTTCAGATATCGCAACCAAAGTCCATACTTTGTTGGTGTATATGGATTCCATCTCAGATCGCTAAGCATCCAGCCATTCTTACAGAGTCCCTACTCTCGATGGCCTGCTCGAAACTAGTTGGGTCATCATCTCATGATGCAATCCTCGCTCCCACTGTCATCGAGAAACCGAAGTATCTCTCAGGCAGGTGAGGAACCCTACCAGATCGGCGGAGAGGCTGAGGTTCGTCGGGAACTATTGAATCTTTTGGTTCTTTCAAATCATTAGCTGCAGTTTTGTATAGCTGGAACCTTTCCAGTTCTACAAAGCTGACCTTGCCTCGATTTTGTCCGGATTTTGCTTTAGACATAGGCCGGACAATCCCAAATCTTAACTTACTTAAGAGATAGGCTCTTCCCATACCATATCTTATATGGAATGGTAGGCACTGATTTGATTCGAACCCTATTCAATAGGTATGCAACTTCATAAGTGCATAACTCCCTAAAAGGAAATAGGAAACTCAGTAGTACTCATCATAAAGCGCACCATATCATATAGGGTGCTAATGCTCCGCCCTGATACACTATTGTGCTGTGGTGTATTCAGAGGAGTAATACTGAGAGAGAATCTTATTCTCCTTTAGAATAGTCTATGAATTCCATGCACAAGTATTCTCCTCCCTGATCTTATCATAGGACATAATACTTATACCCGGTTTTTGGTTCTCTATTTCTAAATCATATTCTGTGAATATCTCAAAAGGTTCGGACTTGTGTTTCAACAGGAACATATGTCTGAATCTTGAGAGATTATCAGAGAATGTAATGAAATACAAAGAACCAGTCTTGGCATGTGTAGACAGGAGACCTTACATACATCATCATGTATCAGTCCCAAGAGTTTACTAACTCTTTCTCTGTTTTCAGTAAACGGAGCTTTGGTTATCTAATCTTTGTGACATGACTGGCAAGTTTCACAAGATGTAAATTCAAACTGATTTAAATATGCATCTAAAATGTAACTTCAGCCAGTCGGGTCGCATTGATATGACCTAGTCTACAATGCATCAAGAAGGATTCGTTCATTTCTGAACTCTTCCTCTTGTGTGTGTTCTGTATACTAGGAACTGTAGTTTGATTTAGAACATCAATGCTTTTAGATAACGTGCCTGAACCGATCAACTTTTGATATAGGAAATGTTCAAAATATCATCCAACAATACAAAATTATATCCTTCTTTACTAATAAAGAGACTGATATGATTTTGTATATCAGGTTCGGTATCTAATAGCATTTGTTCAGAATCAATGTATTGGTAATACAGGGTGACGGTGACCAACAGACTTGGCTGCAACACTTGCCCCGTTTTCTGTCTCATGAAACTTATCACCCGTTCTCAGTTTTTCTACCTTTTTGTAGCCCTATGTAACAGATTGCATATCTGAGATCCTGATCCGGTATCAAATACCCAGGATGCAGAGGATACTGAGAAACAGTTCTTTGTAATGAACACACCCGAAGGAGATGCATCATATGCACTTTCTTCGTTTGGGCGGCATAGGAATTCTGGTATTCCCCTATTTCCTGCTCTGTCTTATAACAATTATAAGTTGGAGCGGGACCAACTTAACCCCAGCTCAGTATAACAAGCGGGTTCGGTCAATACATCCATATTATTATCTTGATTAAGGCGTGATATGGTCGCTACCTGGAGAGAGAGAAAAGAAAACACTCTGCGTGCGCTCTTGCAAGATTAGATTGGTTATTTATTTTATCTAATCAGGATGGCTCCCACTGTTTTTATCAAATCTTCCTTCAAACCCTAAAAGAAAAGACTAGCCGGGATTAATTACACTCTACAAGTTCGCCAATCTTTCAGCCAGGCCAGTGTCGGTACTTTGAGGGAGGTTCCCCGTGCTTTCGCACGGACCTAATTACAGTAAACCTCGTTTTCCCAGAGGCGTAACCCCGTTGACACCTTTCTAGACACCTACTTGATCGGCTAATTGCAAAGTGCAAAACTCTCCCAGGAGTAACAATTACTCGCAGTGGGTATCGGGATCCAACAATCATATAGAAGGTATGCAATCTCATTGCAAATTTCAACACTTGAAACTCCCGATAATGGTTTTTACCCCTAGTACTTATGACCTTAACTATGGTCAATAAATCATAAGTACTAGTCAAGTTCTACCCGTCATTTCGTGATTAATTAGACCCACCCACATGACCCTTAACTAAGGTCTGTAGGGATCCTAGGCACTCTCAAGGGGTCTCACATGGCATCAACCATGCCCGTTTCAAAAATCTAGGTGCCGAGAAACCCTAGACTACGGATCGTTAGCTAGATGTCTAGGCGAAAAAGCAACTAGTTAACACTTAACTACTAGAATACGGAAATACAACCTTTGTAGATCCGATGCTCCACCTCCACGGCTCCGCAATGAAGTCCTCTCCGCTGTCCAAATCGAACCATGACTCTCACGGTGGTTTCATCGGAGAAAAGACCGGGCTAGGTCGTCGACAACGTGCCGAAGATGATCTACGTCGAGGCATCGCTAGATCAAGCTCCAACTTCACAAAATCAAGAATACTTGTGAAGGAAACACACTCTACTACTTGGTAAGAGGTAAAGGATGAAGAAATAGGAAGTGGGTAGACTTTAGAATTGGATTTATCACTTGTTTCATCAATCCACCATTGATGAAGAATGGTTTTCTTCAAGTGAAGAAGATGAAGAAGAAGAAGCTTATTATGATAAGTTGTTTTTAATATAAAAAGTAAATAAATACTTATCATAATAATAACCATGGTCAAGTGTAGAGAGTTAATCATGGTTGAATGGAATGGTTATGGTTGAGCATGAGACAAAATGGTCACTTGGTCAAAGTCTTCATGAAGCTTCAACAAGCTTCTAAAGAAAGCCACCATTTTGCATTATGCTTATCATTTTACAAAATGAATAAATAAATAAATAAATAGATATGAAAATGAAAACCCTAACCATTACATAACCATGGTTTAAACTTTACACAAAACTCAAGTTAGCATGCATCATCAAACATAATACATACAAGTGCACAAAAATATATCACATATACAATGTGCACAATCCAAGTGAGAAAATCCATTTAAAGTAAACCGATACTAGTTAATGCAAACTTATATATCAAATATATAATTATGCATTAAATCATTAAATCAACACTTGATTTAATGATCCGGTCATGTCGCATATAACCGGCTAATATCAACAGTAACAACTTATCGAATCAACACTTGATCCGATAACCCGGCTATATCGTATATAACCGATCAATGTCACATATCGCGAGAATTGAATACAGTATCACATACTGGTATCATTCTCGGTCCCGCACACATCTCATATGTGCTCCTATTTCATTTCGCTTGAGCCAGGAAACCTCTGTGTAGGACTCTAAAGACTCGTCAATACGCCGGCAGCAGATGATGATCATATCAAGCATCCACAAGCCGCAAGCGGTCTGCTAAACGTAACGGCCACCCGGGTATTGAGCGATCTGAAGATCGACGAGCAAGCCCGCTCACACTCCAGTGAATCCAACCAGTAACACTACCGTACAGTCCGGTCTGATCGTCTGATATGTCGCATATCTTGCCTAGGGGTGGTAAACGTCAGACCCCAATAGCTCGATAAGTCGTGTCGATATGAGGCTCATAACGGGTCGAGAAACTGCTGGTAACACTTACCAGCAATTCTCTGATCAGCCCTGGCCAGGGACTTCCTGTTATAGCCAATCGAACACAGTGCAACATCAACTCCCTATACCGGGAGAGACGAATCCCCTCCTATCGCTCATTACCTCCATGTGACTCGGGACTGTACCCAAAAACCACCGTTTTGCACGCCCTCTTGGACGTGGTAAGATGGAAATCAAAGCACAGTGGGAACCACACAAGACTCTATGACGATCTCGGGTCAACAGACTACTCTATACCAGTGTCACCAGAGAACTGCCATCTGACGTAAGGTATAATACCATCTGGGAGTTCTCGGCGAGTCCGTCCAGTGTACCCAGTCTCTACTGAGCACCCGTATATCTCCTCTGATGTCAAACACCAATGGATATGGGATCATCCATCGCCCATCTATATGGGTCGAGAAGGTACACGCTAGTCTACTCTGGTATATCGATGCCCCGTCTCGATACACCCACGACTAGGGACTTTGAAGGATGTACTTATGGACTACCATGTCCCCACTAGTATGATCCGCATCATAGTCCAGGTAGTCAAGTACACATCCTAAGGGCTTTACCAACATGTAATAGAGAGACAATCTGTGTACACGTTAAGGTAAAGAGCAACCAGATAGCATACTATCATGTCGAGCAAGAAAGTCCTCCCTATATATGTCCCAGCATCCACTACAATATACATCCAATGTACTGTAATGGCCTCTAGGGCATACATATAACTAACAATCTCCCACTTGCACTAGGGCCATCTGTAGCAGTGGTTGTAGTATCTCATACTCAACCATCCCATAAAAGTCTCTCTCTGGGAATAGGCCTTCGTGCGTGGATCCGCCGTATTGTCCTCTGAGTCTACTCTCCTAACCTCGATCCCTTAGAGATCAACCATCTCCATGATCAAGTGATACTGCCTTAGAATATGTATGGATCACTGATGGGACGGGGGTTCCTGGCATAAGCCACAAGTCCATTGTCACACAATGGTAGGAACTAAGTTCATCTCATGAACTAATATACATCCAAACAGCCTCTTTGGTAGCATCATAAGTAGCGATGTATCCAGCCTTTATCGTCTAGTATGCCACGGTATCTAGCTTGGAACTCTTCCAACATACCGTCCCTTTACTGAGGGTAAAGACAATGCCTGCGACTGACATTCAGTCGTCTTTATCACTCTGGAACACTTCCAGTGATTCTCCCCAGGATCGATTGATACCATCTCACTACTGCTAGTGAGTATCCTAACATCCAATTAGATCTATCTTATAGATCCAAAAACCAGGATATAGGAGGTATCACATTGATCCTATATGGAGAATCATTGTGATAAGCGGAGATTGACCGAGCGTAGCATAGGAAACTCCTTTCTTATCAAGAGTATGTCATCCACGTACTCTACGAGGATCACGACCATACTCCCTACTACCTTTTTGTTTATACAAGGTTCGTCTACCATTTTGATGAAGTCAAACTCTTTGACTAATCCATCAAAACAGATGTTCCAACTCCGCGATGCCTGCTTTAATCCTATAAAGCATCTTGCACACGTTTCCGCTGCTCCCACTGTCTACGAAGCTCTCTGGCTGTGTACTTATAGACGCACTCTTCTAAAACATCATTTAGAAAAGCAGTCATGACACCCAACCACCAGATATCGTAGTCATGGTATGTAGCCGTGGCAAGTAGGATCCGGATGGACTTAAGCATTGATCCTTAGAAAAGGTTTCAACATAATCCTTACCTGGTCAATGATGCAAACCTTTAACAAGTCTAGCTTTAAAAGTCTCAACTTTTCCATGTACACCAAGTAATCTTCTCAAGATATACTTGCTCCTGATGGGGATTTAACCCTTCAGATATAGCAACCAAAGTCCATACTTTGTTGGTGTATAAGGATTCCATCTCAGATCACTAAGCATCCAGCCATTCTTATAGAGTCTTACTCCTGATGGCCAGCTCGAAACCAGTTGGGTCATCATCTCATGATGCAATCCTCGCTCCCACTGTCATAGAGCAACCGAAGTATCTCTCAGGTGGGTGAGGAACCCTACTAGATCGGCGGAGAGGCTGAGGTTCATTGGAATCTACTGAATCCTTTGGTTCTGTCAAATCATCAGCTGCATTTTGTATAGCTGGAACATTTCCAGTTGTACATAACAGACGTTGCCTCGAGCTTGTCCGGATTTTGCTTTTAGACATAGGCCGGACAACCCCAAATCTTAACTGACTTAAGAGATGGGCTCTTCCCTTTCCATATCACATATGAAGTGGTAGGCTACTGATTTGATCGGGACCCTATTCAATAGGTATGCATCTTCTCAAGCGCATAACTCCCAAAAGGAAATAGGTAACTCAGTAGTACTCATCATAGAGCACACCTTATCATATAGGGTGTGATTGCTCCGCCCCGATATACCATCGTGCTATGGTGTATACGGAGGAGTAATGCTGAGAGAGAATCTCATTCTCCTTTAGAATAGTCCAGGAATTCCATGCACAAGTATTCTCCTCCCTGATCTCATCATAGGACATAATACTTATACCCGTATTTTGGTTCTCTACTTCTAACTTATATTCTGTGAATATCTCAAAAGGTTCGGACTTGTGTTTCAACAAGAACATATGTCTGAATCTAAAGAGATCATCAGAGAACGTAATGAAGTATAAAGAACCAATCCTTATATGTGTAGACAGGAGACCTACATACATCAACATGTATCATCCCAAGAGTTCACTAACTCTTTCTCTGTTTCCAATAAACAGAGCTATGGTCATCTTATCTTTGTGACATGACTGGCGAGTTTCACAAGATGTAAATTCAAACAGATTTAAATATGCATCTATATGTAACTCAAGCTAGTCGGGTCGCATTGATATGACCTAGTCTACAATACCTCAAGAAGGATTTGTCCATTTCTGAACTTTTCCTCTTGTGTATGTTCAGTATACTAAGAGCTGTAGTTTGATTTAGAACGTCAATGCTTTTAGATAACGTGCCTGAACCGATCAACTTTTGATATAGGAAATGTTCAAAACATTATCCAACAATACAAAATTTTATCATTTCTTTACTAATAAAGAGACTGATATGATTTTGTATATCAGGTTCGGTATCTAATAACATTCATTCAGAATCAATGTATTGGTAATACAGGGTGACAGTGACCGACAGACTTGGCTGCAACACTTGCCACGTTTTCTGCCTCATGAAACTTATCACCCGTTCTCAGTTCTTTACCTATCTGTAGCCCATGTAACAGATTACATATGCGGGATCCTGATCCGGTATCATATACCCAGGACGTAAAGGACATTTGAGAAACAGTTCTGTATAATGAACACACCCGAAGATGATGCATCATATGCACTTTCCTCGTTTGGGCGGCACGGGAAATCTGGTATTCCCCAATTTCCTTCTCTGTCTTATAACAATTATAAGTTGGAGCGGGACCAACGTTCCCCAGCTCAGTATAACAAGCGGGTTCGGACAATATTCCGTATTATTATCTTGATTAAGGCGTGATATGGTCGCTACCTGGAGAGAGAGAGAAGAAAACACTCAGCGTGCACTCTTGCAAGAATAGATTGGTTATTATTTTATCTAATCAGGATGGCTCCCACTGCTTTTTATCAAATCTTCCTTCAAACCCTAAAAGGAAAGACTAGCCGGGATTAATTACACACTACAAGTTCGCCAATCTTTCAGCCAGGCCAGTGTCGGTACTTTGAGGGAGGTCCCCCGTGCTTTCGCACGAACCTAATTAATGTAAACCTCGTTTTCCCAGAGGCGTAACCCCGTTGACACCTTTCTAGACACCTACTTGATCGGCTAATTGTAATGTGTAAAACTCTCCCAGGAGTAACTCTTACTCGCAGCGGGTATCGGGATCCAACTATCTCATAGAAGGTATGCAATCTCATTGCAAATTTCAACACTTGAAATTCCCGATAATATTTTGCCCCTAACCTCCTATGACCTTGACAAAGGCCAACAAACCATAGGATGCTAGTCAAGTTCAACCCGTCATTTCCTGATTGAATTAAACCCACCCGCACGGCCCTTGACAAAGGCCAACAAGGTCGCACGACTACCCTAACTCAATCTGCATCATATGCATAAGCAGCTAAGCACCAGTCAGCTACCGCACACTACGTCTTGACAAAGGCCAACAAACGCAGCACGAATACTAACTACTACTTATCTGAAATGACGGAGGGCTACGACAGGTTTTTCTGAAAACCTATTGCGTAATGAACTTGATATCGTTGTAGGATCGAATGAATTTTAAAATGGAGTGTTTTTTAGGCTTTTCCAGTTTTGCTAAAGGAGTCACTCCCGGTGAAGGGATCGTCGGTCCTTTCCTCGTCGAATGAGGTGCGGGATATATCACTGTGCAAAGCAGAAACTCTTAAAAGCAATCAAAAGACAAACCGAGTGTGTAGCATCAGCCAGTTATTGCTAAAGGAGTCACTCCCGGTGAAGGGATCTCGGTCCTTTCCTCATCGAATAAGGTGCAGGATATATCACATATACCGCTGTGCAAAGCAAGAACTGTAGCTACCTATTTTATTTTTGAAATTCGATTCTACAACATCTTTAGGTTTCTTTTCTTTCATTAATCATATTAATGAAGTCCCATCATTTAAGTACATAAACATCACAGATAAATACGACGTACACTTATGCCATCCGCATTCGCCTCGATGTCCCCTCGTGCACCGTTAGGTTAGGTAACTAACGGCAGAGCGGGGCAGGGCTAGCGCGGGTGTAAAACATAAGTAACGCCTATATAATATATCATATATACTATATACTTATCTATCACAGAACATCACATGATCACATCACAGATATCGCAGCAGAAGAAACATATGAAATATTGGATATACTAGGACGTCCATGTTTTTGATACGAGCCAGTATAAAACACGGATTCCACGGTCGCGATGAATAGCCAAACCCACACCCCAAGACCCCTACGAGAGCGGCAAGCAACCCCACCAATTCTGGAGTTAGGAGACCCGGACTCGACTCCTCGAGTTGGTCTCCCACTGGACTCCAGAACCCGGTTACTTGTGCTCTCCTCCTTGGGTCTATCCTAGTGCGGAAAAGTAAATAATATACAAACGGTGACATCTTCCGCAACCTGGAAGTGCCCCAATAAAAGAATATTACATACAAGTTTTTACATGAATGAAAATGAAAAACACTCATCTCACATAAAAACCCCCGGCTATTCATACACGACGATCCAATATAACATATCCAGCAACACATAACATCACATGTCATCAACATAAGTAAATATGCGCATCCCAATTGTCGTTGACATATAGCAACGAAACCGGCGATATCACATATTACACTTACGGTCACAGAAAAGAAAGTGTAAAACTACAACAGTTGGAATCCGCAATCTGCATAGACATCGCATGCCTAATTAAATGAATTACTTAGACATCGCATGCCTAACAATTATAAACCCCGCATTTTAGTCTCATTATCGAAAACACTTTTTAATATCAAGTCGGGCAATTCAACAAGATTCCCGACATTTTGACCAAATGCTCGTCGCAAACTTTAGTAGACGGCCGCACCCCCGACGCCGTCGACGAAGTGCACCAAGGCGGAACACCGCCACCACGAGCACCCGAACGGATGCTTTCGGCGACGGGGTTCTCCTACAGTCACTTAGTCGGGGCTATGGGGTGTAGCTGTCTATTAAGTTTACCCTGAGAGTATCCGCGTACACTACGTGATTGCGACGGACTTTTGATCACATCAAAATTCCGTGGCAACCGATCAAGTGAGACTAAAGTGCTATGTTTATAACATTCATTCAGTTATCTCATAACTAGTTGTGAATTCCAATTATTGTATCATATTCCGGATAAATAGAAAATGTCAAACTTTCCGATCGAACAATCGAACACCCAAGTTTTCCCGATACAGATCAACGCATGAAACAAGTCTAAAAACATTCAGTTCGTGCCTCAGTACCAACGGTCCAGCCGTAGAAGGGTCAAGCCAACGCCTCACATGTGGCACGCCGTACTGCCCCAAACCCGAAGGTTCAAAGGGCAGTTCAAGACGGTCACATAATCGAGTTAAGGTTTGTTGTCTTCTAGAGGGTCCATCGAGTTACTTGCACTACTTAGAACGTCTTTAAACCACGGAAAAATCCAATACTTGGAAATTTCCCGACAGGGGAAAAATTGGGTATCTATATCCGGTCGAACTTTTTTAACATATTCTAAAATTTTCCGGAAAGCAAAATAGACAAAATTTGATACCCCGATCGAAACACCGAATCCCCAAAACAACCCCAAAACACTTATCTCTATAATAAATATTAAAATATCCCAGAAAATACAAAACAACTTAGGAGGAATTACTGTGAGAATCGACCGTACGGCCGCGGATCCGCCGCATGAGCCAAGCTCATGCCGCGGAACCGCGGCGGTTTAGATGAATTAGGTCCACGAAATTTACAGTAATTCCTAATAAACCTTGCTTGATTTTCTGCATATTTTTAATTTCGAAAAATCCCAGAATTTGGAAAAAGTCCAGAGAGCTATTTTGGGGTGGGTTTTTGGTTCGATCGGGTTTCAAACATCGTCTGGATTTCGCCTAAGGCTCTAGCTAGGCTCTGATACCACTGTAGGGATCCTAGGCACTCTCAAGGGGTCTCACAAGGCATCAACCATGCCCGTTTCAAAAATCTAGGTGCCGAGAAACCCTAGACTACGGATCGTTAGCTAGATGTCTAGGCGAAAAAGCAACTAGTTAACACTTAACTACTAGAATACGGAAATACAACCTTTGTAGATCCGGTGCTCCACCTCCACGCTCCGCAATGAAGTCCTCTCCGCTGTCCAAATCGAACCATGACTCTCACGGTGGTTTCATCGGAGAAAAGACCGGCTAGTGTCGTCGACAACGTGCCGAAGATGATCTACGTCGAGGCATGGCTAGATCAAGCTCCAACTTCACCAAATCAAGAATACTTGTGAAGGAAACACACTCTACTACTTGGCAAGTGGTAGAGGATGAAGAAATAGAAGTGGGTAGACTTTAAAATTGGATTTCTCACTTGTTTCATCAATCACCATTGATGAAGAATGGTTTTCTTCAAGTGAAGAAGATGAAGAAGAAGAAGCTTATTATGATAAGTTGTTTTTAATATAAAAAGTAAATCAATACTTATCATAATAATAACCATGGTCAAGTGTAGAGAGTTAATCATGGTTGAATGGAATGGTTATGGTTGAGCATGAGACAAAATGGTCACTTGGTCAAAGTCTTCATGAATCTTCACAAGCTTCTAAGAAAGCCACCATTTTGCATTATGCTTATCATTTCCAAAATGAATAAATAAATAAATAAATAGATATGAAAATGAAAACCCTAACCATTACATAACCATGGTTTAAACTTTACACAAAACTCAAGTTAGCATGCATCATCAAACATGATACATACAAGTGCACAAAAATATATCACATATACAATGTGCAAAATCCAAGTGAGAAAATCCATTTAAAGTAAACCGATACTAGTTAATGCAAACTTATATATCAAATATATAATTATGCATTAAATCATTAAATCAACACTTGATTTAATGATCCGGTCATGTCGCATATAACCGGCTAATATCAACAGTAACAACTTATCGAATCAACACTTGATCGATAACCCGGCTATATCGTATATAACCGATCAATGTCACATATCGCGAGAATTGAATACAGTATCACATACTGGAATCATTCTCGGTCCCGCACACATCTCATATGTGCTCCTATTTCGTTTCGCTTGAGCCAGGAAACCTCTGTGTAGGACTCTAAAGACTCGTCAATACGCCGGCAGCAGATGATGATCATATCAAGCACCCTCAAGCCGCAAGCGGCCTGCTAAACGTAACGGCCACCCGGGTATTGAGCGATCTAAAGATCGACGAGCAAGCCCGCTCACACTCCAGTGAATCCAACCAGTAACACTACCGTACAGTCCGGTCTGATCGTCTGATATGTCGCATATCTTGCCTAGGGGTGGTAAACGTCAGACCCCAATAGCTCGATAAGTCGTGTCGATATGAGGCTCATAACGGGTCGAGAAACTACTGGTAACACTTACCTGCAATTCTCTGATCAGCCCTGGCCAGGGACTTCCTGTTATAGCCAATCGAACACAGTGCAACATCAACTCCCTATACCGGGAGAGACGAATCCCCTCCTATCGCTCATTGCCTCCATGTGACTCGGACTGTACCCAAAAACCACCGTTTTGCACGCCCTCTTGGACGTGGTAAGATGGAAATCAAAGCACAGTGGGAACCACACAAGACTCTATGACGATCTCGGGTCAACAGACTACTCTGTACCAGTGTCACCAGAGAACTGCCATCTGACGTAAGGTATAATACCATCTGGGAGTTCTCGGCGAGTCCGTCCAGTGTACCCAGTCTCTACTGAGCACTCCGTATATCTCCTCTGATGTCAAACACCAATGGATATGGGATCATCCATCGCCCATCTATATGGGTCGAGAAGGTACACGCTAGTCTACTCTGGTATATCGATGCCCCGTCTCGATACACCCACGACTAGGGACTTTGAAGGATGTACTTATGAACTACCCCTGTCCCCACTAGTATGATCTGCATCATAGTCCAGGTAGTCAAGTACACATCCTAAGGGCTTTACCAACATGTAATAGAGAGAAATCTGTGTACACGTTAAGGTAAAGAGCAACCAGATAGCATACTATCATGTCGAGCAAGAAAGTCCTCCCTATATATGTCCCAGCATCCACTACAAAATACATCCAATGTACAGTAATGGCCTCTAGGGCATACATATAACTAACAAGGTCAACAAAGTCACGTGACTGTCCTAACTAATCGCATCATATGCGGTGTAGGAAGACATCACTTAGCTACCGTACACTGTGCCTTAACTAAAGTCAACAAACACAGCACGAATACTAAGTACTCTACTTCCTAAAATGACGGAGGGTTGCGAATGGTTTTTATGAAAAACCTTTAACGCTTTGAACTTGATCTCGTTGCGGAATCAAATGGTTTTTCAATGGAATGTTTTTGAGGCTTTTCTAGTTTTGCTAAAGGGGTCACTCCCGGTGAAGGGATCGTCGGCCCTTTCCTCGTCGAATGAGGTGCGGGATATATCATATATATCACTGTGCAAAGCAGAAACTATAGAAGCAATCAAAGACAAACCGAGTGTTGTAGCATCTGCCAGTTATTGCTAAAGGAGTCACTCCCGGTGAAGGGATCTCGGTCCTTTCCCTATCGAATAAGGTGCAGGATGTTCTGCAAGGAACACCGCGATGCAAAGCAAGAACTGTAGCTACCTGTTTTTATTTTGAAATTCGATTCCACAACATCAATTAGGTTTATTTTCTTTCATTAATCTCATTAATGAATATCCCATCATTTAAGTCCACCTAATCATCAAAGATAAATATAACGTACGCTTATGCCATCCGCATTCGCCTCGATGTCCTGTCTGCACCGTTAGGTTAGGTAACTAACGGCAGAGCGGGGCAGGGCTAGCGCGGGTGTAAAACATAAGCAACGTTTATATAATATATCATATATACTATATATACTATCTATCACAGAACATCACATGATCACATCACAGATAACGCAGCAGAAGATATCATATGAAATATTGGATATACTAGGACGTCCGTGTTTTCAATACGAGCCAGTATAAAACACGGATTCCACGGTCGTGATGAATAGCCAATCCCACACCCCTAGACCCCTACGAGAGCGGCAAGCAACCCTACCAATTCTAGGGTTAGGAGACCCGGACTCGACTCCTCGAGATGGTCTCCCACTGGACCCTAGAACCCGGTTACTTGTGCTCCCCTCCTTGGGTCTATCCTAATGCGGAAAAGTAAATAATATACAATGGGTGACATCTTCCGCAACCTGGAAGTGCCCCAATAAAAGAATATTACATACAATTTTTTTACATGAATGAAAATGAAAAACACTCATCTCACACAAAAACCCCGGCTATTCAAACGCGACGATCCAATATAACATATCCAGCAACACATAACATCACATGTCATCAACGTAAGTAAATATGCGCATCCCAATAGTCGTTGACATATAGCAACGAAACCGGCGACATCACATACTACACTTACGGTCACAGAAAAGAAAGTGTAAAACTACAACAGTTGGAATCCGCAACCTCTTTAGACATCGTATGCCTAGCCAAATGAAATACTTAGACATCGCATGCCTAACAATTATAAACCCCGCATTTTAGTCTCATTATCGAAAACACTTTTCAATATCAAGTCGGGCAATTCAACAGGATTCCCGACATTCTGATCGAATGCTCGTCGCAAACTTTAGTGGACGGCTGCACCCCGATACCGTCGACGAAGTGCACCAAGGCGGAACACCGCTACCGCGAGCACCCTGACGGATGCTTTCGGCGACGGGGTTCTCCTACAGTCACTTCGTCGGGGCTATGGGGTGAGGCTGTCTATTAAGTTTACCCGGCGAGTATCCGCGTACGCTACGTGATTGCGACGGACTTTTGATCACATCAAAATTCCGTGGCAACCGATCAAGTGAGACTAAACTGCTATGTTTATAACATTCATTCAGTTATCTCATAACTGCTTGTGAATTCCAATTATTTTATCACATTCCGGATAAATAGGAAAAATGTTAAACTTTCCGATCGAACAATCGAACACCCAAGTTTTCCCGATACAGCTCAACACATGAAATATAAGTTTAAAAACATTCACTTCGTGTCTCAGTACCAACGGTCCAGCCGTAGAAGGGTCAAGCCAACGCCTCACATGTGGCACGCCGTACTGCCCCAAACCCTAAGGTTCAAAGGGCAGTTCAAGACGGTCACATAATCGAGTTAAGGTTTGTTGTCTTCTAGAGGGTCCATCGCGTTACTTGCACTACTTAGAACGACTTTAAACTACGGAAAAGTCCAACAATTGGAAATTTCCCGGCAGGGGAAAAAGTGGGTATTTATATCCGATCGAACTTTTTAACATATTCTAAAATTACCCGGAAAAACACATAGACCAAGCTAAACAATCCGATCGAACTATCGATTCCCCAAAACAATCCAGTAAACTCAACTCTAGAGTATATTTTAAAAATTTCCAGAAAATACAGGACACAAATATAGGAATTACTGTGCAATTCAAAATGATTGATGTTGTAGTACGGCCGCGGAACAGCCGCACGAGCCATGCTCGTGCCGCGGAACCGCGGCGGTTTGACTGATTTAGACGCTCGAATTCCACAGTATTTCTTATAATTTCCTGCTTATATTTCTGCATATTTTTAATTTTAAAAAATCCAAAAACCAGAAAATGTCCAGAGAGCCGTTTTGAGTTTGGGTTTCGGGTCGATCGGACTTCTAACTCCGTCTACGCATCGCCTAAGGCTCTAGCTAGGCTCTGATACCACTGTAGGGTTCCTAGGCACACTAATGAAGTCTCACAAGTGATCAAACATGGCCAATTAATATTTTACAAGTGCCGAGAAACCCTAATGCGGATCGTTAACTAGATATATAGGCGATACGATGCAAATAAACAACTTTATCTAAAAGGAAAGTGGCTACAACCTTTGTAGATCCGGTCCTCCACCTCCTAGGCTCCGTGATGACGTCCCTCCGCTGTCCAAATCGAATCCCGGACTCTAGCATCGGCTTCATCGGAGAAATGGGCGGGCTAGGTCGTCGGCTTCGATGCCGAAGATGATCTACGTCGAGGCATCACAAGATCAAGCTCTCACTTCACCAAGTCATGAAACTTGTGAAGAAAACACCCTATACTGCTTGGCAAGAGGTAGAGGATGAAGAAATAGGAGGTGGGTTCACTTTAGAATTGGATTTCTCACTCATATGCTCAAGTTGCCATTGATGGAGGAAAGGTTTCTTCATGTTGAAGATGAAGAAGAAGAAGAAAAGAATATGATAGAATATGATAAGTATTTTAAAAAGGAAAATAATATGAATACTTATCATATACTAACCATGGTTATGTGTAGAGAATAGACTATGGTTAAGTGGAATGGTTAGGGTTAAGCATGAGACAAGAATGGTGGACTTGTTCAAAGCTTCATGAAGCTTCAACAAAAAACAAACTAAGCCACCATTACTTTTTCTCTTTATCTTTTCCAAAACAATAATAAATAAATAAATAGATGATAAAAATAAAACCCTAACCATTACACAACCATGGTTTAATCTTTACACAAACCCAAGTGAGCAAGTATCATCAAACATGATACAATCTTGTGCACAAAAGTATATCATATACACAATGTGCACTAAGTGAGAAAATCCTTTCAAAGTGAACCAATACTAGTTAATGCAAAGTAATATATCAAATATATAATTATACATTAAATCATTAAATCAACACTTGATTCAATGATCCGGTCATGTCGCATATAACCGACTAGTATCCAATGTATCGACTTATCGAATCAATCTTCGATTCGATAACTAGGTTATATCGCATACAACCAATCGATACATTCATCACGAGAATAGAATACAGTATCACATACACGCATTATTCTCGATCCCGCACATATCTCATATGCGCTCCTATTTCGTTTCGCTTGAGCCAGGAAACCTCTGTGTAGGACTCTAAAGACTCGTCAATACGCCGGCAGCAGATGATGATCATATCAAACACCCACAAGCCGCAAGCGGTCTGCTAAACGTAACGGCCACCCGGGTATTGAGCGATCTGAAGATCGACGAGCAAGCCCGCTCACACTCCTGTGAATCCAACCAGTAACACTTACCGTATAGTCCGGTCTGTTCGTCTGATATGTCGCATATCTCGCCTAGGGGTGGTAAACGTCAGACCCCAATAGCTTGATAAGTCATGCCGATGTAAGGTCCATAACATTCGTGAAACTACTGATAACTCTTACCAGTATATCACTGCAACCCTGGCCAGGGATTTCCTGTTATGGCCAGTCGAGCATAGCACAACATCAACCCCCAATACCGGGAGAGACGAATCCCCTCCTATCGCTCATTGCCTCCATGTGAATCAGGACTGTACCCAAAAAACCACCTGTTTGCACGACTCAGTAGAGCCGTGGTAGGGTGGAAATCAAAGCACAGTGGGAGACACACAAGACTCTATGACGATCTCGGGTCATCAGACTAAGCTGTACCAGTGTCACCAGAGAACTGCCATCTGACGTGAGGTATAATACCATCTGGGAGTTCTCGGCGAGTCCGTTCAGTGTACCCAGTCTCCACTGAGCACCCGCATACCATCTCTGATGTCAAACACCAATGGATATGGGATCATCCATCGCCCATCACATGGGTCGAGAAGATATACGCTAGTCTACTCTGGAATATCGATGCCCCGTCTCGATATTCCCACGATTAGGAACAATGAAGGATGTACTCATTGACTACCCAGGCCCCACTAGTATTATCTACATCATAGTCCTGGAAGTCGAGTACACATCCTAAGGGCTTTATCAACATGTAATCAGAGAGACGGAAAGTATACATGTTAAGATAAAGAGCAACCAGATAGCGTACTATCATGTCGAGCAAGAAAGTCCTACCTATATATGTCCCAGCATCCACTACAATATACATCCTATGTACAGTAATGGCCTCTAGGGCATACATATAACTAACAATATCAACCCCCAATACTGGAAGAGACGAATCATGTCTAACCGCCACTGCCTCCAAGTACTCGGGACTGCACCCAACTGCTACCTGTTTGCACGACTCCTTTGAGCCGTGGTAGGGTAGCAATCTAAGAACAGTGGGACACACTCGAGGCGAAGTAGCTGTGTCAAGTCTGCGGACTATGCTGTACTCATGTCACCTGGGAACTGTTCACTGACGACTGGTATAAAACCAACCAACAGTTCCCTGTGAGTCCTGTCCGGTGTACCCGTAGCCTAACGAGCACCTGCATACTATCTCCAGTACGACGTACTGACAGCTGTGGGACAGACCATCTCCCCAACTGGGATGAGAAGCGTACACACTAGTCTACTCCGGAGTATCGATGCCCTGTCTCGATAATCCAACAACAAGGGACCTGAATAAGGATGTGCTTGTAGACTACCCAGCCCCCACTAGTGTGACTGCCATCACAACGCTGGTAGTCAAGCAAGATCCTAAGAGCTCTATCAATACGTATACTCACATATTAAGATAGAAAAACCAAGTAGCATACTACCATATTTAGCAAGACTGTTATATACATGTGAATATCCCAAGCTTCCATTAAGTAATATACAAACTAGTATGATACAGTAATGGCCTTCTAGGGCATAAACACTAACATTAGATACGTGAGGAGAAGGAGGAGAGATATGAGAGGTGAGAAAGGCGAGGTCGACGATGATGGGGTCGTCAGCGGCGCGCGAGGCAATGGCGTAGTAGGGGACGTGGGTTTCTCGCGAGGAAGACGAAGGGGGCTTGGGGATTAGGGTTAATATTAATATTAAAAGGTAATATATAAGAGAGAGAGAGAGATGAGATAGCAAGAGGAGAGAGAGAGTGTGGGATTCTGAGAGAGAGAGAGATACAGCAGTTTAGAATAGGATTAAAATATTTTAAAAGATATTTTTTTCGTTTAAGAAGATATATATTTAAACGTATATATATAAATATTAAAGATTTAACTATAACGAATGTAATATTATAATACTAATCCGTTTGAGATTTTAGCAAATACAAATTTACTCCATAACAGGCCCGGGTCGGGTCTAAAAATTCAGATTTAAAATATAAGAAATATATGCGACTTCCAAATTTCAAAAAGAATGCTCAGTCAAAGAAAATGCATACCCCCAAGAACGAATGCACGCACGTGCGCGTAGCCATCCAAACACGTCTGTTTCACTGAACGGGACAAGAACAAGATGCACGGACGCTACCACGGGGTTAGGGGTATCATGCAGACTATGAAATGTAATTTTAATTTATTTTACATGATTTAAACTGTTATATGCAAAAGATGTGATACAAGACAAATACCAGTATATACTAAATTATTAATTGCACTAGTCCATGCAACAAGGCAAGGTAACCTATAAATGAGAGTTAAACAGGTTCAAGCAAGCGGGTCGGGTCGAATGCCCAGTAACATGTAAAGTACAATTCGCACCCAAACACGCTAAATCAGGAATAGACCATGGATAAGTAAAATACTGAAACTGGAATTGGTATAAATTAACTCGGGTGTTACATTATACCCAACTACAAAAGAATTTCGTCCTCGAAATTCCAAGAACAAGAAAGGATAATCAATCAAGAAACTACAAAGATAGATGGGAAAACTTCTGTCGGAATTCATCTTCTCGTTCCCAAGTTGATTCTCCATGTGAGCGATTACTTCAAGAAAACAAGTATAACAGTGATAACCTCGTTCTTAAGAACCTTTTCTCTTCGATCCACAATTGACCTCGGTCGCTCCTCAAAGGTTAAATTTTCTTGTACAGCCATCTCCGAAAGATCCAATATATGTATTTCCTCTCGAGCATACCTACGGGGTTGAGATACAAGAACTCGTCATGAACATTCTCCTAAGATTGCGGGAACACCAAACGATGCGCCACTTCTCCAATACGCCCCAAAATCTTAAAAGGTCCAACGAATCGAGGACTAAACTTTCCTCGACTTCCGTAACGGATCACCCCTCTAGTCGGTAACACCTTCAAGAACACCACATTACCAACGGCGAACTCTAGAGGTCTTCTCAACCTATCAACCCAACTCTTTGTCGGTCTCGTGCTGCTTTAATATGATTCCAGAATCTACTGCCTTCTCAACTGTCTGCACAACCAAAACTGGTCCCACCAAACTTCGTTTACCAATATCGCCTCAACAAACAAAGGAACGACACCTGCAACCACATAAAGCTTCGAATGGAGCCATCCCAAAAGTCGCCTGGAAACTGTTGTTGTAAGAAACTCCACTAAGTGTAGATGATCCTCCCATGAACCCTTGAAGTCTAACATGCAAGATTTCAACATGTCTTCGAGAATGTGGATCGCTTTCTCCGACTGGCCATCTGTTAGAGGGCGATAAGCTGTGGTAAACTTCAATCGAGTCCTCAAACTTCCCTGTAAGCTTCTCCAAAAGTGTGCTAAGAAACGAGTGTCACGATCGGACACGATGCTCACCGACATTCCACACAATCCTACAATCCCCCGCTCGTACCGTTCTGCCAAAACTTCTGTTGATTGACCAACTCGAAAGGGATGAATGAGCTGCCTTGGTCAAACCGTCAACGATCACCCACTACATTGTTGCCTTTTGGACTCCTTGGTAGAGCCGTCACGAAAATCCGTGGTTATATGTTCCCACTTCCACTGAGGAATCGGAAGTGGTTGCAATAAACCAGCAACCCTTTGATATTCAGCCTTAACTTGCTGACACACCAAGCTCTTTTGCCACAAAGCAAGCAATTTCCCGTTTCATGCCTTCCCACCAGAAATGCTGTTGTATATCTTGGTACATCTTCGTGCCTCCTGGATGTACAGAACATGCGGAACTGTGCGCCTCCTTCATAACTTCTTCGCGAATATCTCCTTTTGGCACACACAAACGGCTACCATATCGCAACAAACCATCTTCATGAATTAACAAGTCCGTTCGAAGTCCAGCTTCAACCGGTTCTCAAACCTTTGCCATCTTGGGTTTTCGACTGCGCTGCTTTAATACTCTCGATCCATGACAACTGTACTAGTAGCTGCATCAACTGTCCCGTAGAATGCGGTAGCACAACCTCCAAATCAAATCTTCGAAAGTCTTCAACGAGTTCCTTCTGCATAATCAACATCTGAATTGCCGGTATCCGACTGAGTATCCGGTACAACGCTAACCTTTCCCGGATGGTACTTAAGATCGAAGTCGTAGTCATCCGTCAGCTTCAACCATCTTCGCTGTCTCACAACCAGCTCCTTCTGAGCGAACACGTACTTTAGGCTTTTGTGATTAGTGAAAATTTCGACCCTTTCGTCCAAAGTAGTGTCTCGAAATCTTCAAAGCGAGAATCACAGATGCTAGCTCCAAATCATGAGTTGGGTAATTTTTCTCATGGGTCTTCAACTGTCTCGATGCGTAGGCTATAACCTTCCCATGCTGCATTAAAACACATCTCAATCCTTTTCCAGATGCGTCGCTGTGAATCACCAATCCTCCGGAACTGTCTGGTATGGTCGAAATAAAAGCGGTTATCATCTCTGCTTCAACGTCCTAAAAGCTGACGCACACTTATTTGTCCACACAAATGGTACCTCCTGGCACGTAAGCTTGGTCAAGGCTCAGCCAAACGAGAAAATAATTTCCACGATCCTTCTATAATACCTGGCAAGTCCAAGAAACTTCTTGTCTCCGCAACACTCTTCGGAATCGTCCATTCTCGAACCGCAGTGATCTTTCAGGATCAACGGCGATTCCATCTCCAGCTACGATATGTCCCAAAACCTTTCTTCTTCAAGCTAAAACTTGCACTTGCTCTTCCTTGCATATAATCTTTCTTGCCTCCAAGTCTGCAGTGCGATCTTCAAGTGTTCTGCATGCTCTTCAATGCTCCTCGAGTAGACCAGAATATCTTCCATGACCATTACTAGCACTGGTCCAAGAATGGTGAACAGATTCAGTTCATCAAGTCCATAAATATTGCCGGTGTATTCGTTACTCCGAAGGGCATCACTAATACTCGTAATGTCCATACTGAGTTCGGACGCAGTCTTGCAAATATCTTCAGATTTAACTCGGACCTGATGATATCCGAACCGCAAATCCAACTTCGAGAATACCCTCGCGCCACTAAGCTGCTCAAACACTTTGCCAATGCGAGGGATCGGGTACTTGTTCATAATGATCACTCGGTTTAATTCTCGATAATCAATGCACGCCTTCCCTGTGTCATCTTTCTTCTTTACTAGAAGAACTGGAGCTTCCCCAGTTAATTTGCTGTGGCGAAACCAACCCTTCTCAAGTAATTCAGCAACCTACTTCCTGACTTCTTCCAACTCCACTGGTACCATCGGGTAACATGCCCTTTAAGATTGGCACTGCACCAGGAACAAGCTCAACTGCAAACTCCACGTCCCGCCTCGGCGGTAAACCTGATATGTCCTCAAACACTTCCATGAAACTCTCAAATATAGTCGGCGCTTCTTCCTTATCCACTGCCCTCGACGAAAGAACCTTATTTGTCGGCCTAGCCCTATCTCGACTGGCCCGACGGAACTGCTTCCTCCTGCAAAACAACCTCCGAAAGTCCGGGAATCTGGAGAATCACCTTCCCTTCCTTACAATCAATACGAGCGTGAAAAGTGCCGCAAAATCCCATTCCCAAAACAACACAAACAAGGAAATGTACCAGGATTGAATAATCCTAACGCAGGGAAAAACAAGAACGAGTAAGATACCAAGATGACCTCATCCGGAGTCAAGATACTGAAGAGGGTTAACCACAGTAAATATGATTCAAGCTGGCGATGAAACAATAACTGGTAAGCAATGAAACCGAGAGGAACAAGATAGTACAACGATCATGGAACAAGGAAGTGAATCAAGACCAGGACTCCAAGTTACTTAAATAGAGTACCGCATTGTAACCATGCTGCAGTTCATGGGTACAATTACATAACTCCACTCAAATCGCCCAAATCCTAGTATCAGAATCAAGAATAAGGAGAGACAATAGAAAACCAAAAGGGTTTCAAGTTGAGATGCAAAGTGGTTTGCATATCGTCAAGGCGAAGGATAAAAGAAGGATATGATTCAAGAATCACAATAATCAAGATGGCAGGACATGTTCCTAATCACGAGTATTCTGATTCGTGTATTGGGTCCAATACCCAACTATAAAAGAATCAAACCCGATTAACCTATATCCCATGGCTCTGATATCAAAAGAACCATGTCACGCCCCGCTTCCCATAGTACGCTAAGATGGACACGTGACATAGCCAACCATGCTACCTGTGAATAGGAAAAATTCTTCCACAGTCACATTACGGCTGTAGGGATATCAAGAACAGGAAGGTAAACTAACTATCTAGTACATATCCATAAGCCAGGGTAAAAGAGTCAAGAAATAACAATATGCGGAAGCCAAAAGATACAATAAATGAAACACCTGGGAGTGAAAACTATATACCGACAGGAACTTCACCGCTCGTCTAACAGCGACAGTACTCCTGATCAGTCTGCAACAGGGTAGAAGAATCTGGGCCATGCAAAACCTAGACGTCAGCGCGTCATGTCATCAAGCAATAAAAATGTAAACAGGGTAACAGGAAATGCAAATATAATCATGAACGAAATGCAGATGTAACAATAATGTAAATCAGGGCCGTGAAGGGTAGTGTGCAGTGAGTAAACTAAACTATTCTATTGGGTTATCTATTCTAAAGTCTTTGAAATCAATTTGATGAATCATCGATGTAACTCAATAGTATCCCGTGCATGCCCGGGACCACGGTCTACAGACTCTCGGGCTGAAACCGAGACGTGCCGCTAGGCAGTAAAAGGTAGCAGGTACAAACGAGTGATGTCAGCATCATCACTCCGGGGCTGGCCTAGCCCGTAAGACTGATCAGAATAGGTATCGAACTGTTGAGTAACAAGTCAGGTTTCATCATTGATTTCCCCATACCCCCAAGCTATGTATGTCAATTCAGGTATTCAGTGACCAAGAACTAATGCCCACAGGATCAGGTAAGAGCAGGTTTGTCTGGATAGACAACAGGAACGGTCCATGAGGACTACATGTCAGTTTTGTTGGCATTAGACACAGGATCAGGTAACGGTTCAAGCCATGGTACATCAGGTCAAGCCAGGTAATGTATAAAGGTGTCATGTCATGTCAGGAGTGTACGGTACCATGTCATATCAAGTAGGCAGTGCATCAGGTCTTGTCGGGAGCACAAAATGTCATGTGGGTACTCATAATCAAACTAACATAAACGAGATTATAAATGAACCAGCATGAATACTATCAGAACAATAAACTAGATCAGGTAATATGGTAAGCAAATAGGTACACATTTCATTATATGGATGAACAATCATCATTACTTATCTACAGTATGCAAATATGGATGTTAGGATCATGTTAACATGCACTACGTAATCTAGAGATGCACCATCCTGTATAATAGGTTCAAACGATGCAATTAAAACTAAAACCGGTTAAAGAATCACACGGGTGTCCAACAGGGTATAAAACATAAAAGGGTACTGTGGACTATACAATAATTGTTATGTGATTTAATTATGATTGTGGGTACTATGTATGGTAGAACTAAATGCAGCAAGGCATGTTTCATGCGATGAAACTAAATGATATAACGGAACGTCAAACTGTTACAAGGAAATATTAAAGCATTAAATGTAAGCTGCAGGTGTAACGTGCAATCAAGGGATATATAGAACTTTAAATAGTATAAGTAGTAGTTTAAAGTAGCATGTAGAAAGATTAACTTTCCTGAACAGATCACAACACGGAATACGTATGCAGCGTCCAATGTCAGTAAAAGTCTTGATGCACGCTCGCGCGTACGGAACAGGACCAGGCAACGCAAGAGATTGACCATGCTGGTCAGGAACGCCCACAGGGTTGCTCGGTTCGCCGGCAGCGGCACGGGTCCGGCGATCATCGGGAAATACGGATCAAGAAAGAGAAGAGAAAGGAAAAGAAGAAGAAGAAGTATAAGAAGGCTGGAAAAGGGCTGGGCTGAGTTATGGATTCAGAGGCAAGGCAAAGGACGCGATGATGACGATGGGCCATCGACGGCGAGATCCACGGCGATGACAGTGGCCGCGGGGTGCAAGTTCTTGCAATGTCAGGTTCTGTGCAAGGAAGAGCAGGGATCGTGGGCTTGAAGGGTGTGTCGAAGCTTGGTGCAGGAGAGAGGATGGAAATGGTGGTGATGGGGGAGAACCGACGGAGAAGTGGTCGGAGTTCCGACGGCGAGATGTGTTGGGATCGGGTGATGGTCGCAGTGGGTTTAGTGGTCGCAGGAGAGAGGGTGCAAGTCTCGGGGAAAAGAAGAAGCGGAAGTGAGGTCATAGAGGAGGTGAAGTGAAGAGGCGGTGAGGGGTTGCCGGCGGTGGAGCGGGCGTGCAGGCGAGGGCTGCTGCGGGTTCCTGTGCCGTTTTCTAAGGGTGTGTAGGGTTGCAGTCGGGACGAGGAAGGAGAGAAGAAGGTGGAGGTGAGGAAGAGGTGGTGTTGTCGGAGAGGGAGACGAGGGTGATGGAACGACGGCGGCGAGGGGGCAGGGTCACCGGCGAGAAGGTGACGGTGCTTCGGTGTAAGGGTGTCGGGGTTAGATACGTGAGGAGAAGGAAGAGAGATATGAGAGGTGAGAAAGGCGAGGTCGACGATGATGGGGTCGTCAGCGGCGCGCGAGGCAATGGCGTGGTAGGGGACGTGGGTTTCTCGCGAGGAAGACGAAGGGGGCTTGGGGATTAGGGTTAATATTAATATTAAAAGGTAATATATAAGAGAGAGAGAGAGATGAGATAGCGAGAGGAGAGAGAGTGTGTGGGATTCTGAGAGAGAGAGGGAGGAGAGAGAGATACAGCAGTTTAGAATAGGATTAAAATATTTTAAAAGATATTTTTTTAGTTTAAGAAGATATATATATAAACGTATATATATAAATATTAAAGATTTAACTATAACGAATATAATATTATAATACTAGTCCGTTTGAGATTTTAGCAAATACAAATTTACTCCATAACAGGCCCGGGTCGGGTCTAAAAATTCAGATTTAAAATATGAGAAATATATGCGTTTTCCAAATTTCAAAAAGAATGCTCAGTCAAAGAAAATGCATACCCCCAAGAACGGATGCACGCACGTGCGCGTAGCCATCCAAAGACGTTCGTTTCACTGAACGGGACGAGAACAAGATGCGCGGACGCTACCATGGGGTTAGGGGTATCATGCAGGTTATGAAATGTAATTTTAATTTATTTTACATGATTTAAACTGTTATATGCAAAAGATGTGATACAAGACAAATACCAGTATATACTAAATTATGAATTGCACTAGTCCATGCAATAAGGCAAGGTAACCTATAAATGAGAGTTAAACAGGTTCAAGCAAGCGGGTCGGGTCGAATGCCCAGTAACATTTAAAGTACTATTCGCACCCAAACACGCTAAATCAGGAATAGACCATGGATAAGTAAAATACTGAAACTGGAATTGGTATAAATTAACTCGGGTGTTACACTCATAGTCTGGAACAACAGTAGTGTCAAGTCTGGGTAAACAAGAACCTCCCTGTCACTGTCCTTGAGGCTACCGAAGTACCTCTCGGGTGCCTGAGGTAACCCTCCATATCTGCGGAGTGGCTAATGGAATGTCAATCCTGATTGAATGTTTAGGTCCTATTAAATTTTCCGTAATCGTTTGTGGTTCTGGAATCACTTCCAGTTCTACCATACTCCCACTACTGTTTTCTGAAAAAATCCATTTTACTAAAACTGTGGCTAGTCAAGAACAATATCACTATTGATCTTCCTGATGGTAGAAAGTTAACCCTCGTCAAAGCCCGCGATAACCCACAAACAGCCATTACTGAAACGTGCCTTGAGTTTATCCGGATTCTGGTTTTAAGCATCAGCCGGACAACTCTCTATACCTTAACATCGTTAAGATATAAATTGATTCTATATATATCTAATATAGAAACAAAGACACTAATTTAATTGGAACCAGATTCAAATCATGCAGCTGTCTCCAGTGCATGTCAACTAAATGGAGAGAGGCCGATCAGCATTACTCAACTTAGGAGTGCATCCAATTATGAGTAACCCGAAAGAGAAACAAGTTTCTCAAAACAATTACAATCAACTGAATACCATACACAAGTATCTACATCTTCAATTACCTTGAAGAATCCTGATACTTGCAACACATGGTTCTCTACTTTATTCCTGTACCTATAACTTCTCAAATTTGGACCTTGTATTTCTACGAAACACTCGTCTAAAACTTGAGAAGTCATAAGTAAACAGAATACAGTACGAGGACCAACCCCTTTGTCCTAACGGACACTGGACAATATACAATATTTTGTATAAGTCCCCTGAGTTGAATAACTCAAACTCTGTGCGTCGTAGGTTGAAAATTGTACCCAGGCGATTTCCTCAAATACCACCAATTACAACGAATTCCGATATAATGAGGATGATCACCTAATTCCCAATAACTTACTCCCACTCATCATCTGTAAAACCATACAGATGTGAGAATCATACCTGGTAAATACATACCCTGGAGCAAGGGCCTAATTGGGAAATCAGTTTTCTATTAACAATACACAGTGAAACTGAAACATGAATATGTTTCGAAGGGGTATCCGGGTATTCTCAGTAATGTCTCTTCCATTATCAGATTCATGACTGTAACCGTATATTTCGTTGCCATCTCTCTAAATCCCTTTATTTGTCTTTAGTCGTTACCTTCTGTACACCATCGTTAAGCTAAGTGGTTTTCTTCCTTCCCTACCGTTCGGCACCAGCCTATGGTTTGGAAGAAGACTATCCAATAAGCATAATAGGTGTACTCTCATAATCCTAGGAGCACTCGCAACCTGAGAGAAGGTGATGATAAAAGACAACTGAATAATCCTTATTCTATTTCTCCTGAACCAGAATCCATCCTCGAAAAAGTTCCTTCGAGTTCGTATATAACCATACGATGGATTTATCCAATGGAATTGGATGTTCGTAGTGATATGGGGTGTTCTGGAGAAATACAAAGGTGAAGTAGGAGTGGCGATGAAATACGTGGTTTGGTCCTGAATCATAGCAGTCGCATTTTACTTTGCCCTCTTTCTAATCCCTTTATTTGTCTTTACTTATTACCTTCTGCACACCACACTTAGGTTAATTGGTTTTCTTCATTCCCTACCTTTCGGCACCTGCCTATGGTTTGGAAGAAGACTATCCAATAAGCGTAATAGGTGTACTGTCTCCTAATCCTAGGAGCCCTCACAACCTGAGAGAAGGTAAAAAGAAAAGACAACTGAATAGTCCTATTCATTTTCTTCAGAACCGGAAACTATCCTCGAAAAAGTTCCTTCGAGTTCGTATATAACCATACGATGGTTTTATCCAATGGAAGTGGATATTCGTAGTGATACGGGGTGTTCTGGAGAAAAGCAAAGGGTAAAAGAAAGAGTGGCAATGATGTATGTAACTTGGACAATCCAAAAGCCAGTTTTTTTTTTTTAAGAAAGTTCGGTTAACTTGGTTACTGAGTCAATGTCTAAGGTCGGGGCATGGTCGATGCCAAAGAGAGAGAGAAAAGAAATACTCAGCGTGCACTCTAACCTAGATCAGAATGGATAATCATTTTATCTAATCTGGATGGCTCCCACTGTTTCCTCGAATTCTCCTCCAAACCCAAAATGAGAATTAGTCGGAATCACCAGAGGAGTAATCCTACTCATCAGTGGGAATCGGGATCCAACTATCATCGTATGATAACTTGATGGAAGCCACTCAAGTCATCACACTTCAGAAGGTATGCGCAAGCCTGGCAAGTTTCATGTATGTTTGAAACTCCCGATATGATTTTTACCCCCAAGCGGCTTATGACCTTGACAGAGGTCAACATATCATAAGTCGCAAGTCAAGTTCAACCCGTCATTGTCCTGGATTAACTTAGACCCACCCGCACTTGCCTTTGACAGAGGTCAAAATGATCGTGCGACTGTCCTAAATAATCGCATATCTATGCAACAAACAAGCATTACCCAGCTACCAAGCACTGTGCTTTGACAGAGGTCAACATACACAGCATGAATACTAAGCAATACCTGTAAGAAATGACGGAGGGCTACGACTGGTTTTTGGCGAAAAACCTTTAACGTAATGAACTTGATATCGTTGAAGGAATCCAAGTGGTTTTATAAATATATAGTGGTGAAAACTTTTGCTAAAGAGGTCACTCCCGGTGAAGGGATCTCGGCTCTTTCCCCGTCGAATGAGGTGCAGGATATTCCAAACTGAATACCATGATGCAAAGCAAAAAGTAATCAACTATAGTAAAGTTATTACGTTGACGCAAATTTCTGCCCAAGGGGTCACTCCCGATGAAGGGATCTCGGCCCTTGCCCCGTCGAATGAGGTGCAGAATATTCCAAACTGAATACCACGATGCAAAGCAAAAGCGTACGTCTGTAATGTCAGTTTTTAAAAATCTTGGTTCCAACAAAATCATATAAATAGGTTTGTTTTCCTTGCATTGATAAGAATCAACACAGTCCCATCAATTAATCACACCAGAAAAGAACGAAAATAAAATGTACGTATATGCCATCCGCATTCGCCACTGAGTCCCGTCATCACCCGTTAGGTTACTTAACTAACAACAGAGCGGGGACTGGGCTAGCACGGGTGCAAAACATATACAACATCTACTAATATATATGTATATATATAACAATCGTCGCAGGCATGATAAATGCAACATCACAGAAAAGTAATAAGCATCACAAAACAATACAGATAATCTGAGAGCCCCGGGTTTCATAGAGCCACAACTGAAACCCGACGTTCCCTGGTCGTGTGGATAGCTTGTGCAATAAACTCCTAGACCCATACGAGCGCGGCAAGTTACCCGCTAAAACCTGAAGCGAGGCAGCCCCCTTCAGCAAAGTGAATGGACCACCCAGCACTTCACGGAATCCGGTAACTTGAGCACCCCTCCTTGGGTCAACCTGTACCCCCTACGAGTGCGGCGAATAGCCCGCCAATTCTAGAGTGAAGCCCCTTCCGTCTCAACGCCATAAGATGTGGGCTCGTTGCCCTCTAGAACCCGGCTATCCGTGCACCCCACCTTGGGGTAATCCTAGTACAGAAAAGAAAATAATATACAAGGGTGACATCGACCTCAGCCCGGTCGTGCCCCAAAAGAATAATATACAAAAAGGCAGTGACGGCAGTCCACATGTCAGACGCTCGCCCCGTAATATCAAATGTACAAATAAATTCAAACTGCACTACCATTGCACACAAGCTATCCACCAGGACAATCCGCAACATCACAGCACAACACAGAATATCAACGTGAATGTCACGTTCGCAAACCCGTTTAAAAGGACTATAGCGATTAGACAAGGTTTACCGATCAAATGGCATTCACGGTCACAGATAGAAATGTAAAGTACTGAAAAATTACACGGTTAAAAATTCGATCGACTAAATTTATCCGCAAAGGCCCCCAAAGCAAATCCAGTACCCAAAAAATTCTGGGCCAAAACTAAACATATCACAAAAAGTCACAATTCAATGTTATGAGCTACATGAAAAATTTCATGGCCCGTCGCTACTAAACGGCCGCGGAACCGCCGCCAATAGGGGGTAAGTGCGGCGGTTCCGCGGCGCTTTAGAGGATTTAGGAGCCCAAATGTTTTTTGCATTCATGAAATCGCCTGCACGGATTTTTAAGCTACTGGAAATAATTTTTGGAGCACTTACAGAAATCGACAGAAACTTGATAATACGGAAAATAGTTTTCAAAATTTTGATCGATCGAGATTTTAAGCTTGTGCAAACTAGCTAGTAGGGGTTAATGGGTGGCTCTGATACCATTGTTGGGTAGTGGGAGCGCCCAGGCCATCGAACCGTGGCTAAATGCGGAACAAAAATTTCTTAAAACACGGCGCTACCATTACCCGATTTGCAAGATCGAAACCATTAACCCTAAAACTAGCAATCTAACAAAAGGAGATAGAATGGTTATACCTAATGAACCAAGTCCTTCGGGTCTTCAACCATTTCCAAGCTCCAAGTGATGCGGATCGATTTTGGTCGCCGGTCTTCCTTCATCTCCGATGATCCACCCGAGGGAAACGGCACAAGCTCCAGGTTCGCCAAGCGGACCAACCGACTCTCTAGGATTGCTAGCAGTAGAGAGTGGGGAGTGTAGAATAGTCTCACTATAATTCTCTCTCTCAACCATGAGCTCAAGTGAACAACTCAAGAAGATGATGAAGAATGTGATGATAGCAAGGCATGAAAATGGCTATGTATTTTTGTGTGAGCATGAGAGTGAGGAGAGCACCAAAAATCAATCACCAAAAATGAGCATGCCCAATTCCTCCCCATGAAGTGGCCGCCCCCCCCCCCTTCTCATGCCCACTCAAAAATAATGTCATTTCCAATTTGCATTAAACAAATACCACCATACCAATCACTACATGAAAAAGCCATGCTTTGACCCAAATGACCATGCCTTTCCATGTCATCATTTCCACCTCATTTAAACATGTGATTTTATAAATAAAATCAATAATGAGGTGGCATCTTCTAGAAGTCATTCCGCACAAATACGGAATACTTCCCGGTACATGTATCGAAATACACATACACGTATTCGTACGAAAATACGAATAGCCAAGAGAGAAAATGAATAGTGAACAATAATACTAGAATACATATATATAAATACATATGTAATTTATTAAATCAAAACTTGATTTAACAATCTGGCTTAATCCTAAGCCGCTAGTATTATCAATCGTCCGATTAAAGTCTGTGCAGTCCGTGCACATATTTAATTGGACACCTGTATGTCTCAACATACGTCACCTACACTATATCGCCTGAACCGAGAAAACCCTCTGTGTGGGACTCTAAAGACTCGTCAATATGTTGGTAGTGGGTTTAACCACAAGCACGTCAGCGGCACTAGCTGTATGTAACGGCTACCCAGGTATTGAGCGAAAGGAAGGCCGACGAGCAAACTCATCCGAACCCCTACTGAGCCTGTCAGTGACAATATCCGTACAGTCCGGTCTGTTCGTCTAAGAGTATCGCATATCGAGTCTAGGGGGTGGATAAAGTCAGACCCCTAACAACGCGATAATTCATGTCGGTATGAAACCCATCACTACCCGAGAAACTATCGATCCTGGATCGGTAATTCTCACATACCCCGGCCGAGGATTTCTAGTGATGGCCATCCGTGCACTGCGCGACATCAACCCCCAATACCGGGAGAGACGAATCCCCGACGATCCGCTCACTGCCTCCATGTGGCTCGGGACTGTACCCAACTAAAACCTGTTTGCACGACTCTTTTGAGCCGTGGTAGGGTAGTAATCAAAGCACAGTGGGAACTCACATGAGACAAATGACGATCTCAGGTCGACAGACTAACCTGTACACATGTCATCAGGGAACTGCTATCTGACTATAGGTATAATACCAACTAGCATGTTCCCGGCGAGTCCGTCCAGTGTACTCATAACCCAATGAGCACCTGCATACTATCTTAGGCGAACAACTAACACCAATGGCTTGTGAGACCGGCCACCGCCCCCCGTCAGGGTCTAGATAAGTATACACTAGTCTACACTGGAGTATCGATGCCCAGTCTCGATACTCCCACGACTAGGGACATTTAAGGATGTGCTTATAGACCCCCAGCTCCCACGTATGTGATCGCCATCACAATGCTGGTAGTCAAGCAAGAATCCTATAGGCTTTATCAACATATACATGATGATAAAGACAAACCAGATAGCATACTATCATCTCGAGTAAGACTGTTTTATCGGTATAGGTCATCCCTCAATCATCATGATCACAAGCCTGCGACTATGATAATTGCCTTGAGGGCACTATAGCCAACAATTTATATTGCTCATTTCTTCGCTACGGCGTCGTATATTACTATTGTGGTGGTTGTTGCCGCCGTTGGGCGTGATTGCTCCCGTTTGGGGATGCTTTATTCTTATTATATGTCATTTTTACTTATATCTTGTCTTGTACCCGATTTCGGGGATAGTTTTTACAAAGGAGATGCTGCCGAAATTTTTAAGAAAACAACTTAAATTTTAAAGAACTTTGCTAAATTACTCAAGGTTTTATAAATGTTTTAACAAATGTTTTCATTAAATGTTTTCAACACTCACTACTTTTATGGTTTTGATTTCTGGGTTTCGGCTTACTTAGTCACGTTACGCCTGTAGACGTTACGTGGTTAAGTGCCGGTCACGGGCCGAACTTCGGGTCATGACACCTTCAAAGCTTGACTTGTAGCAAAAGATTTTCATCAAAGACCAGGTGTGGACTATGACGGAACTTTTTCTCCGGTGGCTATGCTTAATTCCATCAAGATCCTACTTGCTATTGCTACCTTCCATAACTATGAAATCTGGCAGATGAATGTCAAGACAGCCTTTCTAAACGGTGATTTAGAAGACAGCGTGTATATATCACAGCCAGAGGGTTTCGTAGACAGTGGGAGTAGCGGAAAGGTATGAAAGATACTTAAATCAATTTATGGATTGAAGCAGGTGTTGCGGAGCTGGAACAATATAGCTGTTAAAGAGTTTGACTTCCAAAAATGCAGATGAACCATGTATATATAAAAAGGTTATAGGGAGTATTGTGGTATTCCTCGTAATGTACGTGGAAGACATTCTCTTGATAGGAAATGGCATTCCTATACTGCAATCTGTCAAACTCTTCCTATCACAAAAATTCTCCATGAAAGACCTAGGTGATGCCTCCTACATTCTGGAGATAAAAATCTATAGGGATAGGTCTAAAAGGTTGCTGGGATTGTCCCAATCCAGATACATTGACACCATACTAAAGAGCTTTAGTATGGAAGATTCCAAACGCGGTAATTTACCCGCTTATCACGGAATCACCCTCTCCAAAGAGATGTCCCCCAGGACTGATGAGAAGAGGGCTCGCATGAGCATTATACCCTATGCTTCGGCATTCAGATCTATAATGTATGCGATGTTATATAATAGACCGGATGTAGCTTACGCACTGGGTGTAGTAAGTAGGTATCAATCGAACCCAGAGGAGAAACACCGGATAGCTGTGAAGAATATTCTTAAGTACTTGCGAAAGACTAAAGAAATGTTCTTGGTGTATGGTAATGGTGACCTCCAGATAAAGGCCTTTACCGATTCTAGCTTCTAAAGTGGCAGAGATGACAGCAAGTCTGTCTTAGGTTATGTGTTTACTCTCAATGGAGGGGCGGTCTATTGGGAGAATTCCAAACAGGATACCGTAGCTGCTCGACGATGGAGGCTGAATACATTGCTGCCGAAGAGGTTGTCTGGATGAGAAAGTTCATCACTGAGTTTGGAGTGGTTCCAACCATTATTGATTCAATACTCTTGTATTGTGATAACAATAGGGCTATGGTACTAGCCAAGGAACCCAGTTCCTATCAGCGATCCAAACATATTCTGAGACAGTATCACCTGATCCAGGAGACAGTTGATCGCCGTGAGATCGAGATTCGGATAGTTGACACAAAGGACAACACAGCGGATCCACTCACCAAAGCCCTACCACAAACACAGTTCGAGAGACTTTTTGAGATGTTGGGTATAAGATACTACAACAACTGGTCTTAGTGCAAATGGGAGATTGTAGGATATGTATGCCCTAGAGGCCATTATTGTATACTATAGTGGATGGTTGGACATATGTATATACGGGACAGTCTTTCTCGATATGATAGTATGCTATCTGGTTTGTCTTTATTTTAACATGTATATATATGTTTTACTTGATATAGCGTATTATTGATACATGTTGATAAAGCCCATAGGATCTTTGCTTGACTATCAGGATTATAATATCGATCATACTAGTAGGGCCTGGGTAATCTATAAGCACATCCTTAAATGTTTCTAGTCGTAAGGGTATCGAGACAGGGTATCGATATTCCAGAGTAGACTAGTGTATACATTTCTTGACCCCGTATGGGGCGATGGTTGATCCCACAACCATTGGTGTTCGACACCAAAGATTGTATACAGATGCTCATTGGAGACTGAGTACACCGAACGGACTCGCCGAAAACTCCTAGATGGTATTATACCTATTGTCAGATAGCAGTTCTTTGATGATATGAGTACAGGGTGGTCTGTAAACCTAAGATCATCATAGTTTCTTGTGTGGTTCCCACTGTGCTTAGATTACTATCCTACCACAGCTTTAAAGAGATGTGTAAACATATAGTAGTTGGATACAGTTCCGGATCTCATGGAGGCAGAGCGATCAGAGGGGTTTCGTCTCTCCCGGTATTGAGAGTTGATATTGTACTGTGCGCGATTGGATATAACCACAAGTCCCTAGCTAGAGCAGATTATATTTACTGATAAGAGTTATCAGTAGTTTCTCGATTGGTTATAGGCTGGACATCGGCATGACTTATTGGGGTTATTAAGGGTCTGACGGATTCTACCCCCAGACCCGGTATGCAACATCCTAGACGAAGAGACCGGACTGTACGATGAGTGTCACTGATAGGCTCAATAAAGGGGTTTGTATAAGCTTTCTTGTCGATCTTCTTTTCGACAAATACATGGGTAGTCGTTACGTACAGCTAGTAACACTGACATGCTTGTGAATTGTGGATGTGATCCAGTAACTCACTGCCAGCGTATTTTTGAGTCTTTAGAGTCCCACACAGAGATTTTCACGGCTTAGGAGAAATTTAGTAGTGGCGGTATGTGGATACTCGCGGGAGTTCGATTAAAATAGTGTATTGGATACACTGATTTTAATTCGGACGTTTGATAATACTAACCGTCTTTTGGAAAGCCGGTATATTAAATCAATTGTTGATTTAATATATATATATATATATATATATATATATATATATATATATATATATATATATATATTTATTTATTTATTTATTTATTTATTTATTTATTTATATATTACTAGTATTATATATTTTTAATTAGCTCTCTTTTATTTTTGTATTTTAAAAAAAAGAATATGTTATGTTTAGCATATTAATACCTTTTCTTTTTTCCTCTTTTGATTAAGTTATGCCATGAGAATAGCTTACCCACACCCACGCTTGTTCACTTTACAAGTGGAGGTGAGACGAGGGGCTCGACACTTGGAGGAGAGAAGGAAATTGTATGGTTGATATTTTCTTTTGTTATGATAAAAATATCAACCATTCTATTTTTTGGTTCATAACTTTTTTTCCTATTCTCTCCCCTCCATTTCTCATGCTCTCTTGAAAAAAGAAAAGAGGAAGATAAAGTGAGATTAAAATTAGAGATTTATCACTACTACTCTTGATCTTGATCCTAGCAAGTGAAAAGATCAGGTGAGCTTCAGAAAATATCATCTCAAGTGAAGTTTTGGAGCCTAAGTCGTGAAGCCTCAAGTGGATCATTTTTGGCCAAAAGAGATCACCTACAAGCTTCTTCCTTTTAACCATTTGAGCCTAGCTAGAGCTCAAGGAGGCTACTACAAGAATTCAACCCAAGTGGAGCTCTTAAAGAAGCACCAAAGGTTGTAATTCCTAACCTTGAATGGAAAACTAGCTCTTTTCTTTACAAGTCATAGTCTTTAGTGTAGATTCCTTGGTTAATGTAGTTTGTGCTCTCTTGAGTTTTTAAAATCCATGATCTCTTGCTTATAAAATTCCTACAAGTGCACACAAACTACTTTCATTTAGGAAAACTATAGATGTCTAGATAGGATCCGATATTCTCATAATGATGAGAATAAGTTTACTGTTCAATCCCATGAAAACGTCAAATCCTGATCAGGTAGTTTGGAAATTGTTTTTTTCAAAATTATATTATTATTATATTTATTTTCGAAATGGATTTATTGTATTCCTGGGTAATTGAAGATTTGGGTTTTGAGTAATTAGATGATTTTATCCTGCTAAGTTAAAAGACCTAAAGAAAAGTAACTTGATATTGGAAGGGATTGCATGTAAATTAATACTAATTATTCTCTCATATTATGAAGGACTTTTATGAACAATGGACATGATAAGAGTTTGATTGTTAAATTAAAATTGTCAATTGATTAATTGTAAATTAATTGAGATTGACAATTGGTTCTCGATGTGAGACCCAATTGGTCTCGTCGTAAAACCTTAAGGTAGAAGAGCAAAAAAAAACAAATAAGAGAAGAAATAATATAACACAATGTGTTATGTTATCATGTTAGGAAGTTTAGACCCATATCGGTAAAATAGAGAAAAGGTATTGCACCACAACCCTATAAAAGGATGGTTATAGTAGACCATAAAGGAGTATTAAAAAAAGAATAATAATTAAAAGAATTATTAAAAACTTTTCCTCCTAAAATAGAAGGGTTCATATCGGTCTAGTTTTTGGTTTGCCTACTACGCAAATTGGTAGACTTGATTGGAGGCTTCTGCAATTGTGATAGGTTCAAAAGAAAAAAAATTTGCTAACAAATATTTAGATCTGTTAAAGTATGTCATTTATCATTCGTATAGATGAATTATTGGAGATCGTATGCACCACTTCCGCTGCTATTCGCATATGATTTCCAATACAATGATTTATAATATATACATTTATATATTTTATATGCTACATATAGATAGAAAATATAGATTATGTAACTACATAGTAATATATATTATAAATATGTTCTGAATCAATATTAGATTTCTGGGATTGATTTACCAGAAGTAAACTTGATACAAGCAATATCCATATCTTGTTTCTAAAACTGAAATTAAATACCTCAATTTGTTTATGTGAAATAGATTTTTATTTAAGAAATAATTTGGTTCATAAAACATTATTTATAGCTCATTGTTTTTATTTTACAATGAAATAATTGAATTTCATTATATTATTAGATCATATCAAATCTGGATATGTTTTATTCAAATCTATTTTGGCTAATCAGTTAAAGTCAACTCATTTCTATAGAATAACTTGATCAAAACAACAACGTAATGTTTGAATCCACATTCGACTTGCTATAGACCTAGTCAACATAACATGTATGAGCTAGGTTCAAGCATATATGACTTTTTTTATGTTGGGTTTAGTGACCTATAACCATGTGTGTGTGTATCTGATATTGTAGGTATTTTAAGCTTATACCGGATCAATCTGGATCCAACGCTCTGCATGAATCATAATTTGGGATGGTTATTTACATTAAATTGTAGTTGTCTAGGATAATCAAGGCAATAGTCAAGCTTAGTTCAATTTGGTTTACATTGACTAGTATGTATGTGTGTGTGTGTGTAAGGTGTAGTTATAGATTTCGAAAATTTGGAGTCAAGAGAAGAATTTGAAATTTTGGAGGGAAGAAAAAGAAAGGTTTAAATCTTTGGAGGGAGAAAAACAATATAAATTTAATCATTATAAAGTTGATCACATGCAATCCACATGTCCTAATTTTTTTTTGAAATTCGGATTAAAGTAAATTACAGCAATGGTTGCGACCATTTATACAGAGCCAGTATTTGTATATTTTAATTATATATAGTTTAAATATAAAATTGAATTGCACCAATGGCAATGGTTATGACCATTGGTGCAGATGGATGTCTTTATTTTTTCAGCTTAAAATTTTATAAATATAAAAGTAAAGTAGCAACCATAGGTGCAAATGGATATAGGATGCACTGGATTCGACTCAGGGTGCATCTCTTACATCGCACCAAGCTCTTATATACCTTTGGTGTTGAGCATTATTCTAGTAGTGAGAGGGAGCTTGTGCCCCGCAAAATGAACATTTGGATCTCTCTGCATTGCATTCAAAGGATGATTCCGATGGTGTGAACTTCACGCTCCATGGTGAAGGACGTGCGGCATCGAGGATTTTGGTGTCCCTCTCGTATGAAACTTTTTTGGTATCCTAGCATACATATACTTAATCTTATATGATAGTTTGTTTGTGTTTTTACATGCGCGATGCCCATGTATGTATTTTGAGACTTGTGCAAAAAAAAAAAACATAACATACAAATGTAGAATACCAAGAGGGGATGAGAGTCAGAAAGAGAAAGTGAACATCTTGTGCTTTAAACATAAATTAAAGAAACTTTTTTTTTTATTTATAAGATTTTTTATTTTTTTAAATAATTAAAAAAAATAGATATCTTGACAAAATTAACGATGACCCTTAAAAAACCTTTGTTTACTTCCCTTTTCAAGACTTCGTCAATAGAGGCAGCTACGTAGGTAGTTTCTCATGCTTAATCTATTCAAACTACGACACCCATATCCATATATATATATATATATATATAAGAGGTAGAGTGAAGATGAGAATGGTGCTCACGATATAGGGAATTGTGTGAGTTATATCTTGCGGTGATCAAAAAATCAATAGATCTTGTTCTTATGGGGATCCAAACTATGGCTCTTCTCCTTCTTGGGCTTGCTTTTCCTTTGTTAGTGAGCTGCAACATGGAAGGTATGTCACCACAGTTTTCAATTTCTCATGCCCTGAATTGCCAATGGTGGGTGGGTGGGGAGAGGAGGGTGAGTGGGTGGGTGCTTGGGTGGGTGGGGAGGCTTTCACTTCGCTCGTTTAATTCATTGACAGATCATATTCAGGCATCTAACTTTTTTCGTGGCTCTACTGCTTGATGGGAACTATTTTCCAAAATATATATATCTTAGTATGAGATAGGCATCTTATCAAAGATAAGCTAGCCTTTATCCAAAACAATAGTATAAAAATCTGGTTTATTTTTTCCTTTCTCCATTCAAGATAATTTCGATGCCTCATCTACATCATCACTTAGACTGCTCAAAATAACTTAGATGAATTTATCTTATAAAATGTGTTATTATACTTGTTTATTTAATTGTGTCTCCACCATCTAACACTTTCTGTTCTGGATTTTTTGGTTTACACAAATTTGGAGGTTTCAACGGATCCCTCATATTTTATGATGGAAAGACCCCCTTTCTAGGCCATGAATTTATCATTAATCAAAACAGAATTGGACCAATTGGTTATATAAGTCAATAACCGACCGTAAAACTTTATCAAATCTTTCGTGAAGTAGATCAATTCGTACGTAACCGACATCAATTTTATAATAAAAAAAGTTTTAATTCCAGTGATGAATCATGCACGAAGTTTTCTTATGCAAACAAATGATGATTTACTTGCTTCACATTTTTATTCCCTTGCTGAAAATGTTATAGGAGACATCCTACATGCACAAAAAACAGCATGGACTGACCCTAACAATGTTCTCCAGAGTTGGGATCCAACTTTAGTCAATCCCTGCTATTGGTTTCATGTCAGCTGCAACAATCACAGCTCAGTCGTTAGAGTGTGAGTATTTATTTGCATGTTCTATATCTTGAGGCCACTTTCATGCAATTTGATATGAAACAACCAGTGTTTTACCTCTACATTTCAACTTTTTGGAATAGATTACATGGGTTCTCTTCTTCCATTTTGGGACTGTTTGGTAGCTTGAAAATGGAGATTCATACAGCATTTGCTGCAAAAAATCTCCATTTCCTTTGTTTAGTTAGCAACAAACTTAAGTTGGAAATGGAAATAGAGCTACAAAAAGTAGCAAATTCTTGCAATATTTGTTGCAATCATTTTGGTTGCGGCAAATGTTGCAACCTTGGGAATGATGAGCGTTGCAATAATTATAGATGTCACGTAAGCTTTGTATATGACACCTAAACAAATTTCAAATATTGCATTTTTTTTAGTTTTTTGTTTAACCAAACACAAAAAATGTATGGATTTGGATATCCAACTACAAAACTTGAAAATAACCAAACAATAGATTTGAGCTTTGTTTGGACAACAAATGATGCATGCAACATTTGTTGCATGTAACAAGTGTTGCAATTCTTTTTTGTTGCTAACCAAACATCCCTTAGTTTTTGGCACCTGTAATGCCTGTGGCCATAATTAGAGCTACCCTATCCTTTTTGGTTGATTTTTTTTTGTGAGCTGGCCCCGTATTCCTAACCCATGGCGACAGACCCACACAAGCAGCGTGCGCGCGCCCATGAGAGTTTTCCCAGGGGCCCACAAATTTGCTCTGAAAACGTCAAATTATGGCATGGCTACTTTTCTTCCTGGGATTGAACCCCACGCTCTCCCAAAAAGAGAAGTGTCGTATCAATTACCGAGTGGTCTTTTGGTTGATATTAAAGAAGTTAACATGTATTGTTTAAGGATTCAAGAGTTTTAAACTTTTTCTATTTTTTTTTCCATTAAATTGATATTGGAAAAGTCACACGCACAAACTTTGTGTTTGCATTATAGCAGTACTTGATGTTTTACATACGTTTACCTGTCTATGTCCAGTTCTCATTGCTTCATTAATTAACTTTAGCCATCTTAATCCATTCACTTTCTAACATCCTTGGGAGGACTATTTCTTACTATCCTTTAATAGAATTTTCACTCAACCATCTTAATATTTTTATTTCGAAGACCTCTTCTTCTTTCTCTTCGATATGTTGTCTATTTTTTGTATCTTTTTTTGAACACTGGCTCGTAGGCCCTAACCTAAACATACAACACACCCATGCACACCATACACAAAGAGATATGTTGTCTTTCAGTTGTTTGACATTCTATTCTGGTGCATAGAATAATGTTGGCCGTATAGCCGTCTTTAATTTAAAACTAGGTAGGTTATATAATATTTAAAATGAGTTATATGGTAGATTCAATATATTAATTCATAGAATTATTTCTGCAGGGATTTGGGAAATGCAGGCATTTCCGGACCTCTTATTCCACAGTTAGGAGGATTAAAAAACCTTCAATACTTGTAAGAATTTGTTTTTCTTTCTTCTTTTTTTTTTAAAATTTTTTCTATGAATTTGTTTATTATTGAATTTTCCTCCATTTTTTGTAGGGAGCTTTTTGAAAATAACATGACAGGAAAAATACCTGCTGCATATGGGAATTTAACTAATCTAGTGAGCTTGGATCTCTATAACAATTCTTTAAGCGGTCCTATTCCTTCTTCTCTTGGCCATCTCAAGTCTCTGAGATTTCTGTAAGTTTTTTCCTTTTCCCCCCTGAACTTGATAGATTTTCAGTCTTGATTTAGGGATAGGATAATAACTCTTGTTAAATTATAATGTTTCCGCTATTTTATCTGAACCAAATAATGTGTATATTGTAGGCGATTGAACGGAAATAGGTTATCTGGTTTTCTACCAAAAACAGTCCTCGACCTTGTCGTCTCTGGAAGTATAGAAATATTGTGAGCTCACTATATATCTTTTTCTTATAATCCTATTAATCAAATTCTTGTTTAATTTACTGTTTTAACACTTGATTTTTATCTTCTTTTTTGTTACAGGAATGTTTCGAATAATCACTTAGCAGGGACTAATCACAAATCGCCGCTGCACCGAGGTCAGAAAACAAATCTGAAAATGGTTTCAAAATTTCTCAAAAAGAATTTTTTTTAAAAATCAATTTTATATTTTTGTCTAAATTTATTTGTTTTCCTTTCTCATGGACTTTTCGCTTTTTCATTTTTTTGGTGCAGTTACTTCAATCATCCAAGACCAGAGCTCCACCATCTGAAGAAACATAAATTTTATCATGACCGATTCAGAATAAGTACTCGACTTTCGCTTCTTAAAATAAGATCTGTTGTATAAGTATCATGAATCTTGTACCCAGAATATTTGAGCTGCAAATTTTGAAATATGTTTTCTTGAATAAGTAGAAGTTCATAGTACAAGTTAAAATAAACACCAGCTTGCATAATTCTGTTATTTTTACACATTCCTCATACACGAGTTTTCGAAAGCATTCTCAATTTAATATCAAATTAACACTTTTAACCTCTCCGCCTTTTTGCTGATTACAATAATAACCGAACTATTAATAATGACCGCAAACTAATGATTTCTCAGCAATGCAATCTTTGATTAAGCAACATAAACTACAGCTTGAGCTCCTTCAAATTAATTTATAAGCGGCACTTTAAGCTTATTATCACCTGCATGATGAAAATTGGCTTATTAATTGCAGTTAGGAATTACTGAATTATTTTCAACCGAAATTTACATCAAAATAGTATTTTAACAACTAGTACTCGTTTTGAGTATCTAACATTGGTGTTAGTTTGAGAAACCATTTGATATATGCTGGATGCAATGTATTTAGATAGGAGAAAGAAAGAGATTGTAATTTTCGGCCACCTTTATATCGGTGATGTGGAGCCCATGGTGCTAGTTTTTCTTATGACCGAACACACATGACTTGTATATTGAAGATTTTTCTCTTAGAAAATCCCCACCATCAAACCAATGCAAGCTTCTCGGTTCTCTCGGTAGCAGTTTTCTTTGGTTCCCTTCTCGGATCAAGAAACATCGAAAATGAACTCCTCAGTTAATAGTATTAATTTGGATACTTAAACTGTAATGCTTATATGATGAGACATGATATATCTTTACCTCGTAACTTACATCCAACACACCACTCTATCGTACCACTACTTTATTTCCACGCGATCGCTACTTTAGCTATCAAGAGCAGTGGTACACTGCGAGCCTCCTTCTCGAACAAGGCTGGGGCTGACAGACAAGGAAGAACATCATGGCGAGGACAACTACGATGATAATTCCAAGCAAACTATCATTGTCGTCGGAACAACATAGCTTTCCCATCTCCGATCACCTCAATCTAACATCCATTCACCTTCAAATACAACCTTTGTGAGCTTAAAAGGAGAAGAAAAAATAGATGATACCTTCTTTCTTCTATCCAATACTTGCTACTTCCCTCCAATTAGATTGCGACACAGGTAAAGTATTGGTAGCTGAATTTGCGGGAAAAGGGTGGCCGCTGTTACAAAATAATAGCACTCGTGCTCTTAGGGGATCTCGGCCACACATCCTCCATGCTAAGCATGTAGGATACACCAATACCAAAGGTCCCTGTTTCACACAATTCTCAACCGTTCGATGTTATTTTGAATGAATCCGAACCGTTCGATGTAATAGCATGGATACTATTATTTTCATAATAGCAGCCACTCCGGATCTGAATTTGGTAATGGAGGAGGGAGTGCAATAAACGTCAGTTTCAATTACTTAAATGTTCTTTGTTCTTGTTGTCAGCATAGTGACAAGAAGTGCAAAAAATATGAGCAAAACATGTGAACCAATTAATATTGGGTAAACAAGCCTAGCACTTTATATGGGCACTTACTTTCCAGCGACCCTGAGAGTAAAAGTGGTCATAAATTAACATTTTAAACAAATTCATTGATCTTCTGAATGCGTGTGTTGTAAGCTTGTATGTGATGTATAGATGGATGTAGTGTGTTGTATGGGTAAATTTAGTTCATTGTCAATATAACCAACTAGCATTTTGCTCATGACATTGCTGGTGGTTATCATTTAGGGATGGTTATTTTAGGAGCAAAATGATGGCGACTATGGCCCGGCTAAAATTTAAAACTTTGCAACTCGAAATCAATTCAGCTTGGGATGAAACCACAACCTAATTAGATTTTTTTTAATTTTTTTAAACCAAGTGTATCTCTGTGGCATTAGAATTTCATTTATGTAACCCACTCATCTTCTAGTTAAAATGGTAGAGATAAATGATGCTCAACTCTAAAGCACAAGCATGTTAAAATGGCCATTAAAAAGGCGGTACAATCAATACAGCAAACAGAGATACAAATAACCGTAATTATTGAATATAACAGACGAAAGGTTATGGCTTCAATTGAAAGCCAAAGGTAGTTAACAATAAAAAGACAACTTCGTCCGATTCGGATTGTAAAAAAGATTTATAAATAAAAAGACAGTGCTCCAACTGCTACAGGCAAAAAATATATCTCAGCTCACAGCTGATACTAGTCCGATATGATATCGATCAAAGGAAAACTTTGAGATTGTTATATTCAATCACTCTGAAAAAACAAAACAAAGCAAAAGGAAGTCGAGTCGAGTGAAATTAAGCTACTGCGGCCAGGGGCACCGATCTGTAGCATGCCCTCTTTGCTGCCCGGACAATATCATCAACCTTCAAGAGTCATTTCAAAACAATCCAATAAATACCAAATCTTCAAATGAGTTCATATGCAACTGAGTTTATTTTAAAATCTGTAATAGTAATTCATGAAAGGTTTTCTTCAAAATATATATATATTTTTTTTTTAAATATCCATTACACGTATATATGGGGGATGTGTGTGTGGTTGGACTGGTGCTTTTACCTGGCTTGGGGGGTAAATGCACTCACTGATATTATTTCCCTCTTGTAAAAATTTTCTTCTTCTTTTGGCCTAGGGGAATTTGGAGTACCTCTACTTATCATTAGGAATTAAGCAAGCCTCTCGCTCTTGTCAAGAATTTTCTTTTCCTGGATTTCGGTATTAGTACGAGGGGTTGCATCATTTCATGTCAATGTATATCATTTCATGTCACTATACATTGTTCATTCTTTCCTGTGGAACCTTGCTCCGTTCCAAACTCCTTCTTTGTAGGGAAAAGTCTTGATGATGTAGGAATATTCAAGTTCCAGCCACAAAATCACATCATTGTGCAAAATCTTTCATAGTGTAGTTTTTTTTTTAGACAAACCAAATTGTATCATGCTTTGTCCTCAAAATGTGCTTAAATCTACTATATTATTATGCAAACTCTTCCAATAGGGTTTTGCAATTTCTTTTAATTCATAGCCTCACAGAATATACCAAGTGCCGTCTTCATAGGAAAAAGTAAATTCACTATAAAGGGACATGTGTGCACGTCCTTTTAAAATAAGCTCATTACAGTTTCATTTGTGGGCATTTAAACTCATCTTACTCTTCATACCATTTAAATAATCCTTTTACCATGAGCCTAAGGAAAAAAATTTCCTCTCAAACTTAATTTCAGATGTGTTCCGAAAATAGATTACTAACATTTAACTGTACATGCCAGAAAAAATAATAAAACATTTGTTAAGGGACATTGTGAATATTTGGGCACAACTCACCTGTGGAACAGCTAGCCTCTCAAGGTTAGCAGCATAAGGCATGGGAACATCAGCACCAGCAATCCTCTCCACTGGAGAATCAAGGTATCCAAAACTTTCCTCTATTACAGATGTGCTGTTTATCAAATGGATCCCGATGTCATAAACAATTTTTGAATTAGTAAAAAATATGGAAAAATAAACGAAACTGCTCCATGGCCCTTCCAAGAGAAACTAACCAGATTTCAGCACCCACACCATGCTGTGGAAAGCCTTCTTCAACAGTTACCAGTCTGTTGGTTTTCCTAACAGAAGCATTGATTGTGGCTCTGTCTAGTGGTCTTATGGAGCGAAGATTTATAACCTGTTAATTTTCAGGGTTGAAGTTAAGAAATTATTTTTTCCGATGTTTTTGGAGAATAACTTTTATTAGGAGCACCTATATTTACCTCGGCGCTGATTCCTTCCTTTGAAAGCAACTCTGCAGCCTGATACATGATCACAAGGGAATTAAGCATATAAAAGACAACAGAGCAAGCAGCCAATGCATTGCAGGCAAACCAGAAATAAAATAGAGATGAAGAAATTATGAAAAAAGCAAAGCCTTTTCACAAGGCATTGTGGTTCATGTCGTCAAGGGAAAGTTGTTGCCATTAAGAATATTTTGTTCCCATAATGCCCTACATTCTCCATCCCTTAAATCCTACTTTTAGCTTCCATTACTGAACAGAATTTCCAACAGTCTCTTATTAAGAATGGTAGTCATATTGACACGCAGCAATAATTAGAGTACAGAAAGATGCCATTAAACTTTAAGGCGCTTTTTTCCTCATTTACGGGCATGCAAAAGTACCGAACTGAAACTTCCAACATAAACCACTGCCAATTCATAATGTTTCAACCAATCCCATCCAAAATAATGCCAAGTATTTGTTTTGATTGAGCCTTAGCCCAAATAAATTAAATCCAAAGCCTAGCTGCCTATATGTGAAAAGTCATGAAAAAGGTTTTGTAGGAACTCTCAACTACACCAACTAATTTGTCTTTGCAATCATAAAGGAGCACTCTCCTGAAATTTTTAATATCAAAGTTTGGTTCTGATGGTTGACTGCGTGCACCTAACTTCCATGAGGCTCATTTCTAATTATTATTTCAGATTATGGCATACACACGAGAGATTTATCTCGTCCACCAAGGCACCAAGTGAAAAGCATTGCACTTGAGGGGAGTGAAATATACAAATGGAACAATTCTTACCACCCATAATCAAGCGTATTTGCAAATAAAAGAATAAAGCATAATGTTTCATTTTATCAGGTGGTACCTGAAGCGCATAGCCAACCATTTTTGAGAAAGCGGTGATTGTCACATCCTTTCCTTCTCGCTCTATCTGTCAATTCTGGATATTAGATATAAGAAATACAAAGAAAAACAAGAAAGAGACATATTTAAAACAAAAGCTTACCTTGGCTTTTCCTATGGGAAGGCAATAACTGGAATCAAGTACTTCTGCAGATACAGGAAATGATTCTCCATATCTGAAAAGTATAATGTAAATAGACTAATCAAAAGTCTTCGTAAAAATATTCTGTGGATAACATAATTTAGACATGACATAAAACAACATACAGAAGTTCATTTTCGAGAAAAACAACAGGATCAGGATCCCGGATAGCAGCTTTGAGCAAACCACGAGCATCTTCAGATGAATAAGGACACAGCACTTTCAACCCAGGACAAGCTGCATACCAGGCTGCATAACACTGGAAATAATCTAGGAATAAATACTTCATCCTTTTTACATTTTTACTAATATCTGATGAAGAGATTAAACTGTATAAAATGATTTTGTTTTCATCTATAGAAATATAGAGGAAGCAAATAAAATCTAGCAAAATCAAGAAAGCATGCTATAGGTTTGAAATGAGGATTGGATACAGTAGGAATGCAAAATCAAAGATGATGTACAGGAAAAATAACTAAATAAGTTGAAATTATAATCAGATCTCAGTTTGCACCAACCAACAGCTGAAGTCATGTCTTATGCAATATGTACTGTATATTGTTTTTCTTATATATCATATCATATATCATATTGTATATCGTAAGTTATGTTGTGCGCTTGTGCAGTAGCTAAGCAATTAAACATACAAGTATATATTTCATAAACTATGATTGAATAAGCAATATAAACAATACTTAAGAAGAAATATAATGTTTAGTAAAACACTCGCCACACAAATGACACAATAAGCATATATGCAAACACAAGTTACTTGAATCTACAAAAGTCATGTGAACAATCATAATAAATGCCTTAAGAGCATTTACGTATTCTAGAATGAAGCACTACAGCCCAAAGATGATGACCAGAATGATTTTGAGATGAATATATGTAATTTTTTGTAAACATAAAGTGATTGTATTTGTATCTCACTAAATATTTTGTAAACAAAGCAACGGTAGGGGAAAGAAATTGGGGAGTTCTCACGGAGTTCTCATGAAGGGTTGCAGATCTCATGGAGGAACTCTCTTGAGGAGCTCTCGTGGAGGGCAATCGATCTGCAGCCTGTTCAGACTCTTCACTCTCATGGAGGAGCTCTCAAGGGAACGCGAGGCGAGGCATCGAAAGCGATCCTTGTGTGAGGGAGGCATCAAAGGGGAAATCTCGCAAGGGAGACGTAGAAGGCCGAAACTAGGGCTTTCAAAAAGAAATCTTACCTATCTTTATATATTATTCGCTATTAGCCTTTGAAAGCCGACCTGATAAAATGCGAACCCAACCCAAATTTGTATCGCAATTGTCTTTTCGTATTGTATCGTAATCGTAAATCGTAGGATATTAACCATGGTCTTATGCTAGAAAGCATACACTTCTATTTGCTCGCCGTGCCCGTGTTTGACACGTATCGAACACTCCGCCTGATGACGTATCCGACACGCTTGGGCCGTGTCCTTCCAAATTATACATGTCTGACACTCCTACATGACATAAGGTGTTAAAAAATAAGAATGTGGAGAGTTAACAACTTTGATATCTTTGAAGATTCAAAATTATTAAATATATTAGATCTCTCTTCAGACTAGATCTAGAATTAAAGGTTCAAATTGATTTAAATGATGAAGTCGGGCATGTGACAGTCGGCTCCGATTAAAAAGGGTTCATATATTGTGTTCTTGTGCATTTATTCAGTTTCATGCATACATACATACTCATTTGTGCTCAAAAATACTTATAATTGTCGACGAAAGATGTATCCTTAAATTTAATTTAAATTGTATTTTAATGTTATACTAGCACATGTTTCTTATCGAAGTTATTTATATATTGTCTAATACATACATAATTAAATATATAAAATAATATAGCCGTGTCCATCTTATAAATTTGCAATGTCTCGTGTCCATGTTTGTGTCTGTACCCGTGTCTTCATGTCTGTATCTGTGTCTATATCAGTGCTTGATAGGTCTTATGTCAAGAAAAACGACAGCTGGGTTCCAAGAAATATAGAAAGAGCTTTAGATACATTAAACAAAGAACTGACAATGTATTGGCGGTAAAAATGACAATGCATTCAAGGTCACATGGCAATCATGCTGCTCCACTATATCTATTACATGTTCAGATTGCATCCCTAGTTAATAGGATAAAATAATGGTGTAACAAGACATTCTACCAACGATTCCCATTCTGGATATGCATCAAATGTCGGAAATGGTGATGGCTTGTAAATATTAACTAAATGATTAAATGTTTCACTTCCCTTCTTGGACAACAAAAAGTATACTGTCGCGATAACGAGTTCGACCACATGAGAGCATGACAGGAATTTAAAAGACAGCAAGGAAGCATGGCATATTATTAAAAAACAATTTTCAGACAACGGTTGTACCTGCGAATGTTGGGCACCAACACCAGCGGCAGCACCGTTAGGTCCTCTGAAAACAATAGGTACAGATATTTGACCTGCTGACATGTAGTTTGACTTTGCAGCAGAATTGATAATATGGTCAATTGCCTGTAATGTATCAGACAAGTAAATCAAGCATTTGAACAAGTAAACAGTTTAATTCAGGGGGAAATCTGGAACAATATTAAAAAGTAAGCTGGAGACATGGCTATTGGCTAGTGACATATACTTCGTTCAACTGCTTGCAACAATGAAGAAGGATAGGAAGTTTGTAATTTAAAATCACATGGAGATGAATTCATAAAGACGTACAGACAAATGAATAATTGATGAACTCGCGAAGACACATGCAAGTACTATGACGTTTGTAAGTTCCAACAGTTTCTTATTTGTGTTTGCAATGTATTGATATTTCGTGTGTGTGTGTGTGTGTGTATTATATTATATGTAAGCCATTAAATCAACTAGAGAGAAAAAACTTTCAGCTTCAAATAAGCAAAGCTCTATATAAGTAATTCAAGTACTCAATTAATACCTTTAAAATAAGAGATAAACACAAATTCCACTAAAACAATTACTATTTGTGTGGCAAATTGTATCTAACTTACAAAAGAATCTGACCTGCATAGAGAAGTTAAATGTCATAAATTCAATAACAGGTCGAAGACCATAATATGCTGCTCCAACTCCAATTCCAGTAAAACCAGCCTGCAAGGTAGAGAGAACACATCTGCTTAAAATCAAAGAAGAAGAAGAAGAAGAAGAACCAGAAAAGGAAAAGAAACTTGTAAGCAGTTAAGTATAAACTATAAAGATATGAAGTCAAATATCAATATACTAAATGACCTATTTTTTGCAAAATTCTTTTGATTTTTTTAGGATAGTAAGTAACCTCGGTGATTGGAGTGTCGAGAACTCTCTCAGGACCATACCTATCAAGTAGGCCCTTGGTAATCTACATAAATAAAAGACTAAGAATTAGTAAATGCAAGCAGAAAGAGAACATTATCAACAAAATAAAAATTGTAGCAAGACTATGGTCATCCTGAGCAGCTAACCTTGTATGCACCTTGGTACTCTCCAACCTGCATAAAGGACAATTCATCAGAAGAAATAAAGTAAATGAAGATAATATTATGAGAATGCCTTCCTTTGCTTCATATTACCTCTTCACCCATCAAGAAAACTTTTGGGTCAGCAGACATCTCCTCATCAAGCGCAGAGTTCAGAGCATCACGCACCGTCATCTAAAAGATCAAGCAATCTCACTGGTTAGCAACTAAGAACTCATTGTTCCAAGTGAAGTAATAAACATTGTTGCACCTAGGTATTTTATTTTGACCTATCGCCTTACTCTTATCATAGCCTTGTTGAGAATAGATTCAAGTATTAAGTTTGTCTCTAATTCTACATCCTCTATGATTATAATCTTCTGTCCTTGATTATAATCTTCTTTCCACTTAACTGCTTTGAAGAATGTTTCTTCTTGGGTCTAAGTCAGTTCATGCCGAATATGGATATAAAGTATTTATCAAATTTTGCGGCTTCTGCAGCTACATCATTTAGCTCTCTAAGCAGCCAGTTACTCTATAACGTCAGCAGTCAGCAGATCCCTTTTTTTACCATCTCAACTCTGTGAATACTATGCTTAAATGTCTTCATTGCCTGTTCCAAGCTAACATAAAGGACAAGATTGTGTTAGCCAACAACCACCATACTACACAATTGGATGTCTATGACATGAAGTGGTCTTGAAATGTTTTGAATAAAGGCTTGTTGTTGCAAATCTACCTGTATAAGTCATGTTGCTCCACAATTCCTATCGCTCTTAAGAGATGCATGTAACAGTCTTCTTGCACATGACAGAACCATATAAACAAATCTCATCATTGTAGGACATTTAGGCTATCTCTTGCTTCTTACAACTCATTCAATCACCATCGTTTAGCATCTCGCACTCACAGGATTGTTAAACAAGGTTTAAAAGGCAGATTAATTAGAACTTGATTATTCTTGGCTAGCAACCGCATTGGATAGTATTAAGGGTCAAATGAGCTCATAATGGGCAGTATGCCTAATATGCAGGCTGAAAACCATTTTACTAGCGCACATGCAATGTGCATTATGCACCAAATATACAAAAAAAAAATTGACCTTGTCTAACTTCCTATCTACATATATTTATTCTATCTCTTCTCAACAAAAAAATATCCTCATGTTTTTGGACACTCATACATATTAGAGTTTATTTGTATAGTTCCGCGTAATCCCGTGTAATCCAGTGATACGGTGTATAATCAGTTTGTCTTAAAGAGTTGACCCATTGAGTAGAGAATGAATAGGTGTTGTACAACATTGATCACATGCTTCTAAACTGTTGATTCAGCTCTTGTTTTCTTGAACATCAGCTGACAAAAGCATAACTAATAATATACTTATAGTGTATGTTCCTCGTATCATTTAGATCGCATGGTCCTCCAAAAGCACTTGATTACATAGTACTCTCCAAAAAATCAATATAGCCATCCGCTTTGATTGTAGGAACAACGTAGTCCTTGAATTCACCTTCAAGGTAGAGAATTGCTACTAAATAGCTAAAATGGTCAAGTAAAAGTATTTCTCAGCCATTAATAAGAAGAGATGAAGACGGCCGCGGTTGACCATGGCTAATTATCTGAAGTGACGCAGCAACAAAAGGGGTAGTTAGGAGAGTTACCACTTGATTAAAAAGGTGGGACCCACCATTTGCTAGGGACTGCAGCTACATGAAAAGCTAATAAGAATTATATCCTCATTTTTCCCACTAGTTTTGCCAAAACTATATAGCATGTACTTTGTTTCGATCTCCTCCTTAGGTTACAAAGCTTCTCTCACTTTCTAATTTAAAAAGCATCCATTAAGTCATCTCATAATGCAATATCATCAATACATGACATGCACTCACTATAGGGCCTCAACTAACTTCACCAAAATCGCGCTAAAGATCATATCTTTAACTCTTTAAAGTCCCATTCCAAGCCTGTATAAGCGAGGACGGTTGCATTAGGTAGCCCAATGCGAGCAAAACTTTGTTAATTGAATCTTTCGAAGATCAAAAGCAAGTGCAAATGCTGTAAGCATTTAATCTAATTTTTTTAAGTTGAAGCTCAAATTTGATACCTCTTTTGCAGCGCCAGAGTAAAATTTGGGTAAAAAGGATGTTGCAGGACGAATCCTTTCCAACCCTTGCCCTATCACCTGAACAAAAAGATAATTTTTTTATTAGAAAAAAATAGACAAACTACAAACAACAAGCAGTTTCGCGACTTCAAATTCCAGAAAGTAAATAATTTTATAATCAATTTCCATTACCGATGAAGCGAGAACAGATCGCCTAACGAGTCCCAACATCGTTCCTATAAATCGATCAACAAACCCTTGAGATTCGAACTGAGATCGGATCGCAAACGATACTAAACAAAAGAGATCAAGCTATGCGATTGAAAACACAACAAAGAGATGGGAGAAGAAGGGAAGGGGGAAAAACCTAATTTGCCCTAAAAAGGGCGAATAATCGAAAGAGGAACGAAGATCGCGACCTGGACTTGAGATCTTTGTTGCGTTCCAAAATGGTGGCGGAAAGTTGCCACGATATTATTTCCATTGCAATTTTGGGCTTTTATTTTTGCCAGATATTATTTCTTTTTGCGTTATTTCAATATACCACCTCAAAAATATGGTATTTTCAAAAATCATCCCAAGAAATGCGTAATTCTGTATATCACCCTAAAGTTTTCCGTTACTCAAAAAGCACCCTTCATTATCCTTTTCAGTCTGATCTTAACCCAAGATTGATTGGATTTAACTAAGTGGGTGCGGGGGGGGCGCATTTTGTTCCCTCCACCCATCTCAAGTTTTCTCAGTCTTTTTTCTCTCGAGTTCCTTAAGTTTCTCTAATCTTTACCGATCTTCTAAAAATCCATTTTTCCTATTTCGAACTTCGATCTCCATCATGTGAAGGAAGCAATCCCAAGGATTCCACATCTGTTTCAATTCTCGGTTGCTTTGTATTGGATTAAATAAAATTACTTTTTTTAATACAATTTTGGTGTTAATCAGTGTGAATTCTTTAGGTTTTGGAAAGTGGAATATTAAAATCTCATCTTCGACGCCCGAAAACTCTTTACTATATCAAAGTATAAGAATTCGGCTAAGTGGAAAAGATCTAATTTTTCGTGTAATTGAAAACTCTAATTTTTAATTTGAGGCAAAACCTCGAAATCTAGCCTCTTCATCACAATCAAGAGAAAGAAGACAAGATTGTTTCAGGTCATTTTGGTCTTTTACTTGTACCTGAACGGCTTCAAACAAACTCAAAGAATATTTCCAAGATATGCCAGGTAAAACTGATAGAAGATGATTTTTGGAAAACTTATGATTTTAAGGATGATATATAGATATTGGAAATAACTTATACTTTGTGGCCCTATATCAAATAAATCCTTTTCTTTTTATGTATGTTACCTATTAAACCTTTATATATTCATGAAATGTACTATTACATGATGCATTGATCTTCATTTTTTATTTTCTAATTAGTTTCCTTTTTTTTACTTTAGGTGGTGTTTGGGACACGTTATGTCGGGAAAAGTGTGGCTGCTATTATGATCTAATAGCATCCAGCATGGATGCTATTAGATCATCCTGGTCACACGGTCTATGTGCAAAACATATAAAATACACCAATACACAAGGTCTCATGTTTTACACTAATCTCGGTCGTTGACTTCAATTTTGTATGAATCTAAGCCGTTGGATTCAATAGCATATGTGCTATTATGCTTGTAACAGCAGCCACTCCGGATCCCATTATGTCACATTCTCATGTTCTGGAAGATGTGATTCCCATACGAATCTTCTTTTTCCCATTCAATCCGCTTGACCAAATCTGCTTGACGTGTTTTATCCAAAAGTGATGCAGAGCAAGTCGCGGAAGGATAGCTATGTCGTCTAAATTGAAACAAGTCCAAAACATAGTAAAACTAGATGTTACTTTTAGGGTCTGCAGCCTATAACTTTAGGGTCTGCGGCCTATAACTTTACTTTCGATCCTGGGTTCGGAAAGGTTAGTGCTTTATGAAAGACTACCTTAGCACCATGATGTGCTTAAAGAAGCATCTACCATGCCAAATTCAAATTTTTCTTGGTGCTAAGCTAAACTAACAAGATCTTTAACTAGATTATTAGGGTTTTCTTTAGATGATAAGTTAACTAGAGAGAAGGAAATATGTTTATACCTTGGTAGAACCAAGTCCTTCACTTCACATACTCCTTGTAGTAGTCCCGCGACTCCACTAAGCTTCTCTTGAGACTTTGAACGAGCCTCCTTCGTTGTCTTCGCGCCAAAGACGATCCACCCGAAAATCCTCTAGATCAACCTAACTCTACACTAAACTTCTTTAGTGTATGAAACACACCACACTAATTTGCTAGATTGGTATGGGATGATGAAGTAGGGGATGTAAAGAGCTCACTAGTTTGTGTTCAAGTTTCATGATTCACATCACATGTGAGGGATGAAGCTTGAGGCATGACAAGAGGAGGAAGAAGAAGCTAGAGAGCAATCATGGGAGAAAAATGGCTAAGTATTGAGAATGAGCAAGAATGAATGCCAAGTCTTGACCTCTCACTCATTCAAGCATGGAATTATGCAATATAAAATTGCAACCTGTAAGTCCATGTCACGCACCCCACGAACTTGCGGGGAGGCGGAATATATGAAAAACGATTATCAAAGCTTCGTAACACGGACTTGAGCGTATGAATCGTATCTAAACCGTTACTATCAAACTATGAAAGGTTTAACTATTCGGATTCGAAGTTATACCTCGCGTTACTTGTCCTTCGGGTCTTCATCGCGGTCCTCCACTCCTCGTAGGCTCCTTGGAACATCGGCACCTCAACGGCCTCCTCGAATCTAAGATGATCTACCCGAGAGCTCCTACTACAAGCTTGATCTCTAACTTGAGATAACTAGGTTGCTCAAAGTGCTAATCTAAGCTACCTAGGGGATATAGAGTGAGGTTATGGATGTATTAGTCTAGCTAACCCTTGATCTCAACACATGAGAGGTTAGGGTTGGGGTTTCAAGAATGAGAGAGCTTGAGGAGAGAGAAGGTGGTGATGAGAATGAATTGAAATTGTTTCTCACTTCTAATATATTATGAAGCATAAAGAATTATCAAATGAATAATTCAAATGCATTATCATCATGCTTCATTGAATATGTGCAATGAATCATCAAGTGAGTCATTAAGTAATAAATGCTTCATTAACTCACTTGAATGATTCATCTCATGAGTCACAAAATCAATTAATGCTAATGCCACCTTACCCTCCAAGTCAACATGCTTCTAGAAGCTTCCCGGAAAATTACAAGAACGCCCCTCCAATCCGTGAAAACACGGAAAAACTTTAGACTGTATAAATCCAATAACCTGATACTAGAAACTGGCTTAAACCAAAGCCGACTAGTAAAAACTGTCCGAACGTCGTACGTGCGTAAACACACGTATGCGTCCGAACCCTTGTTATAAAAGCATACGACCTCTATATCGTTTCGCCTGGAGCAGGGAAACTCTCTGTGTGGGACTCTAAAGACTCGACACTACGCTGGCAGTGGGTTTAACCACAGACTGCAAGCGGCACTAGTTGTACGTAACGGTCCCCAGGTAGATGTCGATAAGAAGGCCGATGAGGAAAACTATCCGAACTCTTACTGAGCCTGATGTGACAATCTCTGTACAGTCCGGTCTGTTCGTCTAAGACTATCGCATATCGAGCCTAGGGGGCGGCAAGCGTCAGTCCCCTAATAGCTGTATAAGTCGTGTCAGAGCGTAGCCCATTACACCCTGAGAAACTACTGGAACCTACCAGTAAATCTCGCTTGCCCTGGCCAGGGACTTTGCGTAATGGCTCTCTGACACAGCGCGATATCATCTCCCAATACCGGGAGAGACGAATCCTTTCTAACCGCCACTGCCTCCAAGTGCTCGGGACTGCACCCAACTGCTACCTGTTTGCACGACTCCTTTGAGCCGTGGTAGGGTAGCAATCTAAGAACAGTGGGACACACTCGAGGCGAAGTAGCAGTGTCAAGTCTGTGGACTATGTTGTACTCATGTCACCTGGGAACTGTTAACTGACGATGGGTATAATACCAACCAATCAGTTCCCCTGCGAGTCCTGTCCGGTGTACCCATAACCTAACGAGCACCTGTATACTATCTCCAGTACGACGTACTGACGGCTGTGGGACAGACCATCTCCCCAACTGGGATGAGAAGCGTACACACCAGTCTACTCTGGAGTATCGATGCCCTGTCTCGATAATCCTACGACTAGGGACAAGTATAGGATGTTGCTTATAGACTACTCAGCCCCCACTAGTGTGACTACCATCACAACGCTGGTAATCAAGCAAAGAACCTATGGGCTCTACTAATATGTATAAGTGATACGTTACAAGAAACATATGCACATATTAAAGTAGACATAAACCAAGTAGCATACTACCATTTTTAGCAAGACTGTATATATAACTGTGAATATCCCATGCTTCCATTAAGTAATATACATACAAGTATGATACAATAATGGCCCCTAGGGCATATACACTAACAATCTCCCACTTGCACTGGGGCCATAAGCTGGCATATCGTAGACCTATCATCTCGAATAGTCTCTCGAACTGCGTCTGAGGAAGAGCCTTTGTGAATGGATCAGCAATGTTATTCTCTGTCTCTACTCTTTTCACCTCGATCTCCCGGCGATCTACGATCTCCCTGATCAGGTGGTACCGTCTTAAGATGTGTCTGGATTTCTGATGGGACCTGGGTTCCTTCGCTAAAGCTATAGCGCCATTGTTGTCACAATACAAAGGTATTGGATCAACACTGGTAGGAACCACCTGAAGTTCTGTGAGGAACTTCTTCATCCAGACAGCTTCTTTTGCGCCATCACAAGCAGCTATGTACTCCGCTTCCATTGTTGAGTCAGCAACGGTCTCCTGCTTGGAACTCTTCCAACAGACCGTCCCTCCATTGAGGGTAAAGACATAACCCGACATGGACTTGGAGTCATCCTTGTCACTCTGGAAGCCGGAGTCGGCAAAGGCCTCCATCTGGAGGTCTTTTCCGCCATACATCAAGAACATCTCCTTAGTCCTCCTTAGGTACTTGAGAATTTTCTTTACTGCTATCCAGTGATTCTCCCCTGGGTTTGCCTGATACCGGCTTACAACGCTCAATGTGTATGCTACATCTGGTCTGGTACATAACATCGCATACATTATAGAGCCTACCGCAGAAGCGTAAGGTATAATCGACATGCGATCCCTTTCCAAATCAGTCTTGGGAGACATCTCTTTGGAGATGGTGATTCCGTGACAAGCCGGTAGGTTACCGCGCTTAGAATCATCCATTTTTAATCTCTTCACTATGGTGTCTATGTACCTGGACTGTGAAAGTCCCAACATCCTTTTTGATCTATCACGATAGATCCGGATCCCCAGAATGTAGGTAGCATCACCCAGGTCTTTCATGGAGAATTTCTGTGATAAGAATCTTTTGACTGACTGTAACATAGGAATATCATTTCCTATTAGGAGAATGTCATCCACGTACAAGACGAGGAATACTACAGCTCTCCCTATAATCTTACTGTATATGCAAGGTTCGTCTGGATTTTTGATAAAGTCGAATTCTTTGACAGCATCATCAAAACAGATGTTCCAACTCCGCGATGCCTGCTTTAGTCCATAAATGGACTTAAGCAGCTTGCATACTTTACCGCTGCTCCCACTCTGAATGAATCCCTCTGGCTGATCCATATAGACGCTCTCTTCTAAATTACCATTTAGAAAGGCCGTCTTTACGTCCATCTGCCAGATTTCATAATCGTGGAAGGCATCAATAGCAAGAAGGACCCAAATGGATTTAAGCATAGCTACTGGAGAAAAGGTTTCGTCATAGTCCAAACCAGGTCTTTAACGGAAACCCTTTGCAACCAGTCTAGCCTTGTAGGTTTCAACCTGTCTATCTACACCAATCTTCTTTTTGAAGATCCATTTGCATCCTACGGGTTTTACCCCATCTGGAGCAATGTCCAAAGTCCATACTTTGTTAGTGTACATGGACTCCATTTCGGTCCGCATTGCATCCAGCCATTTTACTGAGTCACCGCTCTAAATGGCTTGCTGGAAGCTAGTAGGCTCATCTTAGTCAATAGTGCAATCCTCTCTATCCCCGTCTATGAGAAAACCGTAGTATCTCTCGGGCGGATGAGATTGCCTACTACTCCTGCGGAGTGGCGTTGGGATGTCCTGTTCTTCTTGAACTTCTGGTTCTACCAAACTTTCAGTAGTAGTTTGCGGTTCTGGAATTTCTTTCAGTTCTATTTCGCTCCCACTTGTTTCCTTTTCTAAAAATTCAGTTTCCAAGAAGTGGGGATGCTGAGAAACAAAAACCTTTTGTTCCTCTGCGTAATAGAAAAGATACCCCCTGGAGTTCTTTGGGTATCCCACAAACTTATATAGTACTGAGCGTGCCTTGAGCTTGTCCGTATGCTGCTTCTTTACAAAAGCTGGACATCCCCATGTCTTAAGATACTTAAAACATGGTTTCTTCCCACTCCACATCTGATATGGTGTGGTAGGCACAGTCTTGGTTGGAACCTTGTTCAAAAGATATGCAGCTGCTTCTAGCGCATAACCCCAGAAAGATCGCGGCAATTCAGCCTTACTCATCATGGAACGAACCATATCCAATAGGGTTCGATTCCTCCTTTCTGATACACCGTTGTGTTGTGGTGTGTATGGAGGAGTAAGCTGAGAGAGAATTCCATTCTCTTTTAAGTAACCCAGGAACTCGGCACTTAAGTATTCACCACCTCGATCAGATCTCAGTGTCTTTATACTCTTGCATGTTTGTTTTTCCACTTCATTCATGTATTCTTGGAATTTCTCAAAGGCCTCGGATTTATGCTTCATTAAGAAGACATATCCATACCTAGAGAAATCATCCGTAAAAGTAATGAAGTAGGAATAACCACCTCTCGCATGTGTAGACACTGGACCGCATACGTCACTGTGTATGAGTCCCAAGAGCTCGCTTGCTCTTACTCCGTGTCTAGTAAACGGAGTCTTTGTCATCTTTCCTTTGAGACAGGATTGACAAGTTGCATATGTTTGATATTCGAACGGATCCAAATATCCTTCTTTATGTAACTTAGTCAACCTTCTCTCATTGATGTGACCTAGTCTACAATGCCATAAGAAACCCTGATTTAATTCCGGAGACTTTCTTTTAAGTGTGTTCTGGATATTGAAAACCTGAGCTTAACTCAATACGTATATGCCGTTATCTAATGTACCAGACCCAATCAGAACTTGATTTAGGTGGATGTGTACTACATCGCTTACGAATGTAAAATCATATCCCTCTCTCGAAAGTGGGGATACTGATATGATATTACAAGTCATACTAGGTACATACAGACAGTTACGTAGAATCAATATCTGTAAGTGCACGGCGGCGCCCCGGCCGTCAATCCGACGGCCAAATGCGGAAGCGGTGATAAACTTTAATTTTGCGGACTTAGCAAACCGGCACCACCGCGCACTAAACATCCGGATCGTAACCATTAACAAGTCTAAGCTACTAACAAGATAGGGAAGATAGGTATACCGACAGATCCGAGTCCTCCGGTCTTCTCGTCATCGTCCCGATCTCCTGCGGAATGTGCCGTCTCCTCCTCGTCGCCGGAAGTGCACCACATCGCCTACTTCTTTTACGGGCTCCCACCTCAATGCCGAGGCAACTCGGGCACGAAGCCGGCTACTCGACGTGCCCAAGATTTGCTGTAGAATGTATAGTAGAACTTATGTCTCATTTGGGGTTCATGGAGGTGCCATTTTGGTGGAGGGATGATACAAGAATTATGTGGAGGAACTTGGGGATTTTTCTAGCAACTAGAGAGCAAAAATCCCCATTACAAAAATGGGCCACCCCTCCTCCATGCTTGGCCGGCCATCAAGAGAGAGGAGAGTGAGAATGAGAGGGAAGAGTGAGTGAATGAAAAAGCCATCCAATAATACAATGGAGAGAGAGAGAAGGCTATCATGCAAAAGGAAATGATCACCAAATCAAAACCCACACTCAACCACCTACCACCAACCTCATCATCAACAACCATGATGATTTACAAAGTCAAGCAATCATGAGTTTATGAAGTCAAATGATGGGACAAGTATCATGACATGATAATATGCAAAGACCCCCTCCACAAATGCTTATTTGCAACAATGCAAATAAGCCCTCCTCCACCAATCTTCGGCCAATGAACGGAACAAAGGAAATCGGCCGAAACGGAAAGCAAACTGGCAACTCCAGAAAACTGGTCCCGTAATAAATTACAGGAAAACCCCGATACTGTGCATACACACCCGTATTTGTATTCCGACCGAAATACAAATGCAATGAGACAAAATCTCCACTGTACTATACTAGAATCCGGCTTATACCAAAACCGGCTAGTAATATCTGTTCGATCCTGATCCGTGCAATACCGCACGTATCTGATCGAACCCTGCCATATACCCATACGGCCTATAGTACAAACTGTCCGATCCTGATCCGTGCAATACCGCACGTATCTGATCGGACCTTGCCATATCTCCATACGACCTCTACAACCTTTCGCCCGAAAGCTGAGTAACTGAATGTGGGGGACTCTAAAGACTCGTCAACACCTTGGTTGTGGATTTAACCACTAGCACGTCAGAGGTATAAGCCAATACGTAACGGGCTACCAGGTATTCACTAAAAGGGACGTCCGTGAGCGAACTCAGCCCGACAACCCTACTGAGCCTGTCAGTGACAATATCCGTACAGTCCGGTCCGTTCGTCTATGAGCATCGCATGGCGGGCCTAGGGGGTTGGTAAAAGTCAGACCCCCAAAAGCGGTACAAGTCGTGTCGGAGTGTAGCCCAGAACACCCTGAGATACTACTGGAATACCTACCAGTAAATCTCCTTGCCTCGGCCGAGGGCTTCGTGTAATGGCTCTCCTAGACACAGCACGACCTCACCCCCAATACCGGGAGAGACGAACCCCTGAAGATACGCTCACTGCCTCCATGTGGCTCGGGACTGTACCCAACTAAAACCTGTTTGCACGACTCCTTTGAGCCGTGGTAGGGTAGTAATCAAAGTACAGTGGGAACTCACACAAGACAAATGATGATCCCCAGGTCGATGAACTAACCTGCACACATGTCACCAGGGAACTGCCATCTGACGTCTGGTATATGACCAACTAGCATGTTCCCGGCGAGTCCTGTCCGGTGTACTCATAACCCAATGAGCACCTGTATACATCTTAGGTGAACCAACTGACACCAGTGGCTTGTGAGACCGGCCACCGCCCCTCGTCGGGGTCTCGAATGTACACACTAGTCTACTCTGGAGTATCGATGCCCTGTCTCGAAACTCACACGACTAGGGAACATTTAAGGATATGCTTATAGACTGCCAGCTCCCACGTATATGATCGCCCTCATACTGCTGGTGGTCAAGCAAGAATCCTAGGGGCTCTATCAACGTGTAATAGCGACTTGTAAGGTCACCTAAAACAGTACACGATGATAAAGGTAAACCAGATAGCAAACTATCATCACGAGTAAGACTGTCCTATCGGGATAGGTCCTCCATCAATCATTGTAATCACGTGCCTGTGATCGAATGATTGAATCATCTTACCTTTGAGACAGGATTGACAAGTTGCATATGTTTGATATTCGAACGGATCTAAATATCCTTCTTTATGTAACTTAGTCAACCTTCTCTCATTGATGTGACCTAGTCTACAATGCCATAAGAAACCCTGATTTAATTCCGGAGACTTTCTTTTAAGTGTGTTCTGGATATTGAAAACCTGAGCTTAACTCAATAAGTATATGCCGTTATCTAATGTACCAGACCCAATCAGAACTTGATTTAGGTGGATGTGTACTACATCGCTTATGAATGTAAAATCATATCCCTCTCTCGAAAGTGAGGATACTGATATGATATTACAAGTCATACTAGGTACATACAGACAGTTACGTAGAATCAATATCTGCCCACTGTTCCCCTCCGAACGGCGGCCTGGACTTTGCGTCTGTGCCTGAGGTTCGGGGCAGATGCTATTTGGTTTTATCCGTCTATCTCTCCGAAGATGCCAAGTTGATTTATGGCACCGTGTATCGGAGGTTTAGACGGATACGGCCGATGTAGCAGACTTCGTTAGATTCCCCCTCAGGGTGAGGGGTTTTTGATTGTGGGGAGACTCTTCCATGCAGGCGCAAGCCCCTGCAGTTAATTACGTTACCGCATCGCGGTAACAACTTTCTCCTTCTCCAGAATTTCACTTCTTGTCTTGTGTGTTTGTTTTGTTTGTGGTTGCCCGTGGATTGTATACGGAGACTGAGTAATGCCGTCGCCCGTAGGACGTGGATTAGTCCAAATCCGTATTTACTTAGATTTGGGTTTGGTGTTTTTAGTTTAAGGATGCATTAGTCGCGTTGCGGCTAAGATCAACTTAAACGTTCGTTAAGGATACGTTAGTCCTGTTTTAGACTAAGATCAACTTAACGTAGTGATTAATTTAATGTATGGCCATCGGGACTCGTCACCTCTCTGACGTCGTTGAAGGATTACAACGACATGTATCATAGGAGCTCGGAGATGTACCCTCGTACCAGAGTTGATTGGGAGTTTTATAATCCATTTGAATGTTTAAGGATACGTTAGCCGTGTTTGGGGCTAAGATCAACTTAAACGGGACCGTTTAGATCCGGCAAAAGAGCGTTTGGAGGCTCTATTGTTTCAGTTTAGGGACGTAGTGGTCCGTTTTCCAGTTTAGGGACGTGGTGGTCCATCGCCAGTTTAGGGACGTGGGGGTCCGCATTCCAGTTTTGGGGACGTGGTGGTCCGTATTCCAGTTTAGGGGACGTGGTGGTCCGTATTCCAGTTTAGGGACGTGGTGGTCCATCGCCAGTTTAGGGACGTGGTGGTCCGTATTCCAGTTTAGGGACGTGGTGGTCCAACATTAGTTTAGGGACGTTTCGGTCCAACATTAGTTTAGGGACGTTTCGGTCCAATATTAGTTTAAGGACGTTTCGGTCCATATGGGTATGTGGTCATTGGGACCCGTCACCTCTTTGACGTCGTTGAGGAATTACAACGATGGATGTCAAAGGAGTTCGGAGATGTACCCTCGTACCGGATGTAGATTGATTTAGGAGAGCCATTTTGCTCAGTCAATTTAATTTAAGGACTTATGGCCATGATTGGGCTAAGTCCAGTTGAAAATGTCTAACATTTATTCGCTTTTGCATTGCATCTCTTTTTATTTTTATTTAGGCTTTGCCCAAGAAAAAGATGCAGAGCATCAATTTGTTTTGGGCTCTGCCCTTTTGCAAAGCATCAATTTCATTTGGGCTCTGCCCTTTTTATTGCTTTGCAATTTATTTTGGCCTGCTAGGTCTTTTTGATTTGGGCTTGGCCCTTCAAGTAATGCATTGCATTTATGCAAAGCACCAAGAATCTTTTAGATTCAAGAACAGAAGTGCAAGGCACTTTTTATCCCCTGATTTGGATCAAAGAAAAAACAAGTTTTTCCTTGTTTCAGAGAACCAAAGGTTCATAGCAAGTGCAAGACACTATTTTTATTATTTTTATTTATTTGTTGAAGATCACTGATCTTTTTCTTAGATCAATGATCTATTCCCAAGAGAATTCTCTCTTCTTTTAAATGTTTTTACCTTCTTTTTTGTGTTCTCAAGAGTTCTCTTCTTTCTTCTTTTTTTTTAAAACCAGATGTCTCCCCCTTTGAAATGGGGTCTGGGGTCCTTTTTATAGTGCTCATAAATTAGTTAAATTTGTTACATAAATCTTTTCCTGAGTGATTTGGGGAATTTTCCCCACCGTTGGATCTTTGATCCAAAGGCCCCTGCTTTATACAAGAAAATCTTCTTGTTTTAACAAGATTTATTCTGTTTTGCGCAACTCTCCCAGTGAGTGACACGTGTCGCGCAGTGAAGCGCTTGCGCAACTGCGCAGACACGTGTCGCGCAGTGAAGCACTTGCGCAACTGCGCAGACACGTGTCGTTCAGCCGTGCGCTTGCGCAGTTGTGCTTGCGCAACTGCGCAGACACGTGTCGCGCAGCCGTGCGCTTGCGCAGTTGTGCTTGCGCAACTGTGCAGACACGTGTCGCGCAGTGAAGCACTTGCGCAACTGCGCAGACACGTGTCGTGCAGCCGTGCGCTTGCGCAGTTGTGCTTGCGCAACTGCGCAGACACGTGTCGCGCAGCCGTGCGCTTGCGCAGTTGAGTGTTGCTTATGTTTTTAAAGAGCCTTGCTCTGATTGGACGCACTGCCTTGGACGATGTTCTGCCGTGTCAACTTCTGACACGTGGCGCGTGGCGCGCAGCGCACGGGAACCGAAGCGTTGCTTAAAAATTCGAATTTTCAAAATTCAAACAGAGCCTTGCTCTGATTGGGGGAACAAATGCCCCCCCACCGTTGCGCTCACGTGGCGCGCACGTGAGTGCAGCGGTGGCAAGACCCCGACCGTTGGATCATGGAGGTCAGGTGAAGAGACGCAGGCGTCTATAAATGGGACCCTTGGTCCTTAAAATTTTCTTACCGTTTCCAAAACTTTGATTCAGAGCCTTGCTCTTGCTTAAAAAACTCTCAGAGCCTTGCTCTTGCTTCTTCCCAAGAACTTTAAAGTTCAGAACTTAGAATCACTCTAGGTAAAAATTTAAATTAATTTAAATTAAATTAAATTTAATTAACAGAGCCTTGCTCTTATAGATCTTTGATCTAAAGAAAACCCCTTTTGGGGTTTCTTCAACAGAGCCGTGCTCTCATAGATCTTTGATCTAAAGAAGACCCCTTTGGGGTTTCATCCACAGAGCCTTGCTCTCAAAAATTTACAGAGATCTTGTTCCTGGGTTTTAACCCATGAACAGAGCCCTGCTCATAGATCAAATAGAGAACTCCTAAAAGTTTTCATGGATCTTTAAGATCCCAAAATTTTTTTTTTTAATCCTTAGGAGTTATAGTTTTCATTACTACTACAGAGCTAGGCTCTTTTTTTTAGGAAGTTTTATTCCCTTGAGACCAGAGTCTGACAAATGTCACTCTGTGACAGAGCTTTGCTCTAAAAGAGGAGATTTTCTCCTTGTCTATAGGGATTTCCCCCCCAATGAGGATATTCTCTTGGGGGTCTTTTTCATTAACTGACAGTCTCATCAAACGATGGGACTGTCTTATCAAATGATGCGCCGTCGTCTAGATTTTGTGGGTCCCCCTTTGGTCCCTTACCCACTGCATTGCAGTATGATGTAGGACTTTAAAATGTGAAGCATTGGAACACTAACGGTTATTATTTTCTTGCTTTTTCTGTAGGAAACATGTCTGAAGATTTGTCTTTCCCTTTCGTTCGCTCGGAAGGAGGGTTCCCCCATTCGCCAGTGGACCGGGTGGCGTTTGCCTTGATTAAAGATCATGACCCCAAGTGCAAGAAACTTCACCTGTGGGGAAGGTGGTACAACCAAATCATCCAAGGCCGTCGCAGCTTCAGCTCCGCCTCGCCCTCTGAGCCCATAGTTACGATCCCTTATGCGGACGAGCCCCCGGTGAAGTATGCCGTAGAGGTTAAAAATTGGAATTCTGACGATCTCCTCCAGCCTGCCATTGGTGCCATCCCAGTGCAGCCGCCGCCGGCGATAGACATCTTGGGGAGGCGAATCTGTCAGGGTGAAGCACGCCCTTGGGGACAGGCTTATAATATTGGACTGATCCCGCGACCGCTTGCCGGCTATTTGCATTGGGCCCGCTACATCTTAGCGGCGAAAAGGGCTCACCTGACGACGATTGGTTTATACTCGGCCATCTACGTTTCGCTTTTCGAGTATCCTTCTCCTCCAACATGGTGGATGAAGGCTTTTATTGAACAATGGAACATCCCCACCCACACCTTCCTGATGGCGGATAAGGAAGTCTCCATCTCTTTGGAGGAATTTGCTGAGATTTCAGGTCTACCAATGAGGGGGGAGCACTACGAGGAGCTGCTTCCTCCTGACGAGTACGTCTTTGCCACTAAGCAGCTGGTGCTTGAATTAACTCCGGAGAATGCCATTCAACATCAGCATCCGGGCTTGGTGAAGATGTTGGAGATCTATGAGGAACTCCATTTGGAATCGGGCGACCGGGGCGTCAGTTTTGCGGATTTCATTGCTCGTTTTATTCGCCCGGAGTTCCTATCAGAGCAGAGCGAGAAGTTCGCTCAGCTTGTTGACCCTTTTGGTTTTGGCTTGGACCGCCGACCTATATCGGAAAGTGACCAGCGGAATTTTTATCTCCCCAACACTGCCAGCGTCCCTTTCTCAGAGATCGCCGTTCCTGGCATGGACGAGGAGACCTTTTTCATAGGGTTCTTGGGAATCTGGTTATGCAGCTTCGCACTTCCCATGCACCCGCGCCTCATGCGGCCCTCCGTCTTTTACCCGGCACATCGAATGGTGGCCGGTTTGCAGTTATCGGTAGGGATCGCCGGATTGGCTTACCTTTACAATGGACTTAGCGTAGCGGCGGACGCTAGTGAGCCTGGGGTACAGCCTGCCAACTTCCCGATGCACTATTTTATTTCTTGGATGGAGATGCACGTGCGAGGAGTGTTTGGTGCCCACAAGACTCCTCCGCTCTTCGAGAAATACAGACTCCCGAGAGTCATGCGGTTGGTCGGGGCTTCAATTGTGGTTCCAGCCCCGCGGGAGTCTAGAGGGTTGCTCCTTCGTCCACATCTGGTCGGGGTGAAGGTTTCCTTTGTGGATAAGGTCATCACCATAGGCTCAGAGACCACCAAATCAGTGGTGCCCCTGCGTGATGACTTCAAAGATGGGGCTTCTGTACTGAAAACTCGGGAAATCCTCCATCTCTACTCCATCCGGTCGGGCTATCTAGTGTTTAGGCAGAATAAGACAGCCTTGTTTATGAGGTATAACCCACACCGATTTGTCCGGCAGTCAGGCTACAACCAAGGGATCCCGCTGGAAGCTTTCTTGGAAACGCCCGTGGTAGGCCCAGAGGGGATAAAGAATGCGATGCATCATTTTACACGGCTTAACACAGGTTCCTATTTCTTCATTAGTGAACCCAGCTGTGCCCCTAAGATGCTTAATTCATATGTGGCCTGGTATGCGCACGCGATGGGCCCAATTATCTTAACGGAGAAGCGTATGCTGGTTGACCGTAGGGGTGCGCCTCCCGGCGGCGATCGCAAGGCCCCTTTGCAGCCTAGGCTCCCGGTCGTCCCTCCGCTAAAAGATGCTGGAGTAGATCGACCACGCGTATTGAGTCCTCCGCGGGGGTTGCCGCTGCCTACTACGGTGGATGCACCACAGGAGCCCCGTGCTCCCATGAAGACGGTTAATGTGGTATCGCCAGGGTCCGGCACAGGAGCAGATATCGGGACCCGCCGCCCTAAAGTGACTGCCAAGCGCAAATCTGCTCCGGGTGGATCTAAAGCTGGTGGACGGCAGAAGAAGAAGAAGTCCGCCCTTTCCCTCGATGCGATCCTCAGCTTAAAGCCTGCGGCTCCTCCCACCGAAGGCATATGTGAATACGGAAGCAACGAGGGCTTCTTGGTAGACCCTGCGGACACCAATTTGGCTGCCGCCATTGCAGCTTCGGAGCGATCGGCGAGGCTCGAAGCGATGTTAAGTAAACTCGCTGAGTCAGGTAATCATCAGCCACTTTCTTCGTCATTTTATTGCACTTTTTATTATTATCCTTAGCTAATATTTGCCTCATTCTCAACAGGTGTTTCTACTGAAGAGGCCATTGCTGCCTCTTTGAAGACCTTCCAGGAGGAGGAGAAGAAGCGTGTCCTAGCAGGCGTTGGTATGTCCCACCCTTTCTTTTTTATAGGGAAAGTTCGTCATCTTTTCTGATGGTCAACCTAACCTTCTTTGTTTCTTTGCAGGGGTTGTATCAATTGACGCAGGGATCCTTCCCGAGTCCGTCATCGAAGTCCCGGCTACGTCGAAGTTGCCACAAGAGCCTCGGCTTGACAAGACGACGAGGGATGCCTTGAAAAATTTGGAGGCATCCTTATTCACGGACGAGGACACCTCAATTAGAGAAGCCCTAGTGGCATCCGTCTCAACGGCTCGGGAGGAGCGGAAGCGTTTGAGACGCGAAGCAAAGGCGTGCAGAGCTTCTTTGGCCGCGGGAGCGGGCCCTAGCACCATTCTTCGCGTTGACACTCCTTCTTAAGAGGCCCCTGTCGCCCTATCTACTGCTCATAGGCAAGCGGTGCGTGCGGCCCGAAGTGCAAACGATAAATCCTCTTCAGGTAACATTTCTTTTAGAGCTTTGTTGTAAGAATTATAAAGCCATTGGCTCATATGCATTCCATCTTGCAGGGCCTAGTCCGACTGAGGGGGAGGCGGAGACCGTTGGTCCCGAGGAAACGGCGGAAGCGGCGCCTGCCGAGCCCGAGCCGACGGTGGGGCGCGTCGTTGGGGCCACGGGGCCTGAAACAGAGGTTGAGGGATCCGCCGCCGAGAGGGTCATTGACGCCGCACCTGAAGTGGCGGCAGATGAGATGATTGTCTTAACCGAGCCGAAGGCGGTAGAGGGCGAGGCGCTTGAGGCTGGAGACCTCGCGGCGACGGTGGACGAGACAACCGTGACCGCAGGACTCGAAGGAGTAGCGGGTGAGGTGGCCATGATTCCTGAGGACGAGCCAGCCGCTCCTTCTCTGGAATCTGGCAATACTCCAATCATAGCCCTCCCCGCGTATGGTTCCTTGCCGTCTCCAGGGCTTGCGAGCACAACAACGGTTCCCATCGAGTCGGGTGATGAGGCTACGGGCGGTGGTCTCGTGTCAACAGAAGAGGGGATTGCTTCAGTTTCGGCTGGCAGCTCGTCGGGTAAACTTTGAGTTACCAGCGTTCTTCTTTTTATATATCTCGCGATCTCTTCTAACAAGTTTGTCTTTGCAGGTGCGGCCAGTGCTGACGCTCCATTGCTCGAAGGAGCACCGTCAACTACTGCTTTGGCGGTGGTCACCTCCCCGCCTTCCCTTGTACCATCGCGGATGTTGGAAGGTATGGACTTACTGTAAGTCTACGCTAGCGCCCCGGCCGTCTACAGACGCCAAATGCGGAACAAAAACTTTTAACTGGCGCTATCGTATACTTTAACCCGGATCTGCCATTAATGCTAAACTAACAAACTGTAAAGAGTGCAGAAAGGTTATACCGAACGATCCGAGTCCTTCGTTCTTTAACCATCATCCCACGCTCCGTTGCGGCTGCTCCGATCTCGTCGATCTCCGATATCCTCGTCGAGGTGACACCACATCACCGATTCTTTAAACGGGCTCCCGCCTCTGACTTGAGGCAACTCGATCGTCAAGTTTGCTAAAAGAGACGACCAAGAATGATGTAGAGAATGAGTAGATGACTTTGTCTCACTTCGTCCAAATCCGTGGACGATCGGTTAATGAAGTTGCCGAGGGAATTGGGTGATGGAATGAAATGAACTGTAAAATTCCATGCACCCCAAATACTATCATATCTTTTTACAACCATGAAAAACTCAAGTGAGAGAGAGAGAGAGGAGAGAGAGGGCCGGCCATATATAGCAAGAGGGAGGTGACCGTAGGAGAAGGGGGGTGACCACAAGAGAAAGCTTCTCACTCAAAATATCTTAACCAAAACAAGAATCATTAAAACAAAGTATGACTCACATAAACACCTCATCAATTCATTAATGCAACCATTAATGTCAAGATGACTCATAAGCCACTTCATCACTTCTAGAACCTTCTAGAATGATGACTCACTCCATCTGAAGAAAAGATAAATCCATCTTTAACCGAATGTTAAAAGACGGCTGATAGAAAACTGGAAACTGGCAACTTCCAAAAGTGATCCTGAAACGAATTTCAGGACAACCCCGAAACTGTATAAATATACCCGCATTTGTATTACGACTGAATACAAATGCAACTGAGACTAAGATATTATACCTACTCAATATAATACTCGGATCCGGCTTAAACCAAAGCCGACCAGTATCATCTGCCCGAAAATCGACACGTGCGTAAACGCACGTGCATTTTCCGAACCCCGCCATAAAACCATACGGCCTCTACAACGTTTCGCCCGAACTTGGGAAACTGTCTGTGGGGGACTCTAATGACTCGTCAGTACCCTGGCAGTGGGTTTAACCACAAACCGTCAGCGGCACTAGCTATGCGTAACGGCTGCCCATGGACTGACCTCAAGGGAGGCCGAGGAGCGAACTCAAGGGAGACCGATGAGCGAACTCCTCCGAAAACCCTACTGAGCCTAATAGTGACAATGTATATACAGTCCGGTCCGTTCGTCAATGAGTATCGCATATCCGCCTAGGGGGCTAGTAACGTCAGACCCCCAGAAGCAGTATAAGTCGTGTCGGAGAGTAGCCCAATAACACCCTGAGATACTACTGGAGTACCTACCAGTAAATCTCCTGCCATGGCCATGGACTTTGTGTAATGGCTCTCCTAGACACAGCACGATCTCGCCCCCAATACCGGGAGAGACGAATCCCCTGCCGATCCGCTCACGTGCCTCCATATGGCTCGGGACTGTACCCAAAAACTACCTGTTTGCACGACTCCTTTGAGCCGTGGTAGGGTAGAAATCAAAGCACAGTGGGAACTCACACGAGATAAATGACGACCTCAGGTCGATGAACTAACCTGTACACATGTCACCAGGGAACTGCTATCTGACGATATGTATAATACCAACTAGCAGGTTCCCGGCGAGTCCTGTCCAGTGTACTCATAACCCAATGAGCACCTGTATACATCTTAGGTGATCCAACTGACACCAGTGGCTTGTGAGACCGGCCACCGCCCCTCGTCGGGGTCTCGACTGTACACACTAGTCTACTCCGGAGTATCGATGCCCTGTCTCGAAACTCCCACGACTGGGGACCACAATTAAGGATATGCATATAAACCACCCAACTCTCACGTATATGATCGCCATCATACTGTTGGTGGTAAAGCAAGATCCTAAGGGCTCTATCAAAGTGTAACATGCAATCAGTCACCTGAACATGTACACGACTGATAAAGGCAAACCAGATAGCATACTATCATCTTGAGTAAGACTGTCCTACCGGTATAGGTCCTCCGCAATCATTGCAATCACGTACCTGCGATCCAATAATTGACTATGAGGGCACTATCTCCAACACTTACGACTCATGCGTTAATCTTTTAAACATGTAGCTTTTGTACTAACGTTATACCATTGTGCCCTTTCAGGAGTGCTCTTTGATCATTTATATCAAGTGTTGCTCCCACACTTCTCCTTCCCATCCGAACTCGCTTCTCCCTCTAGTGGTGCCGGTGAGTATACGTTCACTACAATGTCTTTATTTATCCCCTTCTTTAGCAATGGGATGATTTCTGACTTTTCCTTTTCCTTATTGCAGTGCCACAAATCGAAGGAGGGGATGCAGGACCTGCCGCGCTACCGGCCTTTCCGGTTTTGCCATCCGTTGCAGCTGGTATAGTAAATTTCCTTTTTTGGTAACCCTTCAACATCTCTTGAACCATCGTTTGACCATGTTTTGTTTTGCAGCTATTGTTCCGGCTCCGGTCCCTTTTGAGTCTCGCGTCCTTTCATCGGCAGGCCCTTTCTTGAAACGTCCGTCTTCAAAGGGTGCTGTGATGAGTTTGGGTATGCTGAGCGGGTACATCGAAGAGCTCAACATGGACGCTCTCCCTTCTGCCGTAGATTTCGCTGTGGAGGTTAACCCGATGTTGGCGGCGCTCGTAAATTTTCATAACGAAGGCGTCGTCGAATCTTGGGTTAGTCACTGCAGGGGGATCGAGGCATGTCTATACCGGCTGGAGTCGACGCGCCCCTCTCCCAAAGTTTTAGCCCTAAGCACCCAACGGACAACTTGGCTGGAGCAAAGCACTTCTCACTTCCGCCATTTGGAGCAAGAAGCAGCCTTAAAGCTAAGGGAATGCCAAAAGACCTCGAACGAAACGGCCCATCTGCGTGCTGAGGTTGAAGCAAACGCTGCCCAAGTGAAGACTATCTTTGAGGGTCTCTTGGAGCGCATCTCCCCTGGGCTAAACTTGAAGCGGAAGCTTGACGTAGCGGAGCACAATACCCCAGGTCGGGAAGCTGCTTATCAAGTCGTCAGGGAGCAGCTTGCGTCTGTCTTGCAGCAACGAGCCCAAGTGGAGGCGGAGCTGGCGGTGGTAGCCGATCAAGAGAAGGCGTGGAAGGAAGTATGCGAGCAATTGCTAAATCTATGCAAGACGCTTCCTTCTCTGTAGTCCTCCTTGTATCATTTGTACTTATAGAATATATGCATATTTTTTGTTCTTTAGTACAATGTATCCTGTACTCGATCAATATTTATGAATAAAAGATACACATTTTTGTAATGTCCTGTGTCATTTCTCCGCCCTTTTCTTTCTTTTGTTGTCAGTGTGCCACCTTAGTAACCATGGTTGACGGATAATAGGGCATGCATCTTAACTTTCTTAAGAAATAGCGATGGCTTAGGCCGCAGGTTCAGATCTGCTGCCTAAGACTTTTCAACTCCATGAGCCGTGAGGGTCTCAGAGAGACTTTCTCCCTACGGATCGAGAGGATCTCATAGGTGGATTTTCTCCTTAGGAATCGTGAGGATTCCTAAGTGTGGTTTTCTCTTATAAGTCGTAAGGATCCTATAAGAGGAATTTCCCTCTTACGAGTCGAGAGGATTCGTAAGTGGTTGCTTCCCTCCTCGTCGAAATTCGACTTCGGAGAGTGAGACCCGTGAATAGTATGCAAGAGACCAGTTTGGATTGACTTGCAGGGCCCCATTACTCAAAAAGCAAGCTTTTCAATCCTCACTGCCTGAGACCTCATCTCGCAAATTAAGAAATAAGTTCAATTTGTTGAAGAAATCCCTTTTCTGAAAGCTTTGGCGGGATTTCCCCCACTGCCGGATCTTTGATCCAAGGGCTTTTGTTTTACAGAAGATAATTCTCTTGTTTTAACAATAACAGAAAAGATTTCTTCAGAACCTTAATTTTTGTTTGGTGCAAATGCTCCAGGGTATGACACATGTCGTACAGCGCACAGTGCAGCGCAACTGCGCCGACACGTGTCACGCAGCGCACTGCGCATACGCTGCTGAAGCGTTGCTTCCTTTAGTTTTGCTTGAAATAGAGCTTTGCTTTGATTGGGTGCGCTGTTTTGGGCGTCGCGCTGATGCGTCTGCGTCAGACACGTGGCGTATTGCGCAGCGCAAATAATCTGAAGCGTCGCTTCATTAAATTAATTTTCAAGACAGAGGTTTGCTCTGATTGAGGGAAGACGAAGCGTTGCTTCATCTCCCGCCTCGGAATTTGAACAGAAGTTCGCTCCGATTAGGGTAAACTGCCGTGACAACTCTTGGAAGTCGAAGAGGCACTTGATGCCTATAAATAGGACCTTTCGTCCCCCCCAGATATTTATCATCTTTCAGATTTCTATTTTCGAAGACCTCAGAGCTTTGTTCTTACCTTCAAGAATTCCGGTGCCTTGCTCCTCCTTTTTTTTTTCAAAGTTTTTAGGAAAACTTTAGGTAAAATCGATTCTTAGATTAATCTTAACCAGCAGAGCTTTCATCCAGGGGACTTTATCCTTGAACATAGTTTCGCTCTCTAGGAATTTAGTCCTCTATGTATATTATTGCTTTTCTATTGCTGATCTTCCTGTAATATTTCCTCCAGGCATAATGGCGGCGGTGCATCTATACAGTTTGCATGAGTTCATTACCTACGACGATATCCGCGCTCAGGGTCGTCAACAAAACCAGGAGTTTACAGACGCTGAATGTGCAGAAGTTATGGGTCGTCTGAACGCAAGCGGTGGTTGGCTGTTGCCTCGTCGTTCAGCCCTTTTGAAAGTCGTGTTGGGAGCCATATGGAGAGCACTTCCGGGTCTTCATGAGGCCTTACCGCTCAACGCGCTGGATGACGCCGAAGACAAGGTGCATTCAGTGCACCTGACAGGGCTGATCTCAAAGAAACGGCGGAACAGCCTTATTGACATCCTACACCAAGTCTTCCAGCAGACGACGATAGTTGCTGCTTATCAAAGGCCAGGAGGGCTCGCCGATGATCTCGATACAGAGGAGCGCGAAAGACTGCGCATAAGAATAATTAGAAAGGCCAGAAGAACTCTGGATGGCCTTACTTTTTATTTCCTTAATCCGTGCCCCGGATCTGAGGTTATACCGTTGTAATAATTTGAATAATGTTTCTTATTCATTATTCTTATGCTTGTAAAAATTTTTAGCGGTATGAATGGAAACCCTCCCCCTTTCTATTTCAGCTTGTCTTATTTCTCGTCCTGAGTCTTCTGTCCATGCATAAGTGAACGCGTCACGCATGCCAGGTCAAATGTAAACCGGATATTCTTTCTGTCATCTTCTTTCTTTTAATGTTAGCAGGCTGTCTTAATAACCATGGTTGATGGATGTCTAAAACGAGTATTCCGACTTCCTCAGGAAATAGCGATGGCTTAGGCCGCAGGTTCAGGTCTACTGCCTAAGACTTTTCAATTCTATGAGCCGTGAGGGTCTCATAGAGGCTTTTCTCCCTACGGATCGAGAGGATCTCATAGGTGGATTTTCTCCTTAGGAATCGTGAGGATTCCTAAGTGTGGTTTTCTTTTATAAGTCGTAAGGATCTTATAAGAGAATTTTCCCTCTTACGAGCCGAGAGGATTCGTAAGTGGTTGTTTCCCTTCTCGTCGAAATTTGACTTCGGAGAGTGAGACCCGTGAATAGTATGCAAGAGACCGGTTTGGATTGACTTGCAGGGCCCCATTGCTCAAAAAGCAAGCTTTTCAATCCTTGCTGTCTGAGACTTCTTCTTACAAATTGAGACGAATCGGGGATCTGTTTGCAGTTGTAGCGGAACAGCTGACATGAGTTAAGAAGCTCTCGTCACGGAGTGTTTGTATCCGTGAGTCGAGGAGTTTGCTAGGGATTATTTGTTTCCCAAGCGCCAAGGATTATTTGTTTCCTTGGGGTTTGAAACGAGTCGAGGGTTCCCATAGAGGCTCTGGTGGTTCTGCGGGTCGACGCGGATCAGGAGGCTCTCGTCAAGGAGTGTTTGTATCCGTGAGTCGAGGAATTTGCTGGGATTATTTGTTTCCCAAGCGCCAAGGATTATTTGTTTCCTTGGAGTTTGAAACGAGTCGAGGGTTCCCATAGAGGCTCTGGTGGCTCTGCGGGTCGACGCGGATCAGGAGGCTCTCGTCAAGGAGTGTTTGTATCCGTGAGTCGAGGAATTTGCTGGGATTATTTGTTTCCCAAGCGCCAAGGATTATTTGTTTCCTTGGGGTTTGAAATGAGTCGAGGGTTCCCATAGAGGCTCTGGTGGCTCTGCGGGTCGACACGGATCAGGAGGCTCTCGTCAAGGAGTGTTTGTATCCATGAGTCGAGGAATTTGCTGGGATTATTTGTTTCCCAAGCGCCAAGAATTATTTGTTTCCTTGGGGTTTGAAACGAGTCGAGGGTTCCCATAGAGGCTCTGGTGGCTCTGCGGGTCGACGCGGATCAGGAGGCTCTCGTCAAGGAGTGTTTGTATCCGTGAGTCGAGGAATTTGCTGGGATTATTTGTTTCCCAAGCGCCAAGGATTATTTGTTTCCTTGGGGTTTGAAACGAGTCGAGGGTTCCCATAGAGGCTCTGGTGGCTCTGCGGGTCGACGAGGATCAGGAGGCTCTCGTCAAGGAGTGTTTGTATCCGTGAGTCGAGGAGTTTGTTGGAAGAGTATGGTTCCCACTTTGTTTACGCCCTTGGATTGTATACAGGAATCGATGTGATCTTAACTCTAGGGCCAAAGTTTTATCATCATCATTTTTTTTGTTGTATTTCCGCGATGCTCTATCCTTTCAGCTTTCGTATCGCGAAGGTCGCGATTGCCCAATCATTTCGGCTATTTTTCACGGTGCCCAATCATTTCGGCTGTTTATTTTATTTTTACTCGCTGCTTTTTATTGCGAGTTGCCCAATCATTTCGGCTATTTCTTCACGCATATATTTTTACTTGCTGCTTTTTTATTGCAAGTCGCCCCATCATTTCGGCTATTTCGTATGCATGTGCGGCCTACTGGCTTTTCGCTGTAAACCTGAAATTGGACACCGATTTCGGCATCAGCACCGCTACAACTGGGATATTGCCAGGAGCGAATCATCATTTGCCTCTGTCGTTGTCGAACAAAGGAGGCTTAGCGACCAGGGTTAAGGTCCTGTCGACTAAGGCTTTTGACTTCATGAGCCGTAAGGGTCTCACAAAGCTATTTCTCCCTACAAGTCGTGAGGATCTTATAGGTGTATTTTCTCCTTAGGAATCGTGAGGGTTCCTAAGTGTTTTGTTCCTCTGTAAGTCGTAAGGATCTTACAGGAGGGTTTTCTCTTTGTGAATCGAGGGGATTTACAAGGGTTATGCGAACATATCCTCAGTCACGGATGGACCTTGGTTAGGGAAATGTTTATTCGCGCCCGTGGATTGTATACAAGGGTCAATGCTGAGTCACTTGTAGGGCAATATTGGAAGTTGTGGGGGTTGCTCAAGCACAGGTTTAGGTCTCTGTAACTTAAGACTTTCAAATCTTATGAGCCGTGAGGGTCCCATAAGAGAGTTCTCCTTACGAGTCGTGAGGATCTCGCAAGTGTATTTTCTCCCTAGGAATTGTGAGGATCCCTAAGTGTGTTGCTCCCTTGTGAGTCGTAAGGATCTCACGCGGGTGGTTTCTCCTTACAAGGTCGAGAGGGACTTATAAGTGTCCTTTAACGAGGTTGCGCCCTTTCAGGTTTTCACAAACACTCGCCGGTAGTCTTGCTGTTTTTACTCACGGAGCCCTTTTGGGTTTTCATCCATGCCCATTTTGCTTATGGACATACCGTTTTTATTTATTTATTTATTTTTTTAATTTTCTTTTCCTCCTTTTTTTTTATTCATCTCGTCAGCCTAAGGATGCTGCGGTAGTAGTTTTAAGGACGTTTCGGTCCGCTATTAGTTTAAGGACGTTTCGGTCCGTCACTTGAGAAGGCTGGCTACTGCTGATAGAGTTTGAGCTTAGGAAGATAGCGAGCAGACATAGTCGTCGTCATCTACCATTGACCTAGGATGTGGTTCATTAAGCATAGTATTTTTTTAGGAAGCGACCGTTTATCGGCCTGAAAGGCCTTTCACCGTGCATGTCCATGAGTAGATAGGCCCCACCCTGGTAGACCTTATCTATGATGTATGGGCCTTCATAGTTTGGCTCGAATTTTCCTCGCTTGGCGCGATTGGGGATCATAGGCCTTTTGACCACTAACACAAGTTCGCCTTGGCGGAATGTCCTCGGCCGGATCAATCTTTCATATGAGCGCGTCATCTTTGCTTTATAAGCTTCCAGATTTTGCTGTGCTATGAGCCAGGTTTCATCAAGGGCGTCAAGCTCCTCAAACCGGAGGTGAGCATTTTCTTCATCCGTCAGCTCGTAGTGAATTGCTACTCGCAAAGAGGGTAATTCTATTTCAAGGGGTAGTACCGCTTCCGTGCCGAATACTAACGCGTAGGGCGTCGTGTTCGTGGCCGTCTTGAACGTGGTTCGATACGCCGAAAGAGCCTCTTGCAACCTCTCATGCCAGTCCCTCTTGTTTCGGGACACCGTTTTCTTCATAATTTTCGTCAAGGTCTTGTTGAAGGCCTCGGCGAGACCGTTAGCCCGCGGATTATAGACTGAGGAATATCTCCAGTCTATATTGTGCTGCTGTGCGAAGCGGCTAATTTTATGACTTCGGTAGGCTGGCCCATTATCAGAGATGATCCTTCTCGGGGTTCCAAACCGGTATATGACATGCGTTTTGAAGAAATGGAGGATGTTCTCCGTCTTCACTTCCCTCAACGGTACCGCCTCTGCCCATTTGGAGAAGTAATCAGTCGTCGCCAAGATGAAACGATGTCCCTTGGACGATGCTGGTTCGATGGGGCCGACTATGTCAGTTCCCCACATTTCGAATGGCCAGCTAGCCACTGTTGGATGCAGTGGATTGGGATGCTGATGGATGAAGTCCCCATGAATTTGGCATGAGTGACATTGCTTCGCGTATTCCAGGCAATCCTGTATCATCGTGGGCCAGTAGTAGCCCATCCGTTTTATCTTCAACTTCATCTTAGGGCCTGCTTGGTGGGAACCGCAGAGTCCGTCGTGAACTTCTTGGACGACCCTTCTCGCTTCGTCAGGTCCTAAGCATCTCAGCCATAGAGAATCGAATGACCTCTTGTATAGAGTATCGTTGACGAAGGCGAAAGACAGAGCTCGTTTCACGAGCTGATGTCTTATGGACGCATTTTCAGGCATTCAGTGGAACTTGAAGTAATCTATGAAGACTTCTCTCCAGTCCTCGGTATTTTCCCAATCTTTTATTTGCAGGGTTGTCTCCTCGTTCGCTCCTTTTTCTTCAGATGATTCCGGCGATACTTCTGCTGGGGCAAGCACTCGACGGCTTTGTACCACGATTCTAACGTCATCGAGGTTCTCGTCAGCCAGTTCTTTAGCAAGTTTGGCTAGTGCGTCCGCATTGCTGTTTTCCGCGCGCGGTATGCTCTCCAAAGTATAGGAGGGAATTTGGGTTAGCAGTTGTTGCACTTTTTCACCGTATTTTACCAATTCCGGTTTGCATGTTTGGTAATCGCCGTTCACTTGACTGACGACTAGCTGGGAGTCCCCATATATGAGGAGGCTTTCAATTCCCATGTCAATGGCGATCTCGAGGCCTGCTATCAAAGCTTCATATTCAGCTTCATTATTCGTTCTCGGCTCTGTTAAGGAGAAGGCGAAGCGCATTATTCCTCCTTGTGGGGTCACAAAGATGAGTCCTACCCCCGATTTGATCATTGGCGTACTTTGTTTGTGCTTTTTCATGGAAGATGCTCCATCGAAATAAAGCTCCCAACGGGTATCACCACTGTCGATTGCGTCAAATGCATGTCTGTCTGGCAAATCGCAATTCAGGGGAGAATTGGCAGGTATCGGGTGCTCAGCAAGGAAGTCGGCTATGGCCTGACCCTTCACTGCCTTGAGGGGTCGATACGTTATCGAGAACTCCATTAAGAGCAGGGCCCATTTAGCGAGTCGTCCCGTCAATATGGCCTTTGACATTAGATATTTGAGAGGGTCCACCTTTGAAATGAGACGGACTTCATGCGCCAACGCATAGTGTCTAAGCTTTGTTATTGCGAAGATCAACGCCAGGCAGTGTTTTTCAACGGGAGAGTAGTTGCTTTCTGCCCCCAGCAGAACTCGACTTAAGTAGTAGAGTGCTCTTTCTTTCCCTTGATCGTTCTCTTGTGCCCATAATGCGCCTAAGGAACCTTCGAGGGCGGTTGTATAAAGAATGAGAGGTTTTCCCTTGACCGGAGCGGCCAACACCGGCGGGTTCTGCAGGTATTGCTTGATCTCGTCTAGTGCGCTTTGGCATTTTTGATCCCAAACGAATGGGGTTCCCTTCTTCATCAGGTGACTGTAAGGACGGCACTTTCCTGAAAGGTTGGCTATAAATCGCCGTATGTATGCGAGCTTCCCTTGGAGAGACCGCAGCTGTTTGAGAGTCCTCGGCGGAGGCATTTCCATGATCGCTTTAATCTTTGACGGATCTATTTCAATACCTCGGTGTCGAACAACGAATCCCAGGAATTTGCCTGAGGAAACTCCGAATGCACACTTAAGAGGGTTCATCTTCAAGTTGTATTGTCGAAGGCGTTGAAATACAGTCTTCAGATGCTCGAGATGTTCCTCGTATGATTTGCTTTTAACCACGAGATCGTCGATATAGCATTCGACGATTTCGTGTATAAGGTCGTCGAAGATCTTCGTCATGGCCCTTTGGTAAGTGGCACCGGCGTTCTTTAATCCGAAGGGCATCACTTTATAACAGAATATACCTAGAGGGGTCCTGAAGGCGGTGTGCTTCTGGTCTTCGGGATACATCTTTATCTGATTATACCCTGATGAGCCATCCATGAAGGAGAAAATCTCATGAGTGGATGTGTTGTCTATCATCAGTTCGGTGACTGGCACTGGGAAATCATCCTTCGGGCAAGCTTTATTTAGATCCCGAAAGTCCACGCATATGCGCACCGTCCCATTTTTCTTCATCACCGGGACGATGTTAGCGATCCATTCAGGGTATTGAACTTCATGGATAAAGCCGGAGTCTATCAGCTTTTTGACTTCGGCGTTGATGCTCATTTCGAGCTCGAGCCGCATTCTTCTCGGCGCTTGTTTAACTGGCTTGACACCCGGGGATATCGCCAGTCTATGTACAACAACTTCCGGATCTAGTCCTGGCATCTCGGAATAGTTCCATGCGAAGCAATCTTTATGCTGTATGAGGACATCCTTTAACGCCGCCACTCTCTCTTCAGACAGCAGCTCACTGATAAATGTCGGTCGCGGATCGTTTACCGTCCCCAACTCAATTTTCTTGAGGTTATCTGCAGTTGTATGTATTCCATCCTCCAGTTCTTTCGGAGCTGGGGGAAATTCTGAGATCACCCCATCATTACTTTTTTCGAAGCACCAGGGAAGGCTGTTCATGTCCTCGGACTCTTCTTTTAATATCGTTATCACGTGACAAGTGCGAATTTTCTGCCAATCCCAATGCGGAGTTGGTTCTGTTCTTGTGTTTCGGGTTCGTGCTTTTGTGGCGGCGCTACCCTCCAGTTGTCAGACAACGCGAATTTGCCAAGCTGATACTGGTCCTCAACCCAATTCTTAAAGGTGAAGCAATCTTCAAGCGGATGCCCTACTACTCGATGGTAAGAGCAATAATTTGGGTTGGAGACTTCGCCTGCTTGCTCAGGGTGTTTAGACTCTGGCAGTGTAAGCATTTGATGTCTTAGAGCAAGATCAAGTATTTTCCTTGTTTTGTTCCGAGGGAATGAGTATGCTCGACCCATTTTCTTCATGAGGGCTAGGTCAATAACGCTCGACTCTCGGATGCGTGGTTTCTTAGCTCTGCTTTGTGGTTGTTGAGCGCCTTTTTTGCCTTTCGACTTGTTTTTGCTTTCGCGTCGAACCTTTTTTGTAGCCGGTTGACAAGGAGCGGCATTTTCATCCTTCACGGCCTGTTGGAGAAGGCGTTGCGTCTTGGCTTTCTCATAGATGGCCGTCTCGCGGTTGTGATCATCTCGGACTTTTTGACCAGCTTCCCTTATAAGCCTGTCCATTTGTTCTTCAAATGATGGACCGGGCAATTTTTCATCGGGAACTTTTATTGGCTCAGGATTAGCGTCCTCCCATTGAGCATCCGCCTCTTCATCGAAGTCATACACGACGTAACAGCCAGGTAGTAACTCTCGCTTCTTCGACCGGATGTATCCGAGCCCTTTTGTTTCCATTCTTCCGTTAGGCAGTTTGCGTTGAGTCCCGGGAACACTCTAGACCTTGTCATAGAATTTGGCCTTTCTAACGGTCTGTGTAAAGGGTATCCCCTGGCGTTTCAGCAGCTTTTTCAAACCTTCCGTATAATATCTGGGGAGACGGATGGGCTGAAGCCTGTCGAGCGTGGGATCCGCGCCATGCCAAACTTCTTTTTCCACCTTGTTTTCTTCAGAACGGTAGAATAGGATTCCTTCTCGCCTTTTCGTCCGGGAGGGACATAAAATGTCTGCAATTCTTCCACACTGTTGGTGTCGAGTGCATCCAGTTCTTTGTAATGTTTAAGCGGCACCATGGTTATCTGCAGACTTCGCTCTTCATCGGCAGAAGCCCGTATTGAAAGCCGAGCAGGGAATACAGCATGAACTTCATCCTCCGAATCACTACCGAAGATCAATGAAGGAATGGATGGTCCCGGCTTGGCGGATTGGGATGGACCCGCATAAATTATATCCTCTTCGTCCTCGGTGTCACTGCCGAAGATAGGGATAGTGGCGTTAGTCTTGTTCTCCGGCTTGTGACACATTTCCGTGTCCTCAAAACTCGGCAAAAAGTATTTGGCATCTTCATACTTGCGAACTTCATTCACGGAAAACGGATTCAATTCTCCTGCCACAGTGTACTCGAGACCATCCTTACAATATTTCATACACTGATGTTGTGTAGAAGGGATGATATTGTACTCGTGTAACCATGGTCGACCGAGCAGAGCATTGTAGCACGTCTTGGCATCTATGACATGGAATTTAATGTCTGTGACGAGTAGCCCGAAGCGTAACGTCAATATCACAGATCCAAGAGTTTTTGATGATTGGGAGTCGAAACCGAAGATGGTGATCTTGTCCCGGGCGAGGTGTTGGACGCTCATGCAAATTTCCTTTAACACCCGCACATTGAGTAGATTAACAGATGATCCGTTATCGACCAAGATTTTACCTATCTTTATGTCATGGCAGTATCTTGAGACATAAAGGGGACGATTGTGTTCGCACGTCCCGAGGAGAAGGTCTTCATCGCCGAAAGCAACGTCGGCCGTGTGCACCTCTTCCAATTCATCCTTCATCTTTTGTTCGGCCAGGAAGGCTTGGAACTGGTCCGGATCTTGTAGGGCCTTAATCAAAGAATCCCTCGCCTCTTTTGATAGCAACAGGGCATCAAGAATGCTAAGTTGTGAGGGTAGCTTTCTCAGATGCGCCAAGACATTGTAATCCACTTTACTCCTCTTTGGCGGGTTCTTGGCGGTTAACTCTTCCGCAACTCGGTCATCCAAGGCGATGTCTTCAGAGACCTTCTCTTTCCCCTTGTCTCTCTTGTTTAAGGGTCCGAGATTCTTTTCAGGTAGCGTCCGATTGCGTAGCTGTATATTCTCGCAAACCTTCGGTCCTTCTTCCTTCCCCGATGTGGATTCTTTAAAGAGGGGGCCAAGCTCTAACTCCTCATCAGAATCGCTCCCAAATATAGGCACTTGTGATCCTTCGGCGTCAATCATGCAACATCCACCGGTAGTTTTATCAAGCACTTTGATCGTTCTGCCCTGCTCTCGGCGAGCTTTGCGTTTTTCCCGCTTAAATTGTTGCCGGTGAGTAACATATCCTTGCCACCACTTATCGAAAGCTTTACACTCTTTAGTGGGATGCGACACCTTCTGATGGTACAAGCAATAGGAGGGGTGCATTTCCGATTCACCGGTGATGTTTCCTTCAGAGGGTGGTAGCTTCATGCCCATTGATATGGCCTTAGCAAACTTTTTCCTCATCTTGAATTGGCTTTTGTCAACGGCGGAGGCATTTCGCTCCAGCGGGACTATCTCAGCTCTTGCATCAAGTCGTCGGCGTTTGGCCCTTTCAAATATAGCCATTTCGCGTTCTCGATCAGCTTTACTTTTTAGTCGAGCTTCGTCAAGGAACGCTTCAATCATTTCGACTGATAGCTCCGGAATTCTTGATTCGGTATCTGCCCCCAGCGTTTTAGTGCCAGAAGCCTCTTCATCGTTCGTGATCGAATGGGAGATCATATGACAGCTCGCCACATTTTCCTCGGATTCATCTGATGAACTTTCTCCTTCATCTTCCTCTTGAAAGACGTGATTGAGGAACTCTTGGAGCGTGATGGGAGTCCGCGCCTTTTGGTTATATTCTTCCAGCGCGTCAATTTGCTTTTGCAAGTCCGTGCGCTTATCGCTAGGCTTTACGGGCTTCTTGGACTTCTTCTTCTTTTTCGAAGACTTTGATGACTGGCCGCTAGTGCTTGAACCCCTTGAACCCCCATCATTGGCCTTTGAAGTTGGACGTGGCTTCAACATCCCCTCAACGACCTGTGGTTCTAATGGGTTCTTCCACTTGATCGCTGGACATGTCCGAAGATCATTTAGCATTCTCCTCGTTTTGGCTGATAATACAACCTCCCAAGGAGCTTCTTCAATGACGGAGCATGTTGCCCCCGGCGTATTTGTTCCCTTAGCGGTGTGGGGTTGCGGAGGATTCACCTTCCATTTGTCAGATAACGCGAACTTGCCCTGTCGGTACTGGTTTTCAAGCCAATTTTTGAAAACGTAACAGTCTTCGATCGGATGTCCTAGCACTCGATCATAAGGGCAGTAATTAGGCTCGTTGACGTCACTTGGTTGCAACGGGCGTTTTGGATCCGGCAGATTTATGAGTCTGTTGCGCAACGCCAGCTCGAATAGCCTCCTCGTTTTATCGCGGGGGAAGGAATAAGAACGTCCCATCCTATCCTCAAGGGGTACGTACGGGCGCGTATTGTTTGGACGAGCAACCGGCTTCGAGTCGCTCGGTTGTTGTTGAGCATTAGCGACAACGATCGCTTTTCCCTTTCTTTTGTCATTTCGGGAGTCCGGCTTTGGGAGAGGGGGTTTATGGCCCATCTGGTCCATCTGCGCTAGTTTGTCAATCAAAGCCTGGAAGGAAGTCGGCTTAAAGAACATCATAAACTGTGAAATGGTTGCTTGTGGATCAAGGGTTCCAACAAACATTCCCACCGCAGGGGCTTCTTCTATGCGCTGTTCACACTTCGACCATAGATTACGCCACCGTATAGCGTACTGAACCCATGTCTCGCCGGGTTTTACCCTAGCGTTAATCAGTGCCGTCATCGGGGTACGTTCACTGGCACTTGCAAAACGTTGGGTAAACAGCAGCTCCATTTCCGCTAAGGTTTTAATAGAATCATTAGGGAGTTCAGAGTACCACTCGAACGCCGTATCTGATAGACTTCCAACGAACTGGCGGAGCAAGAGCTTGTCATCACCGCCGGTGTTACCGCAAAACGCCCTGAACTGGGCAACATGCTGATGGGGATTGCCGGTCCCCTTGTAGACATGGAACTTGGGAATTGTGTAACCTGGCGGGTACTTGATTTGGTCATACCAGCCCGGATACGGCCGCCCCGTTTTTACGACATGGCCGGCTGCCTCGGCCGCATGATGAACCCTTATTTGCTGGGCTATGTATTCGTCCAGATCAGTTTTAGAGATTGTATCCTCTTTAGCCGTTGATAGAACGGGCTGAGGATTTGATGCCTCTCCTCTATCGTCTTCAAGAATGATCGGGGGATCTTCAGCAGGTGGATCTTGTTGAATCATCATACCCACCATATCCTGGAACAGGAAGGCCATTTTCTTTATGTTGGATGCCTGCTCCGCAGATTCTTTGTCTTTCTTCTCTAGTACGCGCCGAAGGAATTCAGCGTCCGTTTCTTGTTCTTGACGTTCTTCTGAGGATGTTTCCGGGGTTTCTTTCGGCCCTGTAAGTGCGGCCATAGCGTTCATCATTTCCTGGAGCTTCTGTTGCTGCTCCTGAGCCTTGGTCACTGATCGGGTGAGCGGTCGGTGGCCCGTAGAAGTGCGGCTTTCTTCCTTTCCAGAAGCCATATAAACCGTATGAACTGTTATGCCCCCTGACTTGGGGCGTTTGGGTTCACCGCTTTTAAACTTTGCCAGTGTCACGGGAGCTTTCTCTGGCCTTTTTCTTTTGTGGACCATTGAGGTTGAAGGAGCCGTTGAAGTGGGCATCCTAGCAATTGTTTCCCCCTGCTGTTTAATGGGGCGGTTTTTGTCCTTTTCCACCTTTGCCTTTTTCTGGCGATGAAAGTGGTCTGGGTCAATCACGGAGTCTTGAACCCTCCGCCAAACTTTATAAATTTTTGACGACAGCCGTTGAGGGGGCTGTTCCTGCTTTGTCTCCGGAGCTTTCTCCATAGGCGGAGGAGATCTTTTCAATGTAGCAATTGCAGAGTTCTTTCTCACCTTCCTCAGCAATTCAAAGCTGTTCCCAGTTGGAACAGCAGCGTTGACCTCCACCACTGGAGCAGGTGGGGTTAGCCCTGAGGGGGAGTTGCCCCCTGCCTTCCTCACTCGTTGCCAATGTCGATGTCGAGCACGACGAGCCGTTGGGATCGGCTCAGAGATAGAGATGGCTTCTTTTTGCCCCCTGTCTGAACAGGGTGCCGTTGGTGTTAACCTCTCAAAGACTGAGGTTGTCCTTTGAGGGATGATATTCAACCTGTCGAAGACGGATCCTCGAGCAGGGGTAGGAGCAGGAATCGTCAGTCTTGAAAAGACCGACTCTTTGGCGGGAGAAGCCGCCTTAACGACTTCCGAAACAGCGGCCGTTGCCCTCTTTTGGACAGCCAATTTAGAGTTCTGATTCAGCCTGGTGAAAACAGAGGCTGTCGGTTTGGTAGCGGACGACCCGTTGACAGGGGTCGTGGTAGCAGTGAGCCGGTCGAACACCGACTTCTTGTTCACTTCCGGTGCAGGTGTCGGCATAGAGAAGCTTGTAGGTGGGACCATGGTCCCGAAAAACAGGCCAGTGGTGGCCTGGGTCACCTGTTCAACCGGCGGAGCGAGGAAAGAGGCCGCTTGGGGCCCATATGTTACACCTCTCGGTGAGGTGGAGCGTCCGTTGCAGTGGTACTTCGCGCATTTGGTGCAGTTAGAATCCATGGATGCTTGAGTTCTGCGCCAGACAAAAGGCCAAATCTTAGCAACTTGAAATCCGAAGGCAACCATTTAACAAACCGCGATTGGTTCGCGAAAACGACACACGAAGTGTGGAGTGGAAAGAGGAAAAGGTCCCACCGGGCGTGCCAGAATCTGTTCCCCTCCGAACGGCGGCCTGGACTTTGCGTCTGTGCCTGAGGTTCGGGGCAGATGCTATTTGGTTTTATCCGTCTATCTCTCCGAAGATGCCAAGTTGATTTATGGCACCGTGTATCGGAGGTTTAGACGGATACGGCCGATGTAGCAGACTTCGTCAGATTCCCCCTCAGGGTGAGGGGTTTTTGATTGTGGGGACGCTCTTCCCTGCAGGCGCAAGCCCCTGCAGTTAATTACGCTACCGCATCGCGGTAACAACTTTCTCCTTCTCCAGAATTTCACTTCGTGTCGTGTGTGTTTGTTTTGTTTGTGGTTGCCCGTGGATTGTATACGGAGACTGAGTGATGCCGTCGCCCGTAGGACGTGGATTAGTCCAAATCCGTATTTACTTAGATTTGGGTTTGGTGTTTTTAGTTTAAGGATGCATTAGTCGCGTTGCGGCTAAGATCAACTTAAACGTTCGTTAAGGATACATTAGTCCTGTTTTAGACTAAGATCAACTTAACGTAGTGATTAATTTAATGTATGGCCATCGGGACTCATCACCTCTCTGACGTCGTTGAAGGATTACAACGACATGTATCAGAGGAGCTCGGAGATGTACCCTTGTACCAGAGTTGATTGGGAGTTTTATAATCCATTTGAATGTTTAAGGATACGTTAGCCGTGTTTGGGGCTAAGATCAACTTAAACGGGACCGTTTAGATCCGGCAAAAGAGCGTTTGGAGGCTCTATTGTTTCAGTTTAGGGACGTAGTGGTCCGTTTTCCAGTTTAGGGACGTGGTGGTCCATCGCCAGTTTAGGGACGTGGTGGTCCATCGCCAGTTTAGGGACGTGGTGGTCCGCATTCCAGTTTTGGGGACGTGGTGGTCCGTATTCCAGTTTAGGGGACGTGGTGGTCCGTATTCCAGTTTAGGGACGTGGTGGTCCATCGCCAGTTTAGGGACGTGGTGGTCTGCATTCCAGTTTTGGGGACGTGGTGGTCCGTATTCCAGTTTAGGGACGTGGTGGTCCAAGATTAGTTTAGGGACGTTTCGGTCCAACATTAGTTTAGGGACGTTTCGGTCCAACATTAGTTTAAGGACGTTTCGGTCCATATGGATATGTGGTCGTTGGGACCCGTCACCTCTTTGACGTCGTTGAGGAATTACAACGATGGATGTCAAAGGAGTTCGGAGATGTACCCTCGTACCGGATGTAGATTGATTTAGGAGAGCCATTTTGCTCAGTCAATTTAATTTAAGGACTTATGGCCATGATTGGGCTAAGTCCAGTTGAAAATGTCTAACATTTATTCGCTTTTGCATTGCATTGCATCTCTTTTTATTTTTATTTAGGCTTTGCCCAAGAAAAAGATGCAGAGCATCAATTTGTTTTGGGCTCTGCCCTTTTGCAAAGCATCAATTTCATTTGGGCTCTGCCCTTTTTATTGCTTTGCAATTTATTTTGGCCTGCTAGGTCTTTTTGATTTGGGCTTGGCCCTTCAAGTAATGCATTGCATTTATGCAAAGCACCAAGAATCTTTTAGATTCAAGAACAGAAGTGCAAGGCACTTTTTATCCCCTGATTTGGATCAAAGAAAAAACAAGTTTTTCCTTGTTTCAGAGAACCAAAGGTTCATAGCAAGTGCAAGGCACTATTTTTATTATTTTTATTTATTTGTTGAAGATCACTGATCTTTTTTTTAGATCAATGATCTATTCCTAAGAGAATTCTCTCTTCTTTTAAAGGTTTTTACCTTCTTTTTTGTGTTCTCAAGAGTTCTCTTCTTTCTTCTTTTTTTTTTAAAACCAGATGTCTCCCCCTTTGAAATGGGGTCTGGGGTCCTTTTTATAGTGCTCATAAATTAGTTAAATTTGTTACATAAATCTTTTCCTGAGTGATTTGAGGAATTTTCCCTACCGTTGGATCTTTGATCCAAAGGCCCCTGCTTTATACAAGAAAATCTTCTTGTTTTAACAAGATTTATTCTGTTTTGCGCAACTCTCCCAGTGAGTGACACGTGTCGCGCAGTGAAGCGCTTGCGCAACAGCGATTGCGCAACTGCGCAGACACGTGTCGCGCAGTGAAGCGCTTGCGCAACAGCGCTTGCGCAACTGCGCAGACACGTGTTGCGCAGCCGTGCGCTTGCGCAGTTGTGCTTGCGCAACTGCGCAGACACGTGTCGCACAGCGGTGCGCTTGCGCAACTGCGCAGACACGTGTCGCGCAGTGAAGCACTTGCGCAACAGTGCTTGCGCAACTGCGCAGACACGTGTCGCGCAGCCGTGCGCTTGCGCAGTTGTGCTTGCGCAACTGCGCAGACACGTGTCGCGCAGCCGTGCGCTTGCGCAGTTGAGTGTTGCTTATGTTTTTAAAGAGCCTTGCTCTGATTGGACGCACTGCCTTGGGCGATGTGCTGCCGTGTCAACTTCTGACACGTGGCGCGTTGCGCGCAGCGCACGGGAACCGAAGCGTTGCTTCAAAATTCGAATTTTCAAAATTCAAACAGAGCCTTGCTCTGATTGGTGGAACACCCACTTGTCAAACCTAGGCGATATTCTCCCACGGGTTCAGCGTCCACGCTCATTCCGTTTGCAACTCTGAGAGACCAATCGCCTACCTTTATAATTTTACGGTTTCTCAAAGCATGTAATGAATTACAGATATGAGATCCTGCTCCGGTATCAAGTACCCAGGAAGTAGAGTTAATTGACAAACAGTTCTCAATTACTAACACACTTGAGGCTGAAGCCACAACATACTTCGTATCCTAGCTACTGGCTTCTAAAGCCCTGCAATCTTTCTGCCTATGCCCAATCCCATAACAATAGGAACGTCCCTCTTTTACTATATCCAGTCCCGAAACTTTTGCCCTTCTCTTTCCTTCTACTTTCCTGGTTTCCTACAGGGTAGAAGGTAGAGACTGTAGAATCAAGTCAGTATCTGACTCGTTCTCCAACGTGGTCTTCAGGTCCTTGAGCTTATCAATATAGCTAGTCATTGTAAGGACGTTGTCCCCTACATATGACCCGTCAGCTAACCTCGCTTGAATTAATTCGTTCTAGGTTTCATATCTTGTGATATGAGATTGCTCTCCATATAAATCTTTGTTATGGAGAAAGATGGAAACTAAGTTTATCTTCTCGTGCTGCTTCTAGTATACACCATCAACTGAAGCTAATATGAGGCACTTAGCTTTCGCTTTATCTTTTTCCCTTGTCTGACGGATATCCATATCCGTGACAGTGGAAACTGGACGTGGGACGGCGGGATCTTGAGTAGTAATAGGGTGGTCCAGCTTGTTATAGGCAATGGACATCTGGACAGACCTTTGCCAGTCATATAAGTCAGATTCAGTCAAATTGTAATCTAGATGTAACCTATGTGTGGTCACAAGGTCGCTGCAATTTTAAGAGAGAGAGAGAAGAATTAGCATGATGCTCTTGCAAGTTTAGAGTGGTTTTAATTTATCTAAACAGGATGGCTCCCACTGTTTCTCGAATCCTTCCTCAAACCATAAAAGAAGAATTAGCCAGGACTATTCTCACCATACAATTCTTGCTTAACCGTTCAGCCATGTCAGTGTCGATACTTCGAGAGAGGTTTTCCAACGCTTTCGCAAAGTTCCTTAATTAAATAACCTCTTTTCTCTTGGGGCGTAGCCCCGCTGACACGTTTCTAGGCACCTACTTGGTTTATAGAATTGATCGTTAAGTGACGAATCTCCTGATAAGTAGCATATACTCACAGTAGGATCGGGATCCAAAATATTATCGTATGATAATGTTGAAGGAATCCTAACAACATTCATCAAACTCCAAAATGGTATGCTTCACTAGCAAGTTTCAGTTTCTTTAGAAACTCCCGATATGGATTTTTGCCCCATGCTCTTATAACCTTGACGAAGGTCAACAAATCATAAGTCACATGTCAAGTTCTTACCGTCATTGTCCAGGTTAATTTGAACCCACCCGTATATACCCTTGACGAAGATCAACAAGGTAATACGACTGTCCCAAACCAACGCATCTATCTATGCAACATATGAACACCCAACAGCTACCAATCACTATGCCTTGATGAAGGTCAACAAACACAGCTTGAATACTATTGAATATTCATATGAAATGACGGAGGGCTACGAATGGTTTTGGCAAAACCGTGAACGTGGTGAACTTGATATAATCGAAGGAACCTGATACTTTTTAAAAGGAGTGGTTAATTCTCCGTAATTAAAAAATCTGCTCTTTTTAAAATAACCGAGTGGTTTTCTTTTAAATTTGTTCCAACGATTAAACTTTGGTTTATTTTCTTTGCATTATAATAATGCGTCCCATCTTTATCCTATCATTGCAGAAAACAACGAAAATACCACGTCCTCTTATACCATCCGCATTTGCCACGGGGTCCCGTCATCACCCGTTAGGTTACTTAACTAACGACAGAGCGGGGGCTGGGCTAGCATGGGTGTAAAACATAAGTGACGTCTAATAGCTATCATATATAGATATTGTACATTCGTCAGACGCAATAATAAGCATTCCAGATCACTGATGAACTTTTTTGGATTTACTAGCAATCCGCATTTGCTTTGAGCCTGCAATAAAAGACGGGTTACACAGTTGTGATGAATAGCCATTACTCCACCCTAGACCCCTACGGGTACGGCAAACTACCCGCCAAGTACCCGAAGTGAAGCAGTCTCCCTCAACAAAGTGAGTAGGCCACTAAACACTTCAAAGTACCCGGTAGTTTGTGCACCCCACCTTGGGTCTGTCCTAAGAGCAAAAACAGTAAAAAGAAATAATACAACGGTGGCTACAACCGCAACCTGGATGCGCCCCGCAAAAGAATATTACATCATATTACATTTACATCGAATGAATGAATATTAAACCCATCTCAAACCCCGGCTAATCATCACAACACTCCAATCAAGTCCATATACACAAACAGTAAACATTACAGAAATGTGCAACCCCCTGTCAACCGACATACTAGCAGTTAGGGGAGGTTTAAGAACACATTAAACATTACAAATAAAAACCCAATTAGCAAATAACTTAGAACATCGATCGACAACCTTTATCCGTGTCTACCCCCAAAGCAAACCTGCACTGAAATAACCTGGGTAGAAACAGAACATACAGGAAACCAAAACACCAAACAATATGAATAACAGAGCAAATCCGAGTCAACTCGGCGTTGACTCGGCGGCGGATCCGCGGCCAAAAGCACCTTCTTGCAGCGGATCCGCGGCCGTCTTGCCGAGTTAGGGGCTCGTATTTTCCCAGTATTCTTATATTTCCCTGCTGTGAATTTTAAGGCACATCAAATAATTTTTTAGACATGTTTAAAATTAACAGAAACTGTTAGGGGTTTAGGGTTTTATTTTCGTGTTTTCCGTCGATCGAACTTCTAATTAGTTGCTAACAAGCTAGTAATGGTTTAGTTGGCTCTGATACCACTGTAAGTCCATGTCACGCACCCCACGAACTTGCGGGGAGGCGGAATATATGAAAAACGATTATCAAAGCTTCGTAACACGGACTTGAGCGTATGAATCGTATCTAAACCGTTACTAGCAAACTACGAAAGGTTTAACTACTCGGATTCGAAGTTATACCTCACGTTACTTGTCCTTCGGGTCTTCATCGCGGTCCTCCACTCCTCGTAGGCTCCTTGGAACATCGGCACCTCAACGGCCTCCTCGAATCTAAGATGATCCACCCGAGAGCTCCTACTACAAGCTTGATCTCTAACTTGAGATAACTAGGTTGCTCAAAGTGCTAAATCTAAGCTACCTACGGGATATAGAGTGAGATTATGGATGTATTAGTCTTGCTAACCCTTGATCTCAACACATGAGAGGTTAGGGTTAGGGTTTCAAGAATGAGAGAGCTTGAGGAGAGAGAAGGTGGTGATGAGAATGAATTGAAATTGTTTCTCACTTCTAATATATTATGAAGCATAAAGAATTATCAAATGAATAATTCAAATGCATTATCATCATGCTTCATTGAATATGTGCAATGAATCATCAAGTGAGTCATTAAGTAATAAATGCTTCATTAACTCACTTGAATGATTCATCTCATGAGTCACAAAATCAATTAATGCTAATGCCACCTTACCCTCTAAGTCACCATGCTTCTAGAAGCTTCCCGGAAAATTACGAGAACGCCCCTCCAATCCGTGAAAACACGGAAAAACTTTAGACTGTATAAATCCAATAACCTGATACTAGAAACTGGATTAAACCAAAACCGACTAGTAAAAACTGTCCGAACGTCGTACGTGCGTAAACACACGTATGCGTCCGAACCATTGTCGTAAAACCATACGACCTCTATATCGTTTCGCCTGGAGCAGGGAAACTCTCTGTGTGGGACTCTAAAGACTCGACACTACGCTGGCAGTGGGTTTAACCACAGACCGCAAGCGGCACTAGCTGTACGTAACGGTCCCCAGATAGATGTCGATAAGAAGGCCGATGAGGAAAACTATCCGAACTCCTACTGAGCCTGATGTGACAATCTCCGTACAGTCCGGTCTGTTCGTCTATGACTATCGCATATCGAGCCTAGGGGGCGGCAAGCGTCAGTCCCCTAATAGCTGTATAAGTCGTGTCGGAGCGTAGCCCATTACACCCTGAGAAACTACTGGAACCTACCAGTAAATCTCGCTTGCCCTGGCCAGGGACTTTGCGTAATGGCTCTCTGACACAGCGCGATATCATCTCCCAATACCGGGAGAGACGAATCCTGTCTAACCGCCACTGCCTCCAAGTGCTCGGGTCTGCACCCAACTTGTAATACCCAGCTCCTTTTTATACCAATATCGGTATTTTTCTTTCATCTATAAAATTTATTTATCTTATTTTATTTATAATTCCCTTTAAACACCAAATATTCATTTTCTTCCTTTATTCCCAAGTTTTCCTTTCTCCTTTCCCTCGGTTCATTTTTAAACCTATTTCTTTTTCCCTTAAAACCCAAAACGAATTCCGGCCCACTCCATATATATTATTCCCAATAAAATTTTGCTCTAAAATCCGAGCCCGTCCCACTCTCCATTCTTCCAATCAAATTAAATCCTTTTAGTTCCAGCCCAGCCCATTTCTTTATTTCTAATTAATTCCCTTATTTTTGTTTCAGCTTTTCCGGCCCAGCCTTCAGCCCACTTAGTTTATTATAATCATTTAAATAAATTCCTTCATATGTTTTAGCCCGGCCCGTTTCAATAATTTCCTTTATTTTTCCTCGGCCCAGAAGCCTGCTCCTGTTTATCTCCCTCACCTCAACGGCTACTTCCTTACCTCCCGCGCGCGTTTCCTCCGCCGTCGCCCACGCCGGCTCTCGAACGTTACTCGTGACGCTCGCCTCGTATTCATTTCCCTCAACCCTCACTCTCGCAACTTCTTCCGCCCTTCTCTCCTTCACCCACGTCCCCAAGTTTTCCCACGTCGGCCACGTCTCCGTGCTCGTCGCCACGACCGCGCGCCTCGCAAGCTCCACAAGCGCGACCCCTCCTCCTCCTCCTCTCTTCCTCCACTGCCCCCGAGCGACTTCGCCTGCACCCACTTCGCCTACACCCGCCTCGCCTGCACCCACTCGCCTGCTCACCGAGCTCGCCTCCCTCGACCACCATCCTCGACTCTCTCTCTCTCTTGATCTCTTCCTCACTCCCAGCACTCAAACTTCTCTCTCCCTCTGTCTCTCACTCTGCATACACTCCTTTCTCTGTTCACTGTCTCTCTCTCTTCCTCACTCTGTTTCCCTCTCTTCTCTCTCTCTCTTTCCCTCAGCTCTCTTCCCTCTGTCCCTCTGTTTCTCTCTCTCTCTGTGTTTCCTCTCTCTAACTCACAGCCCTCCCTCTCACTCTATTTCTCTCTCACTCTCACTCACTATCCCTCTCTCTGTATCTTCTCTCTCCCACTCTATCTCTCTCTCACTCTCTAAATCCCACTCTCCCTCACTGTCTCTCTCTCTCTCTCTAACTTTCTCTCTCTCCCTCTCTTTAACACCCTCACCATTGTCATCATCACCCATCATCGAACCCTTGACGCACAAGGGCCAAGCTTCACAGCCGAGCCCCGACCACCAAGCTGCGAGCCGTCGTTGCCGAGACTCGAGTTCGAGCCAAATCTAGTTTCCGTGCCGCGCGTGTGTCGCGCGTTCGTGACGTCACCGTCACCGTACATCCCCGGGACACCTCCAGGCAAGTTTTTACTTGCTTTCATGCTATTTATTATTAAATTACAAATCAAAATCATAGATATAATGCATGTTTTGCTTGATGCTAAATGTTGCCATAAAACCGTTCGATGCTTGTTCTCATAGAAAATCATTATCCAATTTGACGGAACTAGATATAATGCTTTGGCCCTTGCTATGATGGATACCCTGCGCAAGTTTTATTAGAAAGTGTGACCGTTCATGGCCAAAACAACTACCCTCAAGTTTAACCGTAAAAACTGTAATTCTGTTGCACCTGAAAATAGTTAAATTTACCATAAATCATATACATAGTAGAATGGTGCGTTCAAGGGCTCAAATCGAAGCCGACTCAATGAACTTTAACCCTATGCTAATTTCCAGACATTTCTGTATTTAAACTGTGATGATATTCGGATCGGAGTGCGACTCTGGACTGTAGTCCAGAGCGACTCCAGTTATTGGTTGCTGTTCCATAATGGGTACCACAGGGATTACTTAACTCGTAGATTGCGGAACTCCACTGTTTGTTATAGATAAATCAGTTATCTAGACAACACAATTGATTTTATTCTGTTTCGTTACCGTTCGATATTTAATCTGTAATTTAATATATCGGAACACATAACAGTCCCAGCAGAATCAGAATTGACATGTTGATATTAAACAGATTATAACTCCTAACGTACAGACGCGATTGAAGATCCGTTTGTTGCGTTGAAAACTTTACTGAAAACCCTAGAATTCATCCAACTGTAGCGTCGCTAAATTCTGATCCCAATTGGGGTCAAAATGCGTTGCGAAACGGACTTCTGATTCTGAAATTGGATTTCCAGCCGCGAGCGCTTAAAATGAAATAGTTATAACTAATGATCCTGGAACCCGATTGGCTCGAAACCAAATTAGATGGATAGCTAACTGAACATATTAATTACTATCTGTTTATCATTTCGCTAAATTATATACATATGTTTCATGATAAATCGTGCAAGTGATAGACTGTGGTTTTATGATACCTTAGTTGTGCTTCTTATACTGTTCATGCATCATATCATACCTATATCGTTGTAGTGATAACCTAGTGACATCGTGCATTTACCCAGTGTTAGATTTTGGTGATGATTGTGGCAAGTACGTCAGTGTTCGTGTATTCATGATTAAGTGAAAGTGATACGTACTTGTGCACAATCAGTGACCTATTATTCTATTGTATTGTCGACGTCTGTGGGATGCGTGTACGTGTGACTATAAGTGGTATGGGACACTTATGGAAACGCTTGCACGGGTGTCACAGATAAGGCATCCGACACTGCCATTTATCTTAAGTATTAGTCGGGACGTGCTTGATGGAGGTCCTGCTCCAGTTCTCGCGCTGACTTGTCACGGATCGATTAGTATTTAGGGTTGTGGTTAGCGTTTGATGTAGACCACAGGGTGTGGGGTAGTTTAAGTGTGAGTTCAACAGAATCTCGGGAGTCCCATGCCGGCTTATATATTTAGGGAGTTATATGGAGATTTACAGAGTACGTGATATATACACCGTGATACATTCGTTACATGTTGGGCCCGTGGTCCCTTGCCCTTGGGTTCTACCCTTGGGTGGAGGACACTCGCGAGTGGTTGACTCTCACACTTGGACTGACGATAGGCTTAGTGACCTGTACAGTGAGACTTAGAGACTGATAGGGATATTGGCATTTTATTCATGATATACTGTGTGGCATACGTGACCTATCGTTACACTGATTTACTGTTCCGCTGCATTGATTACTACATATCCATATTCATACTGTCATTGATTCACTGTTATTCATTTCCATTACCACTGTTAGAACTATCACTTGATTTCATATATATATTATTGCTATTGTGTCGCTCTGACGACCTGAGTATGCATGCTCAGTGTGAGGAGAAGATCTAGCTTGGTTCAGAACTAGACGTGCATCACAGACTTCTTGACTTGCTACTCTGAGTTACTTTCGTTTGTTCCACTTCAGGTCAGTTTACATTATTGTATCTTTCAGTTACTGCATTTCTCATTACCTGCGCACCGTTTACTGTTTACCATGATAAACTAGAAGCCGAAGTGTGACTACGGCAGGACTTTTCCTTGACCGTAGGAGCATGGCTGGCCTTGTCTACCCCTCGTATTCCGTATTTTGGGAAGAAACTCGTCCACACTCCCCACTTCTGCCAAGTGAGGATTGCCGCGTAGTTCGGACTTCGACGATAAGGAGGATCAAACTCAGGATTCAACTCACGCGACGAGAATGCACTGTTATAGCAGACGAAGAATGATTTTTCATGTTATCTACTTTCAGTAATAATATTGTCATTTGATGAATATTTCCTTCCGTTTGAAACCTTGTATCCGCTGAACTTTTAGTTGAATGCAATAAAATTTGAATCGTATTATATATATCATTCTCTTGTCATTTTCCCTTGTTCATATTGTTCAGTAGCATAACATTTTAATCTTGGTCTTACAATTCCTGCTACCGCATATCTTTTGATACTTTGTACACTTGGCCATTTTCCTTATTCATTCCATTGTCTAATCATGACTTCTCTTTTCAGGCCATGGCTCACCCTGGTGCAGCGCCGCATCTAGACGAGGATGCACAGTCATGCGTTTCCCTAGATCGCACACTGATGAGTTCTGATGATGAGGTCAACGGTCCCCAGGTTATCTTTGGAAACAACGATTCAGAGGACGAAGGTGTAGCCGCCCCAGAATTTAACATGATAGCTGATTCCGACGAAGAGGAAGGAGACCCTGAAGAGGACCCGATAGAGGAAGACCCCGAGGAAGAACCGATAGAAGAAAATCCAATTGAGGAAAATGCCGTGGAAGAAAATCCAGGAGAAGAGAATCACATGGAATCAGATCTCGATGAAGAAGCTTTATCCGAGGATGAAGGACCAGAAGATCAAGACCCTGCCGTGGAAGGACTCCCTTTGGCAGTCCCCGCGAGACACTATGGAAATGGACGCCCCTACCTGAGCACGCGAGCCTACCGCAACCTGCTGAATCTCCACAACCGCGACTGATGGGATTTCTTTGATGTTGTCTTTCTGGCCAAATAAAATGTGTATAATTTAGGGCCACTTATCGTCCTTGAGAATGTCTTGTTTCAAATTTCGTGAATAAAGTAAATCTTCTGGATTCGTAAACCTTTGAACATTAGTTCGCTTAATACTTGTTTATTTCCCATATCCATCTATTTCTGCTGAGATTCCTGACTGTCCACCCCTACTCATTGTATAGTTTTACCGCACCCTGATCCTTGGAATGAGCCGTCCTCGTCCTTCGTCTGTGCCTCGATTGAGATCCTTCTGGAAGGAGAAGTTCATAGTGAAAATTCTCAAGTTAGCTAACCCTTCAAATCTTGATTCGTGTGTTGTACCGACCAGTATCCTCCCCATACATTTTTCTCCTTATAGCCCTTTACTGCTCACCCTTATTTTCCGTGCTGACCCAATCCCAATGTCCTTGATCTTCAGCCTAAAGCCGTCACCCTTGGACCTTTTGTATCAGCCACATCCCATTGTAATCCCTACCCTACCTAGGCCTAGACATACTTGTGCTTTTTCCTGTTACCCCAACTATATTTAGGGGCACGATTATTTTAAAATGTAGTTTTAGTATTTTTGCATTAGTCAAAGAGTACGTATTATTGATTACCCCGTTTTATGTATTTTAAGTGCATTATTATTACTCTCACTTTAGTAGCGCAACCTTTACACCTCGCATACTTTTGGTCTATGCTTCTTAATTTCACTATACCAGTTTTCTAAACCATTTTAAACCTATTTTTCGATACGTTTTCCTAAAATGTTTTAACCTACTGACTAGTCTTCGCTACATTATTGTCGTTACTTTATTTAGGGTTTGTGCTATAAATGGTTGAGCCTTATTATTATTATTTTGTTTCTTTCTACTTATTTTTGATAGACATAGATGTGCACATATTTGAGTCTCGATTCTTATCGAGCACACCTTGATTGTTATTATTCGTTATTGCTACCTATGTTTCCGTATATTTGTAGTTGTCCCTTATAGTGTTCCTGCATTATGCCTTTTAGACCTAACCTTTTGTATGTGGTTCTCATGTATATGTATGTACCTCCAAAACTTTGTCTACCCGTTTTTAAGTAAATCAACATGTATTAGTTTTCGGTATGATGACTCCTCACTCAATATTTTAAAGCTAGTTGTTCCTTTAAATTTCGAGGACGAAATTTTTGTAAGGGTGGTATGATGTAATACCCAGCTCCTTTTTATACCAATATCGGTATTTTTCTTTCATCTATAAAATTTATTTATCTTATTTTATTTATAATTCCCTTTAAACACCAAATATTCATTTTCTTCCTTTATTCCCAAGTTTGCCTTTCTCCTTTCCCTCGGTTCATTTTTAAACCTATTTCTTTTTCCCTTAAAACCCAAAACGAATTCCGGCCTACTCCATATATATTATTCCCAATAAAATTTTGCTCTAAAATCCGAGCCCGGCCCACTCTCCATTCTTCCAATCAAATTAAATCCTTTTAGTTCCAGCCCAGCCCATTTCTTTATTTCTAATTAATTCCCTTATTTTTGTTTCAGCTTTTCCGGCCCAGCCTTCAGCCCACTTAGTTTATTATAATCATTTAAATAAATTCCTTCATATGTTTTAGCCCGACCCGTTTCAATAATTTCCTTTATTTTTCCTCGGCCCAGAAGCCTGCTCCTGTTTATCTCCCTCACCTCAACGGCTACTTCCTTACCTCGCGCGCGCGTTTCCTCCGCCGTCGCCCACGCCGGCTCTCGAACGTTACTCGTGACGCTCGCCTCGTATTCATTTCCCTCAACCCTCACTCTCGCAACTTCTTCCGCCCTTCTTTCCTTCACCCACGTCCCCAAGTTTTCCCACGTCGGCCACATCTCCGTGCTCGTCGCCACAACCGCGCGCCTCGCAAGCTCCACAAGCGCGACCCCTCCTCCTCCTCCTCTCTTCCTCCACTGCCCCCGAGCGACTTCGCCTGCACCCACTTCGCCTACACCCGCCTCGCCTGCACCCACTCGCCTGCTCACCGAGCTCGCCTCTCTCGACCACCATCCTCGACTCTCTCTCTCTCTCTTGATCTCTTCCTCACTCCCAGCACTCAAACTTCTCTCTCCCTCTGTCTCTCACTCTGCATACACTCCTTTCTCTGTTCACTGTCTCTCTCTTCCTCACTCTGTTTCCCTCTCTTCTCTCTCTCTCTTTCCCTCAGCTCTCTCCCCTCTGTCCCTCTGTTTCTCTCTCTCTCTGTGTTTCCTCTCTCTAACTCACAGCCCTCCCTCTCACTCTATTTCTCTCTCACTCTCACTCACTATCCCTCTCTCTGTATCTTCTCTCTCCCACTCTATCTCTCTCTCACTCTCTAAATCCCACTCTCCCTCACTGTCTCTCTCTCTCTCTCTCTAACTTTCTCTCTCTCCCTCTCTTTAACACCCTCACCATTGTCATCATCACCCATCATCGAACCCTTGACGCACAAGGGCCAAGCTTCACAGCCGAGCCCCGACCACCAAGCTGCGAGCCGTCGTTGCCGAGACTCGAGTTCGAGCCAAATCTAGTTTCCGTGCCGCGCGTGTGTCGCGCGTTCGTGACGTCACCGTCACCGTACATCCCCGGGACACCTCCAGGCAAGTTTTTACTTGCTTTCATGCTATTTATTATTAAATTACAAATCAAAATCATAGATATAATGCATGTTTTGCTTGATGCTAAATGTTGCCATAAAACCGTTCGATGCTTGTTCTCATAGAAAATCATTATCCAATTTGACGGAACTAGATATAATGCTTTGGCCCTTGCTATGATGGATACCCTGCGCAAGTTTTATTAGAAAGTGTGACCGTTCATGGCCAAAACAACTACCCTCAAGTTTAACCGTAAAAACTGTAATTCTGTTGCACCTGAAAATAGTTAAATTTACCATAAATCATATACATAGTAGAATGGTGCGTTCAAGGGCTCAAATCGAAGCCGACTCAATGAACTTTAACCCTATGCTAATTTCCAGACATTTCTGTATTTAAACTGTGATGATATTCGGATCGGAGTGCGACTCTGGACTGTAGTCCAGAGCGACTCCAGTTATTGGTTGCTGTTCCATAATGGGTACCACAGGGATTACTTAACTCGTAGATTGCGGAACTCCACTGTTTGTTATAGATAAATCAGTTATCTAGACAACACAATTGATTTTATTCTGTTTCGTTACCGTTCGATATTTAATCTGTAATTTAATATATCGGAACACATAACAGTCCCAGCAGAATCAGAATTGACATGTTGATATTAAACAGATTATAACTCCTAACGTACAGACGCGATTGAAGATCCGTTTGTTGCGTTGAAAACTTTACTGAAAACCCTAGAATTCATCCAACTGTAGCATCGCTAAATTCTGATCCCAATTGGGGTCAAAATGCGTTGCGAAACGGACTTCTGATTCTGAAATTGGATTTCCAGCCGCGAGCGCTTAAAATGAAATAGTTATAACTAATGATCCTGGAACCCGATTGGCTCGAAACCAAATTAGATGGATAGCTAACTGAACATATTAATTACTATCTGTTTATCATTTCGCTAAATTATATACATATGTTTCATGATAAATCGTGCAAGTGATAGACTGTGGTTTTATGATACCTTAGTTGTGCTTCTTATACTGTTCATGCATCATATCATACCTATATCGTTGTAGTGATAACCTAGTGACATCGTGCATTTACCCAGTGTTAGATTTTGGTGATGATTGTGGCAAGTACGTCAGTGTTCGTGTATTCATGATTAAGTGAAAGTGATACGTACTTGTGCACAATCAGTGACCTATTATTCTATTGCATTGTCGACGTCTGTGGGATGCGTGTACGTGTGACTATAAGTGGTATGGGACACTTATGGAAACGCTTGCACGGGTGTCACAGATAAGGCATCCGACACTGCCATTTATCTTAAGTATTAGTCGGGACGTGCTTGATGGAGGTCCTGCTCCAGTTCTCGCGCTGACTTGTCACGGATCGATTAGTATTTAGGGTTGTGGTTAGCATTTGATGTAGACCACGGGGTGTGGGGTAGTTTAAGTGTGAGTTCAATAGAATCTCGGGAGTCCCATGCCGGCTTATATATTTAGGGAGTTATATGGAGATTTACAGGGTACGTGATATATACACCGTGATACATTCGTTACATGTTGGGCCCGTGGTCCCTTGCCCTTGGGTGGAGGACACTCGCGAGTGGTTGACTCTCACACTTGGACTGACGATAGGCTTAGTGACCTGTACAGTGAGACTTAGAGACTGATAGGGATATTGGCATTTTATTCATGATATACTGTGTGGCATACGTGACCTATCGTTACACTGATTTACTGTTCCGCTGCATTGATTACTGCATATCCATATTCATACTGTCATTGATTCACTGTTATTCATTTCCATTACCACTGTTAGAACTATCACTTGATTTCATATATATATATATTATTGCTATTGTGTCGCTCTGACGACCTGAGTATGCATGCTCAGTGTGAGGAGAAGATCTAGCTTGGTTCAGAACTAGACGTGCATCACAGACTTCTTGACTTGCTACTCTGAGTTACTTTCGTTTGTTCCACTTCAGGTCAGTTTACATTATTGTATCTTTCAGTTACTGCATTTCTCATTACCTGCGCACCGTTTACTGTTTACCATGATAAACTAGAAGCCGAAGTGTGACTACGGCAGGACTTTTCCTTGACCGTAGGAGCATGGCTGGCCTTGTCTACCCCTCGTATTCCGTATTTTGGGAAGCGGGGCGTGACACAACTGCTATCTGTTTGCACGACTCCTTTGAGCCGTGGTAGGGTAGCAATCTAAGAACAGTGGGACACACTCGAGGCGAAGTAGCAGTGTCAAGTCTGCGGACTATGCTGTACTCATGTCACCTGGGAACTGTTAACTGACGATGGGTATAATACCAACCAATCAGTTCCCCTGCGAGTCCTATCCGGTGTACCCATAACCTAACGAGCACCTGTATACTATCTCCAGTACGACGTACTGACGGCTGTGGGACAGACCATCTCCCCAACTGGGATGAGAAGCGTACACACCAGTCTACTCTGGAGTATCGATGCCCTGTCTCGATAATCCTACGACTAGGGACAAGTATAGGATGTTGCTTAAAGACTACCCAGCCCCCACTAGTGTGACTGCCATCACAACGCTGGTAATCAAGCAAAGAACCTATGGGCTCTACTAATATGTATAAGTGATACGTTACAAGAAACATATGCACATATTAAAGTAGACACAAACCAAGTAGCATACTACCATTTTTAGCAAGACTGTATATATAACTGTGAATATCCCAAGCTTCCATTAAGTAATATACATACAAGTATGATACAATAATGGCCCCTAGGGCATATACACTAACAACCATTCTTGAATAGTGAGTCAAGAAGAATAAACAATAGAAAATCCCATGCTTGTAACCATGCTTCTACTTTACACCTCATTTCCTTTTTCACAAAATAGAAATTTAAATGCCATGCTTCATTATTATATATATATATATCTCAAATATATTAATTTATATTTAATGAAGAATAATCAGTGAGCTAATGATATTAGTTAATATATAATTATATCACATATAATTTATATCACATTATTAAATCAATATTTGATCTAATAATCCGGTTATATCATATATGACCGACTAATATCATTTATCTGTATATCACATTATCGAATCAACACTTGATTTGACAAACTGGTTATATCACATATAACCGAACCGATAACAGATGACTGCCAGATTACAATACGGTATCACATACTTGTATTTAATCAGGCCCACACACATATCACATATGTGTCCTGCTTCGTTTCACTAGAACCAGGGAACTTCTGTGTGGGACTCTAAAGACTCGTCAATACGCCAGCAGTAAGTGATGATCATATCAGTCACTTACAACCCGTCAGCGGTACTAGCTGGACGTAACTATAGGGTGTTTTTCGTCACCCCATTAAGATGGGAATACGCGCGCGCTTGTCAGGCGTACTACAGATTCCCCCTGCCTAGGGTAGGCGGGGGTTTATTGATTATGGGGATCCGAATCTCCGGCAGCCGCGGACTAAGCCGCCGTTAATTACCCCTCGCCTTTGGGGCGAGGGAACCTCCGATTGACGGGTTAAACTGGTCATGCGAACTCAATGTGCAGTATACGTGTGTTTTGTTTTGGAGGGGGGTTTGGATATATCGGGAGCCACACAGAGTTTTTACGGGGGTCCCGCTACCCGGATAGCGGGCTGGGGGTCAAGAGGGCTAGCAGCCCTCTTGCGAAGTGCGGGGCAGCGCCCCGGCCTAAATTTTTTTTTGAGGGGGACAATGTTGTGGAGTGTGTGTGTGTGTGTCTGTACATATATATATATATATATATATATATATATATATATATATATATATATATATATATATATAAAGGGAAAAGTGCCCAAAGGACGCGTGGGGTCAGCGCCTTGAGCGCTGTGCGCTTAGGTACTGTGTGCTTAGGCGCTACCACGTGTCAGCACGTGGGCGCTTTGCGCTTGAGTGCAGGGCGCTTGAGCGCAAGTGCGCCACGTGTCGGCACGTGGGCGCTTTGCGCTGGAGTGCAAGCGCGCCACATGTTGGCACGTGGGCGCTTGCACTCCAGCGCTAGCGCTCCACGTGTTGGCACGTGGGCGCTTGGCGCTTGAGCGCTTGGGCGCCGGCGAGGAAAAATGGGCTTTTAGTCCCAGAACCAGAAGCTATGCTTCAGAAAGGAAATATTTATTATATATATATATATATATATATATATATATATATATATATATATATATATATATATATATGGAGTTAAACTCCTAGGATGTTTTGAAGCTGATTAAGGGGGTTCTTCTTCTTCCTTCTGTTGTTTGGCCGGATGTTGAAGATCAAGAGATGTGAGATTTTAAAAATCTCTTCTTTTTGAGATCTAATGGTAGATCCAAGTTCCCCTTTGTGGGTTTTGTTGTGAAAAACTATTTAGTTTTTGAAAAGGAAGAGTAAAACTCTTGATTTAATTCAAAAGAAAGAATAAGGTTTGGAACCTTTAGAAAGGGGAAAGAGGCACAAACCCTAGGTTTTTTGAGGGGAATGAAAAGTATTCTTTATTCATCATCATGTTGCCTTTTATAGGCTTACATATTTACATATAGCCCCTTGGGCCTTACAAAAATGACATTTTGCCCATCCCATGGCTCATGTGCCATTTCATTTTTGCACATAAGCCACGAGCTTACAAAATATTGGCTTTATGACCATTTTGCATACGTTCATGTATAAAAAATTACATAAAAATTATTTATTACATGATTTTGTTGTTGGCATGGGGAGGCTGGCCGCGGGCTCGACTTGGGCATGGGCCCGCTTGACCTGGGCTTGGGCCCACCTAGCTTGGGGGTTGACCTTGACTTTGACTCGGTCAACCGGGATGCAAATTTTGACCCCAACAAAGTGCCCTCCATCAATAAATGCACACCGCCCATTTGAGTTGTGTGCATGAAATTGATGGATCTTGAAGCTGGACTTCGAGGTGGAACATCATTCCGGGGGCGGAGCATCCTTCGGGGAGCATGATTCCCGGGGATCGGAGCATCATTCTGATTTGCGGAGCATAATTCCAGGGTCGGAGTATCCCGGGGAGCATGATTCCCGGGGGTCGGAGCATCATTCCGATTTGCGGAGCATAATTCCAAGGATCGGAGCATCATTCCGAAGGGCGGAGCGTGATTCCAGGATTCAGAGCATCATTCCGAAGAGCGGAGCATGATTCTAGGGATCAGAGCATCATTCCTAAGAGCGGAGCATAATTCCAGGATTCGGAGCATCATTCCGAAGGGTGGAGCATGATTCCAAGGATTCAGAGCATCATTCCAAAGAGCGGAGCATGATTCCAGGGATTGGAGCATCATTCCGATGAGCGGAGCATGATTCTAAGGATCGAAGCATCATTCCGAAGAGCGGAGCATGATTTCAGGGGTTCGGAGCATCATTCCAAAGAGCGGAGCATAATTCCAGGATTCGGAGCATCATTCCGAAGGGTGGAGCATGATTCCAAGGATCGGAGCATCATTCCGAAGAGCGGAGCATGATTCCAGGGGTTCGGAGCATCATTCCGAAGAGCGGAGCATTATTCCAGGATTCGGAGCATCATTCCGAAGGGTGGAGCATGATTCCAAGGATTGGAGCATCATTCCGAAGGGTGGAGCATGATTCCAGGGGTTCGGAGCATCATTCCGAAGAGCGGAGCATAATTCCAGGATTCAGAGCATCATTCCGAAGAGCGGAGCATAATTCCAGGATTCAGAGCATCATTCCGAAGGGTGGAGCATGATTCCAAGGATCGGAGCATCATTCCGAAGAGCGGAGCATGATTCCAAGATTCAGAGCATAATTCCAGGATTCGGAGCATCATTCCGAAGAGCGGAGCATAATTCCAGGATTCAGAGCATCATTCCGAAGAGCGGAGCATGATTCCAAGGATCGGAGCATCATTTCGAAGAGCGGAACATGATTCCAAGATTCAGAGCATCATTCTGAAGAGCGACAGACATTTTAATCGAAGCATAATTTCGATGCAGAGATCGATTCCCAGGCGAAGCATAATTCTGACAGGGAAGGCAAATATTCCGAGGTGAAGCATGATTTCGACACGGGATACATTCTGAGATGGAGATTGATTCCGGCGCAGAGCTTGTTGGCTGACTTGATTCCGAGACGAAGCACAATTTCGACAGGGAAGGCAGATACACCAAGGCGAAGTATTATTTCGACACGGGGTGCACATTCTGAGACGAAGCATGATTCTGACGCAGAGCTTGCTGGTTGACTTGATTCCGAGGCGGAGCATACTTCCGATGAGGAGGTCGTTGGTTGATTCCGAGCAGAAGCATAATTCCGACAGGGAAGGCAGATACACCGAGGCGAAGCTTGATTTCAACACAGGGTGCACATTCTGAGACGAAGCAAGATTCCGAAGCAGAGCTTGCTGGTTGACCGACGAGGAAGTCGCTGGTTCATTCCGAGCCGGAGCATAATTCCGACGAGGAAGTCGTTGGTTGATTCCGAGCCGAAGCATAATTCCGACAGGGAAGTCAGATATACCGAGGAGAAGTATCATTTCGACACGGGGTGCATTCTGAGACGAAGCATAATTCCGACGCAGAGCTTGTTGGTTGATTTGATTCCGGGGAGAAGCATAATTCCGGCAGGGAAGGTAGATATCCCGAGGCAAAGCATGATTTCGACACGGGGTAAATTCTGGGACGGAGCATAATTCCGCCGTAGAGGTTGTTGGTTTGATTTGATTTGGGTTGACATCTGCATCGCTACACTGGAATATGGTACCAGGAGCGAATCATCAATTGTCATGAGAGGATTTGGGAATTGTTTTTTTTTTGTTTGGCATCAGCATCGCTACACTGGAATATGATACCAGTAGAGAATCATCATTTTCGTTTGCTTATTAGGAAACGATGGCTTAGGAGACAGGTTTTAGGTCCCTATCACCTAAGACTTTTCAATTTTTTGAGCTGTAAGGGTCTCACAAAGCATTTTCTCCCTACGGGTCGTAAGGATCCCGTAAGTGTATTTTCTCCTTAGGAGTCATGGGGACTCCTAAGTGTGTTGCTCCTTTGTGAGTCGTAAGGATCTCACGCGGGAATTTCTCCTCACAAAGTCGAGAGGACTTTGCGAGTGCATTTCATCTCTTTTTCACGAGTTTGCGCCCTTTCGGGTTTTCACAAACTCGCCGGCAATCCTGCTGTTTTTACTCACGGAGCCCTTTCGGGTTTTCATCCGTGCCCATTTTGCTTGTGGACATACCTTCTTTTTTTTTCCTTTTCCTTTTTTTTTCCTTTTCTTTTTCCTTTTTTTTCCTTCCCTGCCGGTGGGACTTTGAATGTGGTCTCGCCGGTAGGACTTGGGAGAGATTGGGATCGTTTTACGCCCGTGGATTGTATACAGTTTTGCAGGATGTATGATCCAGACCGTAGGGCCATAAAAATTTTGGAATTTGGCTGGCGTCTGCATCGCTGCACTGGAATATGGTACCAGGAGCGACTCATTATTCGCCACTTGGGGATTTGGATTTGGAATTTGGCTGGCGTCTGCATCGCTGCACTGGAATATGGTACCAGGAGCGACTCATCATTCGCCATTGGGGTATGGGATTTGGAATTTGGTTGGCGTCTGCATCGCTGCACTGGAATATGGTACCAGGAGCGACTCATCATTCGCCACTTGGGGATTGGGGAGCGATGGCTTAAGAGACAGGTTTAGATCCCTATCGCCTAAGGCTTTTCAATTTTATGGGCCGTGAGGGTCCCATAAAAGCATTTCTCCCTACGAGTCGTAAGGATCCCGCAGGTGCATTTTCTCCTTAGGAGTCGTGAGGACCCCCAAGTGTGTTTTTCCTTTGTGAGTCGTAAGGATCCCACGAAGGTTTGTTCTCCTCATGCATCGTCAGGACACATGAGTGGGTCTTCTCAATGGAGCATAATTCCAAAGGCGGAGACCAGCCGCGTAACTGGTGATTGTGGGCATAGGTATGATGGGAATTATTTGAGCCCGTGGATTGTATACGGTAGTTAATTTGGGGACTAACCGTAGGGCCGGGAGAATTTTGGAAATTTGAATTTTTGTCGGCATCTGCATCGCTGCACTGGAATATGGTACCAGGAGCGACTCATCATTCGCCGCTTTTTTTTGTTTGTTTTACCGCGATTGCTCTATCATTTCAGCTTTTCTTATCGCGAAGGTCGTGATTGCCCTATCATTTCGGCTATTTATTCGCGGTTGCCCCATCATTTCGGCTTTATTTTCATTTTCATTTTTACTCGCTGGTTTTTATTGCGAGTTGCCCCATCATTTCGGCTTTTCTTTATTTTTCTTTTATTTACACATTTTTTTTTATATACAAACATTTTTTTTTACATTCCCAGTTTAACGACTTAGAGGTCGACTGTTCCCAGTTTAATGACGTGGTGGTCGACTGTTCCCAGTTTAATGACGTGGTGGTCGACTGTTTTCAGAGAAAGGCGAATATCTGATAGAATCAGTTTCACGAAGAACTTCGGTCTCCGTTTGTATGAAATTGGCGGTGGCAGCTGGACTGTTTGTTAACACGCCTTTAGACAGTTCTATCTCTCCTGCCTTGTATTGTTTTTCGACCCAATCTTTGAAGACGAAGCAGTCTTCAATGGCATGGCCTATCACTCTGTGATAGGGGCAGTATTTGGGGTCGTCGGTCCTATTCGCTTCTTGCGGTCTTTTTGACTCTGGCAGTTGTAGACCGTTCTTCAGGGCGTCTTTGAATATATTATGGATTTTGTCCCTTCTGAAGGAATAGACCTTATCCAGCTTCTCTTTCAGTGGAGATTCTCCTCCCTCTCCAAACATTGGCTTCCGAGGCTGGTTGGCGCTAGGCCCGCTCATCCCTTGCTTATTTCGGTTAGCCGAAGTGTTGAAAGATTCAGAATCATCGGAGTTTCCGCCTTTGCGATTATCGTCCTTTCGGTTTCTCCAGGACCTATTGTTATTTTGGGAATCCGAGGAGGACTCCTGTTTTGAGCGCTCTAGCATCTGAACTTTCCTGGTCAGCTCTTAGAATGTTTTGAGACCCGCGGTGCATAGAAACGGGCCATCCAATTGTTGAGATTTCCGACGAGGAGACTGACAGATTGGTCCTGCTCTATCGGCGGTTTGCATTTGACGGAGAGATTGCGCCATTGGGTTATAAAATCCGTGCTGCTTTCGTTGTTCTTGGGCTTGGTCCTTACGAGCTCGGCAATGGTGATCTTATCGCTGACGCTCATGAATCTTTGTTGAAACAAAGATTCCATTTGGACGAAAGTAGTAACGGAGCCATCCGGTATGCTCGCGTACCAGTCGAAAGCAACATCGGTCAAGCTATTAACGAACTGGCGGAGGAGAAGCGCATCATTGCCCCCAGTATTCCCGCATGAGGCTTTGAAGTGGGCGATGTGTTGATTCGCATTTCCCGTCCCATCGAATCTTCCGAATTTAGGGATGACATAGCCGCTAGGAAATTCTACCAGATCATACTGAGCAGGATATGGTCTCCCACTACTGCTGATATCTTTTTGCGCTTCGGCTTCGGCCACCAATGTTTTGACTTTGCTGGCAACCAAATCCATGATTTGATTTTGAGTTAGCGGGCTACTGTCATCAGTAGCCAAGACATTTCCTGAGATAGGATGCGATTGACTTTCATGCGGTCCGCCCACCTTTGGATTTGAGGGAATAGGCACCGGCTGTCTTGGGACAACGTTTCCTGGTTCATGAGCAGAGCCCTATGCTTGATTGGGCGGCTGAGAGGCAAGTTGAGCCGTAAGCCGTAAGATGACATTTGTCAAGTCATTGATCTTTGAGTAGAGCTTGGCCATCTCCTTGTCTTTGCTTCTGAGCTGTTTTCGGAGCTCTTGGAGAAGTTGTTGCTCCGCATTCTTAGGCTGGAAAGTTGGCTCATCTTCGCTTTCCGAGCCTGACTCCTCATGGACCGAAGGGTCTTTCCGCCTATCATCCTCATCGAGAAGGTTTTCATCACCCAGCGGGGGCGGCTGTTTTTGGGAAGCGGCAACCATATTCAAGCCAGATTGGATTTGAGATGTGGTGGCCCCGTCCTTGCTCTTGCTGCGCGTGCCCACCATGTAGACAGTGTGGACCACATACCCAGCCATTTCCCCATCTTCGTCGGGGTAACCCTATTCTTCGAACCTCATGAGGTCCAGCCTAGCAGGAGCCCTTTTGTTGGCTCTATATCTGAGCCTTTTCTGCCTTAACTTTTCAATTTTAAGGGCTCGGCGGGCATCCATTTCCTGGGAAGCCACCGTGAGTCGATTAGCGGGGAGGTTAGAGAAAACACCCGATCGAGCAGTTGTCAGGGGCACCGCCGGAGCTTGCTCGAGAGGCCCTGTTGCTTTGTTGGTGTTGATGGCCTTGCCCCCAGCTGGGGTCAGAGAGAGTCGTTCAAATATCGATTTGCGTTTGAGTTGGGGCGCCTTCGAGACCACCACATTTGGCCTCTTGCCCTTCGAGACCAGTTTGTCTGTCACCGGGGCTTGAGGAGCTGGGATGGCGCTAACTGGCATGAATATAATATAGCCAAATGGTAGCAGCGGCTCCTCCCATTGTCGCTTGAGACTGGCCGGAAGGACCGTCCTGGAGTCTATCTTCATCGTGTAGGAGATGGGAGCTGAGTTCATCTTTGGAGACATTGTCGAAAGGTGATTGCTTGAAAACTTGCATGAAAAAGCATTATTTCAGTATAAATATAGGTATGTATATTGACTGAGTTCGCATGAATGCTTAACCCGAAATATGGGAGGAGAGATTGGTCCCACCGGGCGTGCCAGAATCTGTAGGGTGTTTTTCGTCACCCCATTGAGATGGGAATACGCGCATGCTCGTCAGGCGTACTACAGATACCCCCTACCTAGGGTAGGCGGGGGTTTATTGATTGTGGGGATCCGAATCTCCGGCAGCCGCGGACTAAGCCGCCGTTAATTACCCCTCGCCTTTGGGGCGAGGGAACCTCCGATTGACGGGTTAAACTGGTCATGCGAACTCAATGTGCAGTGTACATGTGTTTTGTTTTGGAGGGGGGTTTGGATATATCGGGAGCCATGCAGAGTTTTTACGGGGGTCCCGCTACCAGGATAGCGGGCTGGGGGTTAAGGGGGCTAGCAGCCCCTTTGCGGGGTGCGGGGCAGCGCCCCGGCCTAAATTTTTTTTTTGAGGGGGACTGTGTTGTTGAGTGTGTGTGTGTCTGTACATATATACATGTATATATATATATAAAAAAGGGAAAAAGCGCCCAAAGGACGCGTGGGGTCAGCGCCTTGAGCGCTGTGCGCTTAGGTACTGTGTGCTTAGGTGCTAGCGCACCACGTGTCGGCACGTGGACGCTTTGCGCTTGAGCGCTGGGCGGTTGAGCGCAAGCGCGCTACGTGTTGGCACGTGGGCGCTTTGCGCTTGAGCGCTGGGCACTGGAGCGCAAGCGCGCCACGTGGGCGCTGTGCGCTTGAGCGCAGGGCGCTCGAGCGCCAGCGCGCCACGTGTCGGCACGTGGGCGCTCTGCGCTCGAGCGCTATGTGTCGGCACGTGGGCGCTTGGCGCTTGAGCGCTTGGGCACCGGCGAGAAAAAGAAGGGGCTTTTAGTCCCAGAACCAGAAGCTATGCTTCAGAAAGGAAATATTTATTATTATTATTATATATATATATATATATATATATATATATATATATATATATATATATGGAGTTAAACTCCTAGGATGTTTTGAAGCTGATTAAAGGGGTTCTTCTTCCTCCTCCTGTTGTTTGGCCGGATCTTGAAGATCAAAAGATGTGAGATTTTAAAAATCTTTTCTTTTTGAGATCTAATGGTAGATCCAAGTTCCCCTTTGTGGGTTTTGTGGTGAAAAACTATTTAGTTTTTGAAAAGGAAGAGTAAAACTCTTGATTTAATTCAAAAGAAAGAATAAGGTTTGGAACCTTCAGAAAGGGGAAAGAGGCACAAACCCTAGGTTTTTTGAGGGGAATGAAAAGTATTCTTTATTCATCATCATGTTGCCTTTTATAGGCTTACATATTTAAATATAGCCCCTTGGGCTTTACAAAAATGCCATTTTGCCCATCCCATGGCTCATGTGCCATTTCATTTTTGCACATAAGCTATGGGCTTACAAAATATTGGCTTTATGCCCATTTTGCATACGTTCATGTATAAAATATTACATAAAAATTATTTATTACATGATTTTGTTGTTGGCATGGGGAGGCTGGCCGCGGGCTCGACTTGGGCATGGGCCCGCTTGACTTGGGCTTGGGCCCACCTAGCTTGGGGGTTGATCTTGACTTTGACTCGGTCAACCGGGGTGCAAATTTTGACCCCAACAGTAACGGCTACCCAGGTATTGAGGGATATGAAGATCAACAATCAAGCTTGTCCACGGTCTCCATGAAGCCTATCAGTAACACTCCCGTACAGTCCGGTATCTTCGTCTGATATGTCACATATCATGTTTAGGGGTGGAAATCGTCAGACCCCAGTAACATGATAAGTCATATCGATGTCTGGCCTATAACGGTTCAAGAAACTACTGATAACACTTATCAGTATATCTCGGCAGCAGCCCTGGCCAGGGACTTCCAGTTATAGCCAATCGAACATAGCGCAATATCAACCCCCAATACCGGGAGAGAAGAAACCCCTCCTATCTCTCATTGCCTCCATACGACTCGGTACTGTACCCAAAATCCACCTGTTTGCACGTCTCCTTTGAGCATGGTAGGGAGGAAATCAAAGCACAGTTCGAGCCGCACAAGACTCTATGACGATCTCGGGTCTACAGACTAACCTGTACCAGTGTCACCAGAGGACTACTATCTGACGATAGGTATATTAACAAATAGGAGTCCTCGGCAAGTCCTGTTCAGTGTACCCAGTCTCCACTGAGCACCCGTATACCATCTTTGATGTCAAACACCAATGGATGTGGGATCATCCATCGCCCATCATATGGGTCAAGAAGCGTATACGCTAGTCTACTCTGGAATATCGATGCCCTGTCTCGATATTCTCTCGACTATGAACAATTAAAGGATGTACTTGTGAACAACCTTGGCCCCACTAGTATGATCTCCATCATAGTCCTGGTAGTCAAGTACATATCCTAAAGGCTTTATCAACATGTGAGAGCAAGACCGTATAAATACCAGCCTACATGTTAAGATAAAGGTAACCATATAGCATACTATCATGTCGAGCAAGAAAGTCCTCTCTATATATATCCAAGCATCCACTATAATATACATCATATGTACAATAATGGCCTCTAGGGCATACATATAACTAACAATCTCCCACTTGCACTAAGGCCAGTTGTTGTAGTATATCATACCCAACATCCCAAAAGTCTCTCGAATAGCATATGGGGAATTGCCTCGGTGAGTGGATCTGCTGTGTTATCCTCTATGTCAACTCTCCTGACCTCGATCTCCCAGAGATCTGTTGGAGATAGTGCCCTCAGAGTCAATTATTGGATCACAGGCACGTGATTGCAATGATTGAGGGAGGATCTATCCCGGTAGGACAGTCTTACTCGAGATGATAGTATGCTATCTGGTTTATCTTTATCATCGTGTACTGCTTTAGGTGACCTGACAGGTCGCTATTACACGCTGGTAGAGCCCCTAGGATTCTTGCTTGACTACCAGCAGTATGAGGGCGATCATAT